>OY755237.1:8676278-9276278 GCA_963576725.1 Azorinus chamasolen
TCATTAATTAGGTGCTGGATTATTTAGGTCTTCGTTATGTGCTGGATTGTTTAGGTCTTCATTAGGTGCTGGATTATATAGGTCTTCATTAATTATGTGCTGGATTATTTAGGTCTTCGTTATGTGCTGGATTATTTAGGTCTTCATCATGTGCTGGATTATTTCGGTCTTCATTATGTGCTGGATTGTTTATGTCTTCATTAGGTGCTGGTTTATTTAGGTCTTCATTCATTAGGTGCTGGATTATTTAGGTCTTCGTTATGTGCTGGATTATTTAGGTCTTCATTATGTGCTGGATTGTTTAGGTCTTCAATAATTAGGTGCTGGATTATTTAGGTCTTTGCAAAGTGTTTTTTTCTGCAAATTTGTTATCTGCTACAAATGTTTAAAGTGGATTTTTTTAACCCTAAAATTACTCCATAAATACGCCTTTGCAAACGGAGTAGACCCAGATCAGACAGCTCCTCTCAGGGTCTGCTCTGTTCGCTTGTGAAATAATATAGATATGATTCTATATAATCTGCCATAGTGAAAACTTACTGTGTTCATGTGTTATTATAAAAAATAATCTAATTGATATCCATGATGTCATTATTTTCTTACATAATTATTCATAGAGTAAAGGGTTAAAGTGTGTCAAAAGTGACGAGACACGATATTACTTAGTGTATGTCATTTGTATCCATACTGTCTGTACAGGATATTAAATTTTCACCACAATTCCATAAGCAAACAGTAGACCCTGATCAGACAGCTCCTGCAAGATCTACCGGGTCTAATCTATTTTCAAAGGCATTAAAAGGCGTATTTATGGAATAAAGGGATACACAGCGACCGATAGTAGCTAGTTTGTCATGTGAGCTGATAAGAAATGCCAAAAGTTCTCATCAAATTATCGTTCAGATTCAATCATGTTTCTCCTGCCATTGTTACGTTTATTAGAAAAATTGCCATTGACTAATGCATAAATCCTCAGAGATTCACGATTTACTGGAACTATAAATTAATAAAATATGACGAATTATGTCTTCTACCTAGCTAAGGACATTGACCAAAGAAAAACTTGTTTCAAGCTATCAGGAATTTAGTTAACCCTTCGCTTGCTGAAGTTTAAAATACATTTCTCCTTCTTTACCCATGCCCTGTGGTATAATTACATATGTCTTCACTGTGTACAAGTATTTCACTGTGCAATCACTGCTGTGGAGTGCACTGGTTGCACAATAAACTTGTAAATAGTGCAGACCCTGATGAGACAGCTCCTGCAGGAGCTGTCTCATCTGGGTCTTCACTATTTAAAGGTAGGTATATTGACGCGATTAGCAAGCGAAGGGTTAAAATAGGAGACATTAAAACTATATGGTTGCTTAATGATGGATAAAATAATGCTGGAAGCTCCTTTGGAAGATTTTTGCATTTATTTTTATCCTGCATGAAGCTGACATCTTCCTTAAAAAAGCAAGAAAAAGACTTCTTTTTGATGATTGCTAAACCCATTCCCCCATAGGCTATATTTTAGACCAAACTCTTTGAATAAATCTACCAAGAAGGAACATTAACTAGAAAAAGGAAAATTTTAGAATATTTGTATTTTGAAACCATTGTGATAAATACAGCATAAATTTTGCTCCTATAGGAGAAAAATTAATGTTCTGTTTATCACAATGGTTTCAAGAAGTGACTGTTACAGAGGCGTAGAAAGGCGTATTTATGGAGGAAAGAGTTAAGAAGGTTTTATTGTACAGATGTTTGTTTCTAAGGTTAGGAGGCTGTACAGTGTTTTAACCCTTTACCTCATTATAGATACACCTGTTGATGTCTTTGTAAACAGGGTAGATGCAGATCAGGTAGCTCTTGTAAGAGCTGCCTGATCAGGGTCTTAATATTCAGGATGACAATATTTCTTACATGAATATTTATGAGGTAATGGGATAACAAAACAAAAATAGTGTATGCAGTAAATTATCAAAGGAAAATGACCCATCTTCGTTTAACCCTTTCCTTCATGCATCTGCAAACAGAGCAGCCCTAGATCAGACGGCTCCTATAGGATTCCATTAATGACATACGCTATTTCAAATCTTTACCTCATATATTCAAGCCTTTGCAACAGGATAGACCAAGATCAGATATCTCCTGTAGGAGCCGTCTGATCAGGATCTGCTCTGTATGCTTATGAAAACATCTACATATAGATCTGATCCTACAGTTTTTGTCAAAGCAAAAAGTTACCTTGAAAGTTCAGTTAATGGATATTCATGGAGTGGCCAATTCATGCATAATGGTCATTAGGGAAAGGGTGAAGAAGCTATTGACTGGATGTCAAACAGTATGGACCCTGATGAGGTACTCAGCATCTTGGCAGGATAAGGGCAGGAAATGAGCGTACCTGAATTTGCAAGCAGTGTAGACCCAGGTCAAACGGTTCCTCTCACAAATTATACTCGTTCATAATAGACTCTTAATAGACTGTTAAATATTATGATGTACCATTCCACTTGAAAAATTCAACATTCAGATGGTAAAAATTAAATTCAGCACTTAGATGGTGAAATCTCGTTTTCTAGAAAACTAGTACTAGTACATACAATCTGTTTCATCACACAGTCTGATATGGACTGATATTGAGTGCATTATCTGCATGTTTGGCAGCTCCTACAATCTCAGGAGACCTTCACAAAAAATCAGTTTTTGTCGTTGTTTTGTGTGTGTTTTTTTAGCTCACCAGAGCACTTTTGTGCTCAGGGTGAGCTTTTGTGATCGCCTGATGTCCGTCGTCGGGCGTCAACAATTTGAACCTTTAAAAATCTTCTCCTCTGAATCTACAGGGTTCTCAGCTTTCATCTTTGGTACATAGCATTATCTGTAGGTCCTCTACAAAAGTTATATAAATTATGCCCCTGGGGTCAAAATTGGCCCCGCCCCAGGGGTGCCTTGTTTTCTATTGAAATATATAGTAAAACTTTGAATATCTTCTCCTCTGAAACTGGAAGGTTCTCAGCTTTCATATTTGGCACATAGCATCATGTTCTGGTCCTCTACAAAAGTTATATAAATTATGCCCCTGGGGTCAAAATTGGCCCCGCCCCAGGGGTGGGCAGTTTTCAATAGAAACATATAGTGACAACTTTGAAAATCTTCTCCTCTGAATCTACAGGGTTCTCAGCTTTCATATTTGGCACATAGCATCATGTTCAGGTCCTCTACAAAAGTTATATAAATTTTGCCCCTGGGGTCAAAATTGGCCCCGCCCAAGGGGTGGGCAGTTTTCAATACAAACATAGTGACAACTTTGAAAATCTTCTCATCTGAATCTACAGGGTTCTCAGCTTTCATATTTGGCACTTAGCATCATGTTCAGGTCCTCCACAAAAGTTATATCAATTATGCCCCTGGGGTCAAAATTGGCCCCGTCCCAGGGATGGCCAGTTTTCAATAGAAACGTATAGTGAAAACTTTGAAAATCTTCTCCTCTGAATCTACTGGGTTCTCAGCTTCCATATTTGGCACATAGCATCATGTTCAGGTCCTGTACAAAAGTTATATAAATTATGCCCCTGGGGTAAAAATTGGCCCCGCCCCAGTGGTGCCTTGTTTTCAATAGAAACATATAGTGAAACTTTGAAAATCTTCTCCTCTGAAACAGGAAGGTTCTCAGATTTCATATTTGGCACATAGCATCATGTTCAGGTCCTCTACAAATGTTGTATAAATTATGCCCCTGGGGTCAAAATTGGCCCCGCCCCAGGGGTGGCCTGTTTTCAATAGAAACATATAGTGAAAACTTTGAAAATCTTCTCCTCTGAAACTGGAAGGTTCTCAGCTTTCATACTTGGCACATAACATCATGTTCTGGTCCTCTACGAAAGTTATATAAATTATGCCCCTGGGGTCAAAATTGGCCCCGCCCCAGGGGTGCCTTGTTTTCTATAGAAATATATAGTAAAACTTTGAATATATTCTTCTCTGAAACTGGAAGATTCTCAGCTTTCATAGTTGGCACATAGCATCATGTTCAGGTCCTCTACCAAATTGATATAAATTATGCCCCCAGGTCAAAATTGGGCCTGTCCCAGGGGTGGCCAGTTCTCAATAGAAACATATAGTGACAACTTTGAAAATATTCTCCTCTGAAACTGGAAGGTTCTCAGCTTTCATATTTGGCACATACCATCATGTTCAGGTCCTCTATAAAAGTTGTATAAATTATGCCCCTTGGATCAAAATTGGCCTTGCCGCAGGGGTGGCTAGTTTTCTATAGAAACGCATAGTGAAAACTGAAAATCTTCTCCTCTGATTGCCTGGTGAGCAATGTCAGGGCCATTCTGGCCCTCTTGTTTTACAATAGAAATGTTATGTATAGGGACGTTGGTTGACTTGATATGCTGATTGATCAAAATAGATACTGTAAAACCCCTGTAAACTGGACATTAAATTTAGTATAAATATTAGTCTTGGAAACAGGGGATAGCTTAATGCAGTGTAAAAGTCATGCAGAAAGCTCCTAGGAGCTTTCTGCATGACTTTTACACTGCATTAAGCTGCGGTCACCTGCCAGACAGTATCTAAATTCTTCTCTACAAGTATTACGGTTTAGAAGGGTTTTACTGTACAATGAATGAATAAAACCACTGCTCCATTTGAAATACACTGATCAGTAATATTGATAATTAATATCATGTGTTACTTTTAAACTCTTTGCATGTATATCGCATCGAAATCGTACACTTCTGCAAACAGTTTTAGATCCCGATGAGATGCCAAGTAAATGCAAATGCTTGAAAAGGCATTTTTATGAGGGAAATGGTGAACACATTTGCAAACAGAGTAGACCAAGACCAGACAGCTCCTGTAGGAGCTGTCTTATCAGGTTGTGCAACTGTTAGCTAATATGAAATACTATAGATCTGATTCTACAATTTCTCCCATTACTCCCCCCCATTAGTCAAAACTTCCTTTGTTTGCTGAAGCCATTATAGACATTCAGGTAACTAATACTCATGTCATTATTTCTTAATGAATATTCATTGAGTAAAGAGTTAAAAATGTCATAAAAACAGGATAAAATCATTGGGTTAAAACCACCTTACTGTCAATTTGTTTTCTCTTAATATGTAAATATCGGCTTTTATTCTTATTTACCTCCTATTCGCTGGAAATTGCCTCATAGTTGCTAGAAATGGAGTGAAAATTGGAGCACTCACAAGCAGTAATGGAATTTGTTAATAGTACTTGGCCTCTGCCATCCTAACAATAAATTTGGACAAATAGAATGAAGGGTTATGGTCTAGAGATGTCAGAACAGGCCCTCGCAATTTTTATTGATTTCAAATTTACAGGAGATTTACATCATAGAATTATTATTTTCTGCGTTCAGTTATTTGATAGTAATATAACTATGGAATTTGAATAATCATTTTCAGACTTTTGGGCAATGTTATTCATTTGCAGTTTGGATCCAGATGAGATGTTGAATAACTTTCAAAACCAAAAAACATTCATTTCAAAGACTTAACCCTTTGCTCCATATATATGCTTTTTACCACCGTTGCAAACAGAGTAGACCCAGATCAGATGGCTTCTGCTTATGGAACTATAATATAGATCTGATTCTTCTTTTTTATGCCCCCAAAGCTAGGCTTTGGCGGCATATAGTAATTGCACCATGTGTGGGTGTGTGGATGTGACATTGACCTTTGACCTCGATTTTACAAAAAGCTTGTCTGGAGCATATCTCCTATACTTTACCAGCTACAGATTCCAAATTTGGTGTGTGAGTTCATCTTGGGATGGCTGAGTGTCGCGTACCATTTTCAGTCACTGTGACCTTGACCTTTGACCTCGATTTTACCAAAAGCTTGTCTGGAGTATATCTCCTATACCTTAACAGTTACGGATTCCAAATTTGGTTTGTGAGTTCATCTTGGGATGGCGGAGTGTCGCGTACCATTTTCAGGTCACTGTGACCTTGACCTTGACTTTTGACTTCGATTTTTCAAAAAGCTTGTCCGGAGCACCTCTCCTATACCTTACCAGCTTCGAATTCCAAATTCAGTGTGTGAGTTCATCTTGGGATGGCGGAGTGTCACGTACCATTTTCAGGTCACTGTGAACTTGAACTTGACCTTTGACCTCGGTTTTACAAAAAGCTTGTCCAGAGCATATCTCCTATACCTTAACAGCTACGGATTCCAAATTCGGTGTGTGAGTTCATCTTGGGATGTTGGAGCGTTGCGTACCATTTTCTGGTTAGTGTGACTTTGACCTCAATTTTACAAAAAGCTTGTCCAGAGCATATCTCCTATATCTTATCAGCTAGGGATTCCAATGTTGGTGTGTGAGTTCATCTTGGGATGGCAGAGTGTCGTGTACCATTTTCAGGTCACTGTGACCTTGACCTTGACCTTTGACCTGTGTTTTACAAAAAGCTTGTCCGGAGCATATCTCCAATACCTTAACAGCTACGGATTCCAAATTCGGTATGTGAGTTCATCTTGGGATGTTGGAGTGTTGCGTACCATTTTCAGGTCAGTGTGACTTTGACCTGAATTTTACAAAAAGCTTGTCCAGAGCATATCTCCTATATCTTATCAGCTACGGATTCCAAATTTGGTGTGTGAGTTCATCTTGGAATGGCGGAGTGTGGCGTATCGTTTTCAAGTCAATGCTACTCTTTGGCATTTCATTTAGACATACAGCTGAACTTTGATATCCCAAATTGATATACAGTACAGAGTTGTTATGAAATGAATACTATGTCTAAAAAACCTACAGGAGTTTTCAGCATTACTTTAGACCTGAAATAAGCTGTGAACTTAAGAAACTGTTCTGATTAGAAATTGGATATCTGTGTGCTAATGTCATTATAAAAAGTGGGCTAATAAATATTCATGATGTCATTATATCTTACACGAATATTTAACCTGAAAGGGGATAAGAGGTCCAGTGTGAGACTGAAATGGTTATTGTATAACTAGGGCCACCCGACTGAAATGGCTACCATTTCAAGGACCCTTTGTGATGAAACTGAAGAATTTTGTTGTGTTACTAAGGCCACATGAGTAGATCTAAAACATTTAGACATTTTGTTAAACATTACTTAAATATGATATACATGTGCACAGCCACAACAGCACTACTTTTCTTGATGTACGAATTTTCGAAGCCATATTACTTCACGTTAAGCCGTTACAGCGCGTGCGGTGTTTTATGGAAAATTCAAACATATATACGTCCCTTCTTTGTTTATGTAGATGTGTGCGCGAGGTGTGTTAGAATATTCAGTAATACACGCCTTTTGATGCTTTGCATCAATGATTTTCTTGTATAATATAGATATGATTCTACAGTTCTGCAATGGGCAAACATTCCTGTTTCCATGAGCTATTGTAACAATTAATCTAATTAATATGCATGGTGTCATTATTTCTTACATGAATATTCATGGAGTAAAGGGTTAAGAAGGAGCTTATAGTTTCTTCTTGGAGGTCACAGTAACCTCTGCTCAAACTAACCATGTGCCATCTGTCTCAAATAATCACACTCAAAGTCATCATTATAAAAAATTATGAGAGCCTGAACAAGTCATGCCTGGCACTGCCCATTACTCAATGAAACAACCAAAACAATTAGCACAAAAAAACAATAAAATAAACCAGGACAATGTCATTGGTTTGGCATTAATCTGCCACTGGTACAAGCCTTTTGTGTATATATAATGTAAATGTTCACTCTCCGAATGCTGAAACAACTATGAGCATGAGGCGATATGGACTCTAGGTTATAAAACACAACATTTTGTGGTTTATAAAGGGCCTGACCATAAAAACAACATGCTATCTTAAGACATGTGAAAGCCAAAGGCTTTTCTTAAAGTAATAGCAGAGAAATCATGCAAAAACTTTCGATGTTGAAAGTGAAATACTGTTAAAGCCACGTAAAACCCGATAAAAACCAAACCAAACCAAATCAGTTAAACTATTCGCAAGCAAAGTAATAATTGTCTTGAAAACTTGCCATCTGCTGCAATTGGCAATGTGATTTTTTTCAGCGGCTAGCTGTCTATTTTCACTTTTGTTCTAGTTTTCCACCAATGAGAAACTATGTTACATTGTAATTTGCATATGACCTACGAGTATTTAGTAGTAAACTCTTTTTTCATTAGTGAATACCTTGACTGGCATACAACCTTTTTATATAACTCTACACATTTCCAAACTATGTAAAATTCTGATATACAGTCTGCTAACGTGTCGAATTTCCTGGGGTAATTATTACGATATTGTAGTTATTTCAAAACACTGTGTTTTATGATAATTAGCTGCTTCGGCCTCGCAAATTGAATTCAATTCAATAATTAACATAATCACAACACGTGTAAGGCATCATGTTACAGACATGTTCTATAAACTTCTTAGAGTTCAGTCAAAACGCCATATAGTACAGAAAATCATTATTTACGCAGATATTTAGCATGGGACCGAAGATGGTCGACTGTCGAAAGTTCTGTTCTAAAAATAGATTTTAAGACCTGGAAATTCCCATAAAATCAAAGTACTGATGTACTGATATTTATCACCTCATGGTAATGGTTGCTGAGCAATATTACCAGTTTGTCGAAACCACTATTAAACTTTCAAACTTTTACTATCATTTTGCTATCAATTAATACAACATTTGATAATAAAGTCCACTTTGACGAACAGGTAGTTTGCTGAAACCACCATAATTCACAGGCAGTGCTATAGGAAATAAAGAAGAAGGGTTGTTTAGTATATTAGAGTAGTGGTATTAATAGTACAGTCAAACCTGTCTTATGTGACCTTCAGTGGGAGAAAACAAGAGGGTCACATAAGACAGGTAGTCACATAAGACAGTCATGCAGTTTTTTCTCCAAATTTTATAACTTCATTTCAGTGGTTCTATATTATAAAAGTGAACAGAATTATGCATGTGTCTTTGTAATAAAATACACATAAATGGAATAGATGTTACGTGTTCTAAATAATAGGAATAACCTTGGACATTTAATATTTGATAATTTTATATGTGTACTGTTCAGTTTTAATTCACCCATCCTTATGCATTTCCTAATGTGACATTAGATGTAACACGTATTTGACTGATCTTAATTACGACAAAAGCAAGAGGAGACATTTTCACAAAAAAGAGAAAGAAAGAATGAGCTGGACAAATTTTCTATACTGACTTTTGGTGTTGCGTATGTATTCCTCAATTCAATTCCGTGGACATAATAATAATACATGAGTGTGTGTGTTTAATTCACGTCCAGCATCACATACACATCTGTAAACGTGTAACCAATCTTGTTTGATTTTTTTTTCACTCGTGTTACAAATAGGTGTGGTGTTTCTCGCCAGACATCAATGACACTTTAAACCCTTAACCTGCTTGTCGTGAGCGTCATGTCATGTATGCAAACAAACTGGATCCGGATGAGACGCCGAGTAACTCGGAGCCTGATCTGGATCCAAGATGTTTGATACTCAGTCAACATGTCTACAAGAAATATAAGCGAATTTGTGAAGTTTTAATAAAGAAGCATGTTCAAGCTTTCGGAACAGGCAATGGGTTACAGGATGTTGCAAATTTAAACTCGAGGTCACTCCCCTATCTGTGATTCTATATGCAAATAGCTTTTAACAATCATTCACCAGGATTAAGGGAAATTTGGCCAATATTACAAAACTTGTGACCAGGTTTTTGTGTGTGTCAGCATAATAACGATTAGGAAAGTGAAATAAAATGGATTTTTAATTGTTTTTTATTAATAGCAAAAGTTGTGGTATGTCGTAATTTGTGCCAAGATCAATGCAGGTAAGATTAAACAAATCGCCTCTAGACAAGAGAGTTAAAACTCGATAATGACCCGCAATTATAGGGTCACTACAAACAGGCACATTAATTAGCGGAATAGGATTTCGGGAGCGGCGATTTACGGTCGTTAGTCAGGTAACACAGGCAGGTCGCTACCCCCAGTCTCAATAAATAGGAAAATGCGTTGGGAGGAAATATTAGGGTCACATAAGACAGGAAGTCGCTATTAAGGGACGGTCGCTGAGACAGTTTTGACTGTATTAATTACTATCCCCGACCACAGCACCGAGGCTCTGGTTGTTGGCTCTCTTTGATATAAAGCTACTTACTGAAGGCTATTGCTACGGCTCTATCACATGGGGCTTGGGCTCATAGACGTAGGTTGAAGTTGCTAACTTTATATTGTTTTAAAAATACATGTAGATTCAGTTAATGATGCCATTAATGATGATGCACACAAGTCGATTAAAGCGTTGATCTAGGCTAAATAAATACCGTTCTTTAAGGAATTACAGACTCTGCACAAACAAAAACTTCATGCTTTAAAGTGCATTCAATTTCTTATCTTCATATCAATACAAATATAAGCGCTTTCATGTACATTTTATAATAGGTAAATTAAAGAACTAACTTGAGATAGTTTTAAAACATTACTTTGACATCGTACATTTTAAAAGTGATTTCCTATAAAAGCAACTTGAAATATTTCAATAACTGCTTCTTCTACTTCAAGTCATTTTCATTGCATGCTTCTCTGCTTAAAGTATAATAACAAGCAACCCTTCATAGATCTAGTTCGCTGTACTAGTAGAATCTCCAAACATTGAAATAAATATTGCAGAGATTGTTTTGTACATTATGTCAATATTTGAATGCCGCTGAATATCTTTTTTAAAAGATATTTCTTGTTTCATTTATTTCTCCTCAAAAATGCAATGAGAGTTTTAAGCAGTTTGGATCCTGATGTGACACCAAGTTACTGGGCATCTAATCTGGAGCCAGGCTATTTACATAGGCTGTCATGAACTGACGACTAGTGTGCAATGATCAGTTATTACCTTACAATGCTCAAAGCTACAGATAACGACGCGTACCCAAATTCTAAAGAGTGGTCACAGTATAGGGTTTGATGGAGAAATAAAGGAGCTATGCTTGAAAATGTTTAAATCTACGCATCTTATCTGGAGCTCTGCAATGCTGATTTTTCAAATGGACTATTCCAAAATTCAAACAGGTCAAGCTTATGGTGAATATTTAGAGAATTTTCTAAAGAAAAGTGTTAATATGGCAAACAGTGCTGACCCTGATGAGAGGGCTCCTCTCCTCTGGGTCTTCACTGTTTGCAAAGCACATAAGTGACTTTCCCTGTTGAATATTCATTTAAGAAATAATAACATCATGCATATTTATTAGCTGACTTTGTATAATGGCCTATACAGTAAAACCTCTCTATAATGGCCACTATATTACATCAAGTATTTGGTGTTAAAGGCAGCTTGCTGCTTTAAGCAAGGTGAAAGTAAAACAGAACGCTCCTATAGGAGCGTTCTGTTTCACTTTCACCTTGCTTTAAGCTGCCACCTGCCCTAAATACCAACTAATTAACATGATTTAGTGGCCATTATAGAGAGGTTTTACTGTATAATATATATATATGAAAACAGGATTTTTTAGAATTGGTAGAAATGGTAGAATCAGTTCTTTTATGATTTCATAAGCAAACAGCAGACCCTGATCATATGGCTCCTACAGGAGCGGTCTGGGTCCATGCTTATAAAGCTTTTAGTTGAGTCTGAGTTTCGTTCTCAGGCTTTTGATTGGTCAGATTTGAGTTCTCAAGCTTTTGATTTGTCAGATTTGAGCCAAAGGCTCAAATCTGACCAATCAAATGCTTGAGAACGTTCTCAGACTCAACTAAAAGTTTTATAAGCATGGACCCAGATCTGGGCCTAATCTGTTTGCAAAGGCATGGAAAAGTGTTTCTATGAAGGAAAGGGTTAAACTTCAATATTTTGACAAATCTATAGATGAAATCTTTATGAATATATATACATCTAGATTACGTTTCAGAATTGGTTTGTTTCAAACGGAAATCTTTTTGACAAATGAGTTTTGTAAGTATATTTTAGACCTCTTTGTGAATCTATAATTGGATATTTTGAAAATCTACAGAATTTTCCAAGATTTAGTTTAACAGAAACCATATCAGTTATATCTCTTTAACCATTTTAACTCTTTGCATGCTAAGTAATTTTGTCGTCTGCTTAATAGTCGTCTGCTGCTCAATTGTCATCTGCAACATTTTCAAAACTATTACAGTCGAACTTCGAAACCTCGAACACACTGGGGACATTAAAATTTGTTCGAGAAAAGCGTTGTTCGAGTTTCAGGTTGTTTGAAGTTCGAAGTTTCAAGTTCGACTTTGTACTGTGGTGGGCGAAGCGGATTTATTTGTACGAGTTATACACGGGAATTGAATAGATAACTAATTCGATCTTCTAAACATTATTTTTTATTTACATCTACATATACGTAATGTTTATTGTCAAATTGTGTGTTTTATACACTTGTAACATACATGAATATCTAATATACACATGCAAGAAATTACCTTTGTTGTCATTTTCACCATATACCTAATGCACAAGTAACATATAAATCAATGATTATCTACACATGAATAAAACATAAATAATAAATCCTTGCTTATTTCACTAAAGCAGATGATCACATGTATTCACGATGTTTAGAATTCGTAATGCACGCATTGTTTTCGCTTGAAAATAAACTTTTATGAAAATTTAGATATTTCAACATTGTGCATTACAATTTCTGAACACAGTTATCTCTCGTTACCTGGGCTATGTACACGTACACCAACAAGTTTCTACTTCTTAAAATAATCATCTATGGTTTGACCGAACAGCAATCAGGGTGAACACGTATCAAATTATTTAAGCAAACACGCACGCTTTAATTGGTAATAGACAGGTAACACCAGTGCTAATCTGACGAGGTGTGAAAATACCGCGCGCCGCCGGTGTAATTATAACATGAAGCCATGCCGACTGACCGTGTTGACAGTTCGAACATAAGGTGTGAAATATAGAACAAACTGCTTCACGGGGACCGCACATCAGTTCGAGAATTCCAGCTTTCCGTGTTCGAGAAAACAGAGGTAGAACAATAAGGATTATATAGAGAATAGAACGGGACCAAGGAACGAGTTCGAGAAATCGACTGTGTTCCAGCTTTCAGTGTTCGAGGTTCCGAAGTTCGACTGTACTTTTCTTTCTGATTTTTTATTTGCAAAACTTGAGTTGTGATGACAAAGTAAGTTTGGATCTCAGATCAGACCCTACATTTTTTGGTTCATTCCTGATCTGGATCCAAACTGTTCCATATGTCATAAAAGGCGAGAGAATCCACCACTAGCATGGAAAAGTTAATGCTGAATATTCCAATATTCATTATTTAACCCATTCCCGCATATTGATGCCTCTGTAAAAGTCACTTTACATGTTACAGATCTGATAATCCATTCCTCTATAAATAAGTCGCCTTTCTATGCCTCTGTAAAAGTCACTTTCTGAAACCATTCTGATAAATAGAGCATTTGCTCCACAGGAGCAAATGCCGTATTTATCCTAATTGTTTCAAAACTACACAATTAAATGCTCCTTTTTGGTAGATTTATTCAGAGAGGTTGGATCTAAAAAATAACCTATGAGGGAATCTCATCAGGATCTCAACCGTTTGGTGCTATGATTATGGTTTTTGAAACAATATGGTAGAAAATTCAAAAATTGAGCTGGTGACAATATTTGGCAGTGGAGAGTTAACTACTTAGTGCTTTCGTTGAATTGTTTATCAGCGTAGGATGTTTCGCTGCGACTTCATGGAGCCTCTGTGCAGTCAGTGTATTGTTACGATGTTTGCCCCTGTCGTCTAGATGCAGTTAGCATGCAGTATTGACTGACATATCTCTTAGCTGTAGGATGCAATTCTTGTCAAAAACTCAGCAACAGGAATAAATTGTTTTAGCCCTGTTCAATAGGATCTTGTTATAGTGGTAACAATTGAAGAACATTTGTTGAACTCTCTGTATTCTAGGTATCGGTGGTAAATTTGTTATGACCTGTGGATCAAGGTGAGTCACAGATCCACTCTGTATCAGAGCCATTTGAATAGTAGTGGCAACAGTCCAGTAATTTCACCATTTGCAAATGCAGCCACAAGTATGGAAAGAGTATTAATTTTTTCTGTTCAACTGACTGGAAATGGCACTGCATTCACATGCAAAAGCAAATTTTATTTCCAGTTGAAATACACATAGTATATCATACTGGCTGAAAAAAATGGCTGAATCTAGCTGCAATTTTCATGAAGAGCAGAAGGCGTATTGCAAGATAGGCAGACTGCTTGGCATCGGCACATCAGAAATTAAATCTGATTTGGACAAAATGTATAAAGACATTGCGCTTCCATACCGTATTATTGCCGGATGGGACTATCTCTCTTTAAAGACAGAAGAATCAGCACCAAAGAGACTTGTCCTGGGTTCCCTCTCACTGCTGTGTCTGACAAAGACACAGATACTGTGAAAGCAATAATCGAGAAAACAGAGGGGAAATATCAGGCCTTGTTACCCTTTCCTCCATAAATACGCCTTTCTACGCCTCTGTAAAGATCACCTGTTGAAACCATTGTCATAAATAGAGCATTTGCTCCTATGGGTGCAAATGCTCTATTTATCACAATGGTTTCAAACTACATTTTTATTTAAATTCTAAGGAAATAGAGGAAATAGAGGAGGAAAGGGTTAATTCTTCAGTGTTTTTTTCTGATTTTAAAAGAAAAGCTAAACCTGTGTAAGATTTGAACCTGCTGGATACCACATTAATTTTATTAACCTCTGATCAAAAGAGAGAGAAGGTAGAAAAAGCTCTTTCTCCCTGCTCCTCAAATTTAAAAACAAGGACACTAGACTATCACAGATATTGTAACAGGTGATGAGATATTATATGGCTGTACTTTATTGAGCCAGACAATAAGACAATAATAAAATGTGGGTGGGCGAAAATAATGACAGTACCATTATTGCTCGGCGGAGCAGACACGTCAGGCGGGTTATGTATGTCCTGTTCTTAGATTCAGGTGGCATTGTCACTCAAGTCCCTGATCCTGAACACAGTAGTGTTACTGGTACATTTTACAAGAACAATACTCTCTCTAATGTTCTCGACCACTATACAGTTAAATGCCCAAGGTCAGAGGTCGGCAGCATCAAGCTGCTACATGACAATGCACAGGCCATTTGTTCAGCCATAGTACAGGAGTACCTCGAGGAGAATCACATAGAGGTTTTAGCACACCCACCATATAGCCCTGACCTCTCCCCTTGTGACTTTAGTTCAAATCATATATTATCATGCTTTGAAACAAGCAGCACAACTGAGAGCGCTCTATACAGTTTTCCTAAAGAACGCTTCCAAAATGAATTTTCTGAGTGCTTTTGTGCCTGGAAAAGTGTGTACAGTAATCAGGGTCTGCTGTGTTTCTCATTCCAAATCCTCTCATAAAGTATGCCTTTCTCATACTAACTGGACTGTTTAATTAAACACTGATGGTCCATTCCACTTCGAATATTCAGCAATAAAAGAGGTTAACCCATTACCTAATTAACCCTTTCCTCCATAAATACGCCTTTCTACACCTGTAATAACCACTTCTTGAAACCATTGTGATAAATAGAGCATTTGCTCCATAGGAGCAAATGCTCTGTTTATCACAATGGTTTCAATACTACAAAATTCTAACTTTTTCCTTTTCTCTAGTAAATGCTCCTTTTCGGTAGATTAATTCAAAGAGGTAATGGGTCTAAAACTAGCCTATGAGGGAAAGGGTTGAACATCTTTTGAAGGTCCTGTAGTTTCTGTCTGATCAGGGTCTGCTCTGTTTGCTTATGGAATTCTATAGATCTGATTCTACATTTACAGTTTCTGCCTAGGTAAAAAAACACTGCATTCATGTATCATTATAAAAGTTCAGCTAATAGATGTTTATATGTCATTATTTCTTTCATGAAAATTGAAAAGGATGACACCAAAATAAATCATGTGTACAGTAAAACCACTGTAAACAGGAATTCTAGTAGAGAAGAATTTAGATACTTATAGGCAGGTGGCTGCAATTAATGCAGGGTGAAAATCATGCAGAAAGCTCCTAGAGGACTTTCACCCTGCATTAAGCAGCCAACTGTCTCCAAGACCGATATTAATACTAAATTGGACGTCAGGTTTAGAGTGGTTTTACTGTACATATATCGTCCTGTTTTGACAAATCGGGATTCATATATAGGTAGAGTAGCTTCTTTGTCTCGGGAGAATGTGTAGAAAAGGAAAAAATTCAAAGTTGGCCATTACACCATGTCCTTGTATAAAGAAATTGGAATTTATCATCTATAAAACTGACTAAGCACACCATAAATTGAAGAATGTTGCTGTTGTGTGAAGGGCTCAATGGGCCAATGATGACCGAATCACATGCTCTGAGAGAGTTCCTCCTTTCAGGCATCTTACTATATATATATCTCTTGGTTTATGAATTGATGGATTGGTGTCAGGGGGCAAGATTCTTGAGAAATATCCCCGAAACTCATTCGCCCCTCTTCACCATTTTGGAAGTTTTGTGTTAAGAGCAGATTGAGCTGGCTCTCCACTGTTTGCCTAAGTTTGGCTGATTATCCTGAGACAAAGTGTAGACCCATGAATATTCATGTAAGAAAAAATGATGTCATGAATAATTTAATTTTTATAATGGCACTTGAATACGGGAATAATTTGCTTTGACAAAACTTGTAGCATCAGATCTGCCTCATGACAGAAGCAAACAGAGCAGACCCAGATCAGACGGCTTTGCTCCTAGTGGAGCCATCTGATCTGGGTCTACTCTGTTTGCAAATGCTTGAAAAAGAGTTTATATGAAGGAAAGGGTTATGCTAGCGGTACTTTGGAAGTAATTAACGTAGAACGCTATAATTTGTCTGAAAACTACCATCATGCAGATTGGTACTGTTGAGGTAATGATATTTTCAGTGGATTAACTCTTTGCTCGCTACCAACAAATTTGTAATAACTTATGCAAATAATTTGGATTCACATGACATACCAAGCAAATCCTAGTGTCATCAGTTCCTAATTGTTTGACACTCTTGCTGCATTTTCCTGGAGAAATTAAAGAAAAAGTGATTTTGAGAATTAGAGTAGACGACAATTTTTACCGACCATAATTATTTGTGTACAAAGAGTAAAGAATCAATTATCACTTACTGACAGAAGAAGCAGAATTAAGGTATTCAGGAAGGACTTTAATTGTGTAAAACAGCATTAACCGTTTCAGCTACGAATTTTCAAATGGACTTGGACTATTACAAAATTCAAACAGAACAAGCTTACTTGGGACCATGAATCTTTTGGGATTTTTGTTAAAGAAAAGTGTAACATGACAAACAGTGCAGACCCTAATGAGAAGGCTCCTATAGGAACCCTCTCATCTCGGTCTACACTGTTAGCAAAGGACATTAGTGACTCGTTTTCCACACTGAAGTGATTAAAAAATTTAGCATGTTATGTATTGGTCGGCAATTTTCTTTGCAATTGGCTTTACCACTTATCTCCTGATATGTGATCTGACATACACTGTCAAACAACATGGATCTAGATGAGACTTCATTTAGTGAGCGTACAGCTTGGGTCCAGATGCTTAACCCTTTCCTCCATAGGCTGTTTTTAGATACAACCTCTTTGGATGCATCTACCGAAAAGGAGCATTAACTAGAGAACATTTTTAGAATTTTATAATTTGAAACCATTGTGATAAATAGAGCATTTGCTCCTATAGGAGCAAATGCTCTATTTATCACAATGGTTTCAACAGGTGACTCAGTGTCTCATCAGAATCCAAGCTGTTTGACATGCAGTCAATAGTTTCTCAGAGGCTGTAATCAAAATTGCACCAGATCCAAGTTTAAAGAGACATCTTTTTTTCACAACAGTGATTAACTCTTCGTATTCTAAATAAAACATCTGCAAAGTCTGTTATTTTCTCAATTTTCTTTGACAAAAAAATACGATTCAGGTATCAAACAGTGTCATCCTGATGAGAAACCAAGTTACTTAGTGTCTTTTAGAGATCTGAACTGTTGGCATATGTTATAATGGAATCTCTAGTACTGCCATTCATACAGTTTTAACCCTTTAGCCCATAAATACGCCTTTCCACAAACAGAGTAGGAGCTGTCTTGATTAGGGTCTGCTCTATTTGTTTCTGGCATGGCCAAAATTTCCTATATCATGATTGTGCTTTTATAAAGATTATGTAATTTCTTACATGAATCTTCACAAGTAGCTCAGCATCTCATCAACATCATAACTCATCATAGTACTGTATTTACCCAAAATATTCCTGATACCCAATCTCCTGTCACCACTGATACCCAATCTCCAGTCACCACTGATACCCAATCTCCAGTCACCACTGGTACCCAATCTCCAGTCTCCACTGGTACCCAATCTCCCATCACCACTGGTACCGCATCTCCCGTCACCGCTGGTTTGTAAAGCTGTATAAGTCATTTGGCACCATTTTGACAATATAAAACTTATACCTCATCAATATTCATGTAAGAAATAATAATTTGATGAATTTTAATTCGAATTTTTATAATGGCATGCGGACATTCACCTAAATATTCACCATAAGTTTGGCCTAGTTAAATTTTGGAATAATCCATTTGAAAATTCCCCATTATAAGCGTTAAGTTAGACTGATATGTATCAGATATTGTCTGCACTATTTGTCTCAGTTTGTCTGTATGAACATAATACAGTAGAGCATTCTTAACCCTTACAATGCTGAGTTTTCAAAATTAATGGACTATTCCAAAATTCAAACAGGTCAGGCTTATGATGAATATTTAGGGATTTTTTTTAAAGAAAAGTGTAACATGACAAACAGTGCAGACCCTGATGAGAGGGCTCTCCTAGGAGCCCTTTCATCTGGGTCTACACTGTTTGCAAAGGGCATTAGTGACTCGGGTCCCGCACTGTAAGGGTTAAGAACCAGCCATTCATTTGAACAAGTCTTTAAAAACAGGTGGTTGCTTAATCCAGGGCAAACGTAATGCAGAAAACTCCAATAGGAGCTTTCTGCATTACTATTGACCTGCATTAAGCTACCACCTGCCTTACAGACCCATAATTAGGCCTCCTTTTGATGGCCACTTAAGACAGATTCTGCTGTGACTAAAAGTATGCTTGAAAAAGTAAGGAAAGCAGTGTACTCTTACAATTGAGACAGACAAAATACAGTAAAACCTCTCTGAACAGGAATTTTGATAAAGAAGAATTTACATCTTTTTAGGCAGGTGGCAGCTTAATGCAGGGAACTTTCTTCATGAATGTCACCCTGCATTAAGCTGCTACCCGTCTTACAGACTGGCAATAATACTAATTTTATTTGGAGAGGTTTTACTGTTTTTAATTTTTTATATTAAAGGTGAAAATCATTTGGTTCAATTTCAGTCATTTAAATTATTTAGACCAACAATTTGCTAATATTGGTATTGAAAGCTCACGATAATTTGGTACAATTAATCAGCTATTGACATTTGATTGGAATATTATGTTGACGAGAAAACCACCATTGTTCACAGAGAAAATGTTGTGTAATATTTCAATTCTGAAACGTAAATTTCTTGAATTTCTTTTAAAAATGCATGATACAATTTGAATCGTAATGAGACGCCAAGTTCATTGTTGTCTTTTCTGGATCTAAACTATTTTTAAAGTTTGTTATAAATTCACCTGTTGTATGACGTGTGTTATTACTGTGCTGACAAAGATTACAATGCGGGAACGAAGTTAACCCTTTACTCCATGAATATTCATGTAAGAATCTAATGCTATCATGAATATTAATTAGATTAATTGTTATACTAGCACATGGATACAGATATTGCTGGCTATGGCAGAACTTGTAGAATCATATCTATATTATATCATAAGCAAATAGAGCAGACCTGGTGATCAGATGGCTCCTACAAGATCTGCCTTATTTGCTTATGGAATTAACCCTATCCTCCATAAATATGCCTTTCTACACCTCTGTAATAGTCAATTCTTGAAACCATTATGATAAATAGAGCATTTGCTCCTTAGGAGCAAATGCTCTATTTATCACAATAGCTTCTATACTAAACAATTATAACATTTTCCTTTTCTCTAGTACATGTTCCCTTTGGGTAGATTCATTCAAAGAGGTTGGGCCTAAAAATAGCCTATGGAGGAAAGGGCTAATAAGATTTAATTCTACAGTTTCTGCCGTTGCCAAATGTTCCTGTTTTCATATGTCATTAATGATTCAGTTAATAAATATTTATGATGTCCATATTTCTTACATGAATATTCATGAGATAAAGGGTCAACACTCTGTTGTCATACGAATAAATGTTAGGAAAACTGGCGGAGTCAATAACATTGTGTGTGCTACATGATAATAGTGTACTAATTTGTGTCTTTATTCTTGCATGCTAACGAAATTATTTCAGTCCGGAATATGGTCATCGGCTACTGTTTTCAAAAGTATTTTCTACTATTTCTCTTCAAACATACCCAGTGCCAGGCGGTTTGGATCCAAATGAATTCTTAGTTACTCTTCTGGATTCAAACTGTTTGCATAGGTAATCACATAATTTCAGGACTAGCATGCAAAGAGAGAAAGCATGAGGGAAATTAATCACATTTAATTAAAGTGACTGGATTTTCTTTTCAGAAGATAATAATTTGATTTGTTAAGAATTACAGAAATTGTGTATATTTTTGTGAACACTAACTTCTGCAAATTACACAAATAATGCCATCATTTAAGGCTTTTAGAATCGGGGCTTCAGTAAATTCTATAACAGATTCTGCAGATGGCCTTGTCCTCAATAACAACATTAACCCTTTGAATAATGGAAACAAGTTTAATTATGTCTCTCCCATTTATGGGGAGATATATTGTTTTTGCCAGAGTTGTCTGTCTGTCAGTCCGTCCGTCCGTCCGTCTGTCTGTCCGTCACAAACTTGTGTCGCACGTATCTCTGAAACCAGTAGGGCTAGAGTCTCCAAACTTCACAGGAATGTTCACCAGCATGAGTTGTTGTGCACCTGGGGATTTTGAATTGTCTCCCCCTGATAATTGTTGAGTTATTGCCCCTGATATGAAGACTTAAACTTATACAGACTTTGTGTCATGCCTATCTCTGAAACCAGTAGGTCTAGAGTCACCAAACTTCACAGGAATGTTCACCAGCATGAGTTGTTGTGCACCTGGGGATTTTGAATTGTCTCCCCTGTTAATTGTTGAGTTATCACCTCTGATATGATAACTTAAAATTAGAGAAACTTTGTGTCTTGCATATCTTTGAAACCAGTAGGGATAGAATCACCAAACTTCACAGGAATGTTTACAAGCATGTGTTGTTATGTACCTGGTGTTTTTGAATTGTCTCCCCCTGATAAAATTGGAGTTATTGCCCCTGATTACTTAAAATTAGACCCTGATAACTTTGGAGTTACAGACATTACACTTGTGTATTGGAAAGAGGATGGGAGGGGGAGACATCTGTTTTTGTGACAAAAACAAACCTCTAGTATTATTTGCAAACAGTTAAGTCCAAGATCAAGTGGTCTCTGATCTTGATCTGCACTGTTTGCCAATTAGAATCATGTTGCGTATTTAGTCTTTTCATACTGAATGGACCTCTACCCTAGAAGAGAACTGTTGTCAGTTAACCCTCTGAATGTGGGACCACGTCATGCAGTCATTAAGTGTAAACGGTGTAAACCAAGATCAGAGGGTTCCTAGAGGAGCACTCTGATCAGGGTCTGCATTGTTTGTCATTCAAATCCTGTAGCAAGTTTAAACCTTTTATCCCTTTCCCTCATATAAACGTGTTTTCACATATCTGCAAACAGAGTAGAACCAGATCAGACGGCTCCTAGAGGAGCCGTCTGATCAGGGTCTGCTCTGTTTGCTAATGGAATTTGATAGATCTATTTCATTTCTTCCTAAAATGGCTACAATGTTCCACCACCCATATTTCATTATAACTATTTTCTCCATGAATATTCAGTAGGTATTGAAATTTGTAATAAACATAGAACAGGGAAAGGGTTATACTGATAACACTGATTGGCTGCTTCTCTATGAAAATTCAGCCCTGAAAGAGTTTTGACTACAATTACCTCATTTTATGCTTAGTGATGGTCTGAACAAAATTTCATCTGTAACAATTCTCGACAGCTTTTAACTCTGGGCACACTGGTGATGAAACCGTGATTACATATGCAAACAGTTATGATCCAGATTAGACAGTGCATAATACCTCTCATCAGGATCCAAAAGGTTTGACACCTTGACCATAATTTTTTTGGCAAAGAAATGAGAGAAATTTTATCTAAGAACTGAAGCAGACGACAATTTTTTACAGACGAAAATTACCTAGCATTCGATGACTTAGAAATCCTTTCAAATTGTCCTACATTTGTGATTCTGAGGTGAGACCAAGTTATTCTGCCTATCGTCTTGATCTTGATCTTTGTTTGCATACACATTTCCCTTAATGTGCTGCTAAAAGTTAAGCAATTTCAGCTCTTTGAATATGTGACACGTGCATACTAACATTTGAAAACGGTGTAGACCAAACTCAGAGGGTGTAATGGAGCCCTTTAATCAGGGTCTATGCTGTTTGTCATTCAAGATCCTCTGGTAAAATATACTATATCATACTGATTGGAATCTATCATTAACCATTCTCTCATAGGCTATTTTTAGAACCTGAACCCCTTTGAATAAATCTACCAAAAAGGAGCAATTACTAGAGAAAAGGAAAATAATTGAATTGTGTAGTTCTGAAACCATTGCGACTAATAGAGCATTTTGCTCCTATGGATCAAATGCTCTATTTATCACAGCGGTTTCAAAAAGTGACTTTTACAGAGGCGTCAAAAGGTGCCAATATGAGAGAATGCAGATTAATAATGACGAGTCATTCCACTTTGAAAACTCAGCATTCAAAGAGTTAACCCTTTCCTCCATAAATACGCCTTTCTGTGCCTCTGTAAAAATAACCTATTGAAACCATTGTGATAAATAGAGCATTTGCTCCTATAGGAGCAAATGCTCTGTTTATCACCATGGTTTCAAATTACAAAATTCTAAAAAAATTCCTTTTTTTAAATTTTTTCCATTTTTCTTGTTAATGCTCCTTTTCGGTAGATTTATTCAAAGTGGTTGGATCTAAAAATAACATATGGGGGAATGGGTTAAAGCTATAACTAGTCCAATCACATTCTACAGACTCAGGCTTTATTACTGGCAATAGAATAGTCTCATCAAAGAGATCTTGGCAAGGAAATTAATCCTTTCAATGATGATTTTTCAGAGTGGAATATTTTCCGAGTCCATACAGTAAGAAAGGGTACAAATTACTAGATGATTTTGAATGACAAACAGTGCAGACCCTGATCAGAGGGCTCCTCTAGGAGCTTCTGATCTGGGTATACGTTGTTTACAAATGACAGCCAACTCGCTTCTCACCTTCAAAAAGTTAATTGTTGTCTATAAAGTGTGCCATGTACTACTGACTCTTTAAGAGGATTTACTCCATTTTCAGCTCGTCTGTTTACAAGTCGAGCTATTGTGATCACTGGGTTGTGGGCGTTGTTGGTGTACAAAAACTTTAATGTAGCTCATTCCTCAAAAAGTATAAGAGGCATCAACATGAAACTTTTGATTTTTTTTTGTTTTTTTAAAAAAGTTTAAATTTAGCTGACAATCACCAAATCAGACTGAGTATTGGCGCCGCAAGCGGCTCTTGTTTATGTCAAGCAGTTTGGATCTTTTATCAGAAGCGGAGTTACTCAACATCTCATCTGGATCTGACTTTATTGCATAAGAATTCTTCTTAGATGTGCTATGGCTGGATTAATAAATTGGTGTAAATCGGCTTTCAGACTACTGGTACGATAAGGTTATTGGTTTTGTGGCATATCTATATAAAGGAATGCAAGACTTGCAAGAGTTTTGAATTTGAAACTGCATACAGTTATGCTGTATTGTATGGGCAATAAATATTGTGTATTGGTACTCCTGTATTGCAATATCCAGTCCTAGTGGCCATCTCTTACAATTTTAAAGAAAAGCTATTCAGAAATTTGTTGATATCTGCCAGCTGTGCCAGTGATGGGTTTGTTTGAATTAATATAATTTAACCATTTGAATGCTGGATATTCAAATTGGACTGGCCCATCAGTGTTTACTACAGTCTATTCAGTATGAAATGATTAGATTTGCTAAAAGATTTTGAATGATAAACAGTGCAGCCCCTTGTCAGAGGAATTCACTGGGAACTCTCTGATATGGATCTACACAGTTTGCAATACTAGGACACTTGTGTTTCTGGCAGTCACAGGGTTAACCCTTTCCCTGTTCTTTGTTTATTACATATGTCAATACCTACTGAATATTCATGGACAAAATAGTTATAATGAAATATGGAACATGGAACAGTGTAGTCATTTTAGAAAGTAACTAAACCGATCTATCGAATTCTATTAGCAAACAGAACAGACCCTAATCAGATGGCTCCTCTTGGAGCTGTCTGATCTGGGTCTACTCTGTTTGAAAAATGCGTGAAAACATGTTTATATGAGGGAAAGGGTTAAGTATCATCTTAATCATACCCCCCCAAACGAAATTTGAGAGGGGGTATACATAGGAATATAGGAATCAGTGTGTTGGTCGGTCGGTTGGTCTGTCTGTCTGTCCGTGGCACAAACTGACACAATGAACACTCTCATGGTAACAATTTTAGTCCAATCTTCATGAAACTTAGTCAGAATGATTGCCTTGATAAATTCTTAGATAAGTTTGGAAGTGGGTTATGTGGGGTCAAAAACTAGGTCACTAGGTCTTTTAGTAGGAATACCTTGTGAACACTCTAGAGGTCACATTTTTAGCCCAATCTTTATGAAACTTGATCAGAATTATTGTCTTGATAAATTCTTTGACAACTTTGAATTAGGTCACTAGGTAAAATAATGAGAAAACCTCTCATGGTCACAATTTTAGTAGTCGTCATGAAACTTTGTCAGAATGATTGTCTTGATAAATTCTTGGACAAGTTCGAAAGTGGGTTATGTGGGGTTAAAAACTAGGTCACTAGGTCAAATGGGAAACCCTTGTGAAGATTCTAGAGGTCACAGTTTTAGCCCAATCTTCAAGAAACTTGGTCAGAATGACTGTTTTGATAAATTCGCAGATAAGTTTGAAATTGGGTTATGTATGATCAAAAACTAGGTCACTAGGTCAAATAGTAGGACAATCTTGTGAACACTGCAGAGGTCACATTTTAAGCTCAGTCTTCATGAAACTTGGTCAGAATGATTGTCTTAATAAAATCTCAGACGAGATAGTAAGTGGGTTATGTTGAGTCAAAAACTAGGTCACTAGGCCATTTAGTAGAAAAACCTTGTGAATATTCTAGAGGACACATTTTGTGCTGAATGTTCATGAATCTTGATCAGAATTACTGTTTTGATAAAATCTCAGATGAGTTTGAAAGTGGGTCACATGGGGTCAAAAACTAGGTCACTAGGTCAAACAGAAAAACCTGGTTTGATTTGCGATCAAGGCAGCTGAGGGGGTACGGGGGGGGGGGGGGGGTCATTCCATCACCTTAAGTGATATTTCTAGTTATGTTCTACAGTCCAATTATTCATAAGCTTTACAAATATTTTATAAGGAGTTAACCATTCCCTCATACTGACGTCTCTTTAAAGGTCACTTTTTGAAAGTTTCAAAACTACACAATTCTAAAAGTTACCTTTTTCTCTAGTAGATGCTCCTTTTCAGTAGATTTATTCAAAGAGGTTTGATCTAAAAATAGCTTATGAGGTAATGGCTAAAATTAGCCTATATGGTAATGGGTTAAGATGTCTTTAGTTCTCAAAAGGTCAGTAAAAATTTCAGTGCATTAGAATTTGAGCAGACATTATTTTTTTCAGCAGGAATTAAAATCGAAGAAATTTTTATTTTTTCTTTGAAATTTACAGAAGACTTTGACTTTGCTCTGTTATCCGTTTCAGTATGGGACATGTTCTTTGTAAGCAGTGTACACTCAGATGAGAGGGCTCCTAGAGGAGCCCACTGATCAGAGTCTGCACTGTTTGTCACCATTATGCTTTTCATAAAATTCATAGTAAGCTTGACCTACTCAAATTTTGGAATTATCCGTTTGAAAAATCAGCATTGAAAGGGTTAAAGATTGTAGAAAACAGGTCTATTTAATTTCCTTTGTACAAATTGAATTTGAATTAAGAACATACTGGCAGTTTTATAGATCAGTGAATAACAGCTCTTGGGTTTTAAAGTATTGCAAGTACAGTCTTTTATTTTTGTCAAGAATAAACAGTGAATTGATCTCATTGTCGTTTCACTCATTCTCTCCTACTGACGTCTTTTGATGCTTCTGTAAAATATTTTTTGAAACCATTGCAATAATTAGAGCAATTGCCTCTATTTTTACACCTTTGTAAACTGAGTCGACCCACATCAGACAGCTCTTGTAAGAGCTGTCTGATCAAGGTCTGTTCTGTTTGCTCATGAAATAAAATTTAGATATGATTCTACAGTTTTGCCATGGTCAAAAATTCCTGTGTCCAGTTGCTATTATTAGCCGGATTTTTCAGGGAAAATCTCAGCTTATAGTTTGGCGAAAACCGGGCGGGCGTTTGAGCGGGCGGGCGGGCGGTGTGCCGTCGTTAACAAAACTTTAACATTGCTTATAACTTCTGAATCACTTCAGCTAGACAATTGATATTTGGTATGCAGATAGCTTGGGTAAAGGCCTTTCACTTGATACAAGGAAATAAGAAATCAGGTGAAGGTCAAGGTCACTATTTTGAAAACTCTGCCTTTTTTCTTTTTTTTAACAAACATTAACATTGCTATAACCTCTGAACTACAAATGCTAGGCAATTCATCTTTTGTATACTGATGGCTTTGATATTTGAAATTAGGTCAAGGTCACTATTTTGACATGTTGGCCATCATTGACAAACTTCAACATTTTGTCTTAACTTCTGAACCACATATACTAGACAATTCTTATATAGTATGTATATAGCTTTGGTGAAGGCCTTTCAGTCGATACAAGGATACATGAAATTGGGTCAAGGTCAAGGTCACTATTTTGAAAACTTGGCTGTTTTTAACAAACTTTGACATTTTGCTATAACTTCTGATCCATAAACACTAGGCAATTCACCTTTGGTATTCAGATAGCTTTGGTAAGGACCTTACAGATGACATAAAGATACCTGAAATCAGGTCACGGTCACTATTTTGAAAACTTTGTTGTCATTAAAATTTTGTCATAACTTCTGAACTACAAACACTAGACAATTTATATTTGGTATGCAGATATCTTGGGTAAAGGTCTTTCAGTTGATATAAGGATACATGAAATTGGGTCAAGGTCAAGGTCACTATTTTGAAAACTTGGCTGTTTTTAACAGACTTTTAACATTTTGCTATAACTTCTGATCTACTAACGCTAGGCAGTTCACCTTTGGTATTCAGATAGCTTTGGTAAAAACCTTACAGATGACATAAAGATACTTGAAATCAGGTCAAGGTCAAGGTCACTATTTTGAAAACTTTGTTATCATTAAAATTTTGTTATAACTTCTGAACTACATACGTATGCTAGACAATTTATATTTGGTATGCAAACAGCTTTGATGAAGGTCTTTCAGTTGATACAAGGATACATGAAATTGGGTCAAGGTCAACACAAAAAAAAATCAGGCTTTAATGCAGTTTCCGCATTTTTTGCTTGTATGTAATATAACAATAAATCTAATTGATATTCATGGTGTCATTACTTCTCATCAGGATCCAAACTGTATGGTAATTTGAATGCAATTTTGTAAGAGAAATAAACGGAAAATTAATTTTAAAAATAAAAAATAACCGTTTGCACGCTAAGTAGCAAAACTGTGATTCGTAACCTTTGCACACAGTTTGGATCCAGATGAGATGCCGCATAATCAGGATCCAAACTGATTGACACTTTTACTATATTTTCGCAAAGAAATGAGACAAATTTTATTTTAAGAATTGAATCAGACGACAAAAAATTATTGTTGCAGATGAGAAATTACTTATCATGCAGAGTTAACCCCTACAGCGTAGGACACAAGTCACTAATGTTGTTTGCAAATAGTGTAGACCCAGATGAGAGGGCTCCTAGAGGAGCCCTCTCATCAGGGTCTGCACTGTTTGTCATATTACACTTTTCTTTAGAAAAATGACCATTAGCTTGACCTGTTTGAATTTTGGAATAGTCTTTTTGAAAATTAAGTGTAGTAAGGTTTAACATTCTAAGAAGCATACTAAGGGACATATAATTTCATATCAATGTTGAGAGGTTTATATATATATTTACTCATTGATCGTCATGTCACTCTTTTAACCCTTTGCTTGCTGAATTTTAAAATACATTTCTCCTTCTTTACCCATGCCCTGTTGTATAATTACATATATCTTCACTGTGTACAAGTATTTCGCTGTGCAATCACTGCTGTGGAGTGCACTAGTTGCACAATCAACTTATAAATAGTGCAGACCCTGATGAGACAGCTCCTGTAGGAGCTGTCTCATCTAGGTCTTCACTATTTACAGGTAGGTATATTGACGTGAATAGCAAGCGAAGGATTAACAGGTTAACTCACTTTACTTTATAGAGTCACTGATGAGTGGGTTTTTTAACATACTTATACAAAATGTTTCAGAATGAACAGGGAACAGCCTTAGAATAGTAGCCAGTTTCCACATGTCGCAAATTAGATTTAAATTGAAAATCCCACAGCTTTTTACTTGATCAATATTAACTGGAATTGACAAATACAAGAGACATTTCGAGTTAGACGGGCATTTTTAAGAATGAATTGAACTCTTTCAATGCTAGTAGTATGAACCAAATTGAGAGGACATTTGCGAAGTGTTTTGATTCAGATGATTAATCTGCGTCTCATCAGAATCCAAACTGTTTGATGTGCTGATAATGTTTTTGAATCAATACAACTGAAAAAAATTACAAGGATATTTATAGCAAGAACAATTTTGCAGATCAAAATTACTTTGTCTTGAAAGGGTTAAAGCTGTTGAAGTTGAGTTGTAGTTTTTCAATTGTCGGTTTTTCTGGGGTGGTTTTTTTCCCCCCCGAAGAAAACCAGTTGAGGTATTGCCAATGTCTTGGTATTTTCCTTGTCATGGTTATTGTAATTGTTGTGCAAAAACTTTGATATTTTGACACAGAGTTTCGATATCAGTTGTCCTTTTCAAACTTCACACAGATATTCGGCTTCAATCTGGTCATGGGGCATTACTCTGTCATGCATATTTAACCATTTACTCCATATATACAGCATGTAGTGTTTGCAAACAGAGCAGACCCGAATCAGATGGCTCCTCATAGAGCTGTCTGATCCGAGGCTCCGCTCTGTTTGTTTATGAAATTATATAGATATGATTTTGTCATGTCCAAAGGTTTATGTTTGCAATTGATAACTTTCGAAATGATTTATTTAATATAAGCTTGCTTATGGTCAACCCTTTCCTCCATAAATATGCCTTTCTACGCCTCCATAATAACCACTTTTTGAAACCATTGTGATAAATAAAGCATTTGCTGTTATAGGAGGAGCAAGTGCTCTATTTATCACAATGGTTTCAAACTACAAAATTCTAAAATTTTACTTTTCTCTAGTAAATGCTCCTTTTGGGTAGATTCATTCAAAGTGGTTGGGTCTAAAACAAGCCTATGGGGAAAGGGTTAAATGTGCTGTGTTCCATGAGAGACACTGTTAGCAATATTGATGGAGAGATGTTTCACCAGATGAGAGTCTACACCATTTATCAGTGAATAGGTTAGATCACAGATAAATCTATCAGATTGACTTTGTTATTTATATGCAAGTGGAAAACCATACTGGACACTGCTGAGCTGGAAACATCCATATGGAAAAGCTTTAACCCTTTCCTCCATAGGCTATTTTTAGATCCAACCACTTTGAATAAATCTATCCAAAAGGAGCATTAACTAGAGAAAAGGAAAATTTTAGAATTTTGTAGTATGAAACCATTGTGATAAATAGAGCTCCTATAGGAGCAAATGCTCTATTTATCACAACAGTTTCAAGATGGTTATTACAGAGGCGTAGAAAGGCGTATTTGCGGAGGAAAACGTTAAAAATTCAGCCTGATTTACTTTATCACTTTATTCCATAAATACTCCTTTCTACACCTTTGCAAACAGTGAGTAGACCCAGATAAGATGGCTCCAGTAGAAGCCATCTGGTCAGTGTTGGCTCTGTTTGCTTTTGTAAAATAATACAGATATCAGTCTACAGTTTCTTTGTAAAATAATACAGATATCAGTCTACAGTTTCTGCCATTGCCAAAATTTCCATTGTTCATGTGCCATCATAAACAAATGATCTAATAAGTATTCATGATGGCATTATTTCAAAGATATTCATTTTCATAGAGTAAATAAGACAAGGTTAACTTCTCCAAGTGACTGACGGGGAATCAATGAGGTGCTTTGAATTTTCAATAGTTTAACATATTCTCTGTTGAATATACATGTATGAAATAATGAGATCATGAATATTTATTAGCTGAAATTTATAATGGCATAATGTACACAGGATATTTTGGTACAAGTATAAACTGTAGTGTCCGATCTATTATAATTTCATAAGCAAACAGAGCAGACCCTGATTAGACCCATTTTGGACCCCTCATTTAATTATCACAGTTTCATTGTTTTGCAAAGCATGTTGGTTGTTCACACCATAATAACTTTGAAATACCTATCCTCAGAATCACGGAAATCTTAAATCATGCATGAACAATTCTAGCTGGTTCCCCCGCGATTTCTGCTCTACCAGTACATGTAAGCGAACAGACTATTTGAGAAACAAGTTGTGTCAAAAATGGCTATGTTGTCTACAAATTTCACTATGAGCTATTTCAGTATCTACTTGCTGTACGTGTATTACTGTACCTAGATTAATTAGGAGGTCCTCTGCTGTAAGCGACCAAATTGCCCACTTCCCTCGACTGGCTACTTAAAGCAGGTCCGTTTGTACATCATACAGTTATCTCAGTGCTACTAACTGTGGGTTAACTTATAAAATTTTACAGATAGTGATAAGTTTTAACCCTTTCCTCCATAAATACGTCTTTCTACGCCTTTGTAAAAATCACCTGTTGAAACCATTGTGATAAATAGAGCATTAAATTTTGCTCCTTTTGGAGCAAATGCTCTATTTATCACAATGGTTTCAAACCACAAAATTCTAAAAGTTTCCTTTCTCTAGTCAATGCTCCTTTTCAGTAGATTTATTCAAAGTGGTTGGATCTAAAAATAGCCTTTGAGGGAATGGGTTAAATAATACAGGCCCTGATCAGACAAGTCTCCTTTTAATGTGGGACATGCATGCACACTGTCATTACTGAGCAAACAGTGTAGCACATCCCCGCTTATACAAAGGCAAACCTTACAGTTTGCAGCTGTCAATACTCTCATTACCTGCATTCAAAGAGTTAACCCTTTCCCACTTAGGCTATTTTTAGACCCAACCTCTGATCAAATCTACCAAAAAAGAGCATTTACTAGAGAAACGGAAATTTTCAGAATTGTGTATTTTTGAAATGATTGTGATAAATAGAGCATTTGCTCCACAGGAGCAAATGCTCTATTTATCACAATGGTTTCACATTGTGACTTTTACAGAAGCGTCAAAAGGCGTCAATATGCGGGAATGGGTTTAACCCATTCCTTGTTGAAATTTCATGTAAAAAATAATTACATCATGAATATTTATTTGCTGAATTTTTATAATGGCATGTATGTCAGTAGAATTTTTTGGTATATCATCTGATTCTAAGAATCATTGGGAGGAGGACGAAGCTATTGTCTTGTGTTTACTATTTCAATCAAATAGAGTTGCTGATTCAATTACAGCTGACAATTAATGCAATCATCTTTACATAAGAATCATTATCAAAATGGGATAACTAATTACCTGTTTCCATGACATTGTCACAGCTGAGCCACAAGTAATTTGTCTTCTGTGGAAGCCTCGATATCTTTTGTTCTACTAATGGCTACTTTTCAGAAGATTAACCCTTTCTTTGCTGAATTTTTGAAGTGGAATGACTCGTCAGTATTTAACTACAGAGTTCATTCAGTATGAACGCCTTAATTTGCAAGAAGGTGTTGAATGATTAACAGTGCAGACCCTGGTAAGAGTTGATTCATAAACAGTTGAGGATCAAGTTAACTGGTAAGAAACTGCAAACGTACACTCGATTTCTTTGCCTAATTATATACAATCGTTCCTTCTAATTTGTTTAAGAATCGACTCTTCTCAGAAATTACCTGAGAGACGCAAAGTGGCATGAACGGTTAAGGAACTTAAAATGACCTGAGAGACGCAAAGTGGCATGAATGGTTATGAAACTAAAATGACCTGAGAGACGCAAAGTGGCATGAACGGTTACAAAACTAAAATGACCTGAGAGAGGCAAGGTGGCATGAACAGTTATGAAACTAGAATGACCTGAGAGACGCAAAGTGGCATGAACGGTTACAAAACTAAAATGACTTGAGACGCAAAGTGGCATGAACGGTTAAACTAAAATTACCTGAGAGACGCAAAGTGGCATGAACGGTTACGAAACTAAAATTACCTGAGAGACGCAAAGTGGCATGAACGGTTACGAAGCTAAAATTACCTGAGAGATGCAAAGTGGCATGAACGGTTACGAAACTAAAATGACCTGAGAGACGCAAAGCGGCATGAACGGTTACAAAACTAAAATGACCTGAGAGACGCAAAGTGGCATGAACGGTTACGAAACTAAAATGACCTGAGAGACGCAAAGTGGCATGAACGGTTACGAAACTAAAATGACCTGAGAGACGCAAAGTGGCATGAACGGTTACGAAACTAAAATGACCTGAGAGACGCAAAGTGGCATGAACAGTTACGAAACTAGAATGACCTGAGAGACGCAAAGTGGCATGAACGGTTATGAAACTAAAATGACCTGAGAGGTCTTCAATATCAATAATATCAAGGTCTTCATAGTGGCATGAACGGTTATGAAACTAAAATGACCTGAGAGGTCTTCAATATCAATAATATCAAGGTCTTCATTAAATTATCAGACCAGGTCTTCAATATCAAACACTTTTCAGTTTTCTTGTGATATACCTCTTTTCAACATTAATTATAAACAAATGATTAATATCGTTTTTAGGTATCTCTAAAACACGTTGCAAGTGGAGATTATCGCTTTAATGACAGACAAAAGTAATAAACAGAGCTCCAACAGGAGCTGTTTGCATTACTTATTGCCTGCATTAAATCTTAATGTGCGAGAACCAAGTATATAAGACCTTTGCCACCAATGTACACCAAGATCAAAGGGCTTCCAGGGGCCAGCCCTTTGATCAGGATCTGCACTGTTTGTCAAACAAATAATTTTCTTCAGTGATAAATTTTGATACTTTTTTATTCAGAAAAGGAGTAGTCAGTTTTAATTATTCAGCAGATTGGGGATAAAGCAATAAACATTTATTTGTGACTGTGCTCCTGTAGGAGCTCTCTGATCAGGAACATACACTGTTTTCTTATAGTTTGAATAATATAAAGTTTATGTCACGGTAAACAATGACAGTGTTACTTTGCAATTATAAATATCCAGCTAAATAACATCCATCATGTCATTATTTCTTAAATGAATTTTCATTAACTCTTTGCACGCTAAGTAATTTTTTCGTCTGCAACAATTGTCGTCTGCTTCAATTCTTGAAATAACTTTTCTCAAATTTCTTTGCAAAAATATAATCAAGATGACAAACAGTTTGGATCCTGATGAGACGCCGCATTATGCGGCGTCTCATCTGGATCCAAACTGTTTGCATAGGTAATCACAGTTTAACCGCTAGCATGCAAAGAGTTAAGCAAGGAGTTAAAGAAACGCATGTTTATTCAATAAATGGCTGCACTGTTGTTGGTGTCTTGTAGTGATTGTAGAACCCAGAAGATACCTATTAATATAAAGGGGCTTATTTGTACAAGAAAATAATAGTGTCTTACCGTATAACACCATTGCGATATTACCTTATTTGCCCAGTATGAGTGGCCGTTCAGTAAGCATCGTTCACCAAATTGTTATCAGCTCTGTCAATTTGATGATGCAAATGATTCAAAGCTCACTTCAGAACTTTGGATCGGACCATTCAGTTATATGATTAGTTCGGAAACAAACACACGTCGGACCAGATACTCTGTCAGGAACCTGGTCCATGTGTTCTGAGTGATGGAATAGGGTATTGATTCCACTAAACAGAAGGGAGAGCTTTACTATAGTGAGAGAAAAACAATTAACACAATTGTCGATATTGTGATACTAGGGTAGCTCAGTCTTACTGTGGTATGGTAAGCAATGAATTTGGGAATCTTTAAAAAAAGGTAAGATTGAAGTTGTCAGTTTTAATACATGCACACATAGTCAGAGATTTGCTAATGGCACACGTCTTAAGTTGCTTCCATGAAATGCTATAGTAACTATTTTTCAATAAATGTATCTTCTGTGGAAGACTTCAGTTTGAACAGTTACAGGATGGCCCATTGGAATTGACATAGGTGTTTTGCTTTATGCGTTTGAAAAGATTTTAACCTTTACAGTGCGGGACATGTGTCACTAATGTTCTTTGCAAACAGTGTAGACCCAGATGAGATGGCTCCTAAAGGAGTCCCATCATCAGGGTCTGCACTGTTTATCATGTTAAACTTTTCTTAAGAAAAATCCCTAAATATTCATGGTAAGTTTGACTTGTTTGAAGCTTGGAATAGTCCATTTTAATATTCAGCATTGTAAGGTTTAACTAAGGGTATAATTTGTGTGAGGATTTTGATTGAAAAATCACTCTGACCCTAATCAGAATTGCTGGAGCCCTCTGATGTGGGTCTACACTGTTTGAAAAGTTAGTAGTTCAGCATTGAAAGGGTTAGGATGAGACATATTAAACCTTAGTAACGCAGACTTTTCAAATTGACTATTCCAAAATTCAAACATGTCAAGCTTACGGTGAATAAAGAAAAGTGTAACATGACAAACAGTGCAGACCCTGATGAGAGGGTCTACACTGTTTGCAAAGGACATTAGTGACTTGTACCCTGCACAGTTAGGGTTAAGGATAGATTGTAAAGACTATGAATAAATGGGTCCAGATCATTTGACACTGAACTATTTTCAGAAAGGAACTGAAAGAGCATGATCTGATGGAATGAAATAGACAGTTACCTAAGTATTGGGAATGTCAGTAGTAAATAGTGTAATGAAGGAGCAGTTTGATCGCAGTCTGCACTGTCCGAATAATCATAAATGATATATCAATCCTTATCCAGGTATCGGCGATATATCAATCCTTATCCAGGTATCGGCGACCTTGCTCGCATCTGCAAACAGCTTGGATCTAGATTAGACGCCGAGATGAGACTCAGTGCCTCATCAGAATCCATGTTTGACACCTGATCAATAATATCCAAATTGGAAGTACAGTAAAACCTCTCTATAACGACGACTAAATTACATCAAATATTTAGTGTTAAAGGCAGGTGGCTGCTTAAATCAAGGTGAAAGTAAAACAGAACGCTCCTATTGGAGTACAGTAAAGGTTAATTAAGGACATTTCTGCATTACTTTCGTCCTGCATTTAGCTTCTAACCACCCCTCCGCAAATAATCGGAATTGGGATTTTTATACGCCCGCAAACAAAGTTTGAGAGGTACTTTATATATAGGAGTCAGTGTGTTGTTCGGTTGGTCTGTCTGTCTGTATATCTGTCCGTGGCACAACCTGGCACAGTGAGCACTCTAGTGGTCACAATTTTAGTCCAATCTTCATGAAACTGTCAGACAAGTTTGAAATTTGGTCACGTGGGGTCAAATAGTAGGAAAACCTTGTGAACACTGTAGAGGCCACATTTTCAGCCCAATCTTCATGAAACTTGGTCAGAATGATTGTTTTAATAAAATCCCAGAAGATTTTGAAAGTGGGTCATGTGGGATGAAAAACTAGGTCACTAGGTAAAATAGTAGAAAAACCTTATGAACACTCTAAAGGTCGCATTTGTAGCCGAATTTTCATGAAATTTTATCACAATGATTGTTTTGATAAAATCTTGGACGAGTTTGAAAGTGGGTAATGTGGGGTCAAAAACTAGGTCACTAGGCCAAACAGTAGAAAAACTTTCATGAAACTTTGGTCAGAATAATTGTCTTGAAAAAATCTCGAACAAGATCGAAAATTGGTCACATGGGGTCAAAAACTAGGTCACTAGGTCATTTGCGATCAAGGCAGCTGAGCAGGGATATTCAATCACCTTTAGTGATAATTCTAGTTTTTTAATGTTCATTAAGTGATGGGTTAAAATTCAACTGTTCATGGAGTATTTAACCCGTTCGACATGTTTTCACGCATTTGCAAACAGAGTAGATCCAGATCTGGCGGCTCCTATAGGAGTCATCTGAACAGAGTCTGCTCTGTTTGTTAATGGAATTTGATAGATCTGTTTCTTTAGTTTCTAAAATGGCTACAATTTTCCAACTTCCATATTTCATTATAATTCTGTAAAAGTCACTTTGTGAAACCATTGTGATAAATAGTCACAATGGTTTCAAAACTACACAATTCTGAACATTTCCTTTTCTCTAGTTAATGCTCCTTTTTGGTAGATTTAATCAAAGAGGTTAGGTCTAAAAATAGCCTAAGTGGGAAAGGGTTAAGAGAGGCAGGGTATTGCTAAGGAGACTTTCGACTGTCACCAGGACAGATAGCAGACCTGTTTACCTGGGGATAATAATGTTGACACTGTCAACATTGGCATAGTTGAGTTTCTATGCACTGTCATCTTTTTCATTAACCATTTGCCCCATGAATATTTGTGTAAGAAATAATGATATCGTGAATATTAATTAGATTAATTCTTATAATGGCACATGAAAACAGGACTTTTGCTATGGCAGAAACTGTAGAACTGAATCTATAAATTATCATGAGAAAACAGAGCAGACACTGATCAGACAGCTCCTATAGGAGGCAGCTGATCTGGATCTACTCTGTTAAATTTACAAAGAAAATAAAAGAAAACATTACAATGAGTACTGTTGTAGATGATACTGACAAGGCCGGGCTAAAGGCTTCTAGCTAAACCATTCCTTCATAAAATTGCCGATTTATGCCTTTGTAAACAGAGTAGACCCAGATCAGACATTGTCTGTAGAAGGTTCTGCTCTGTTTGCTTATAAAGTCATATTGATATGATTCTATAGTTTCTGCCATGGCGAAACATTCCTTTATTCATTTTCACTATAAAAAATCATGATATCATTATTTACATTCATGGAATAAAAGATTAACCTATTCCCGCATATTGACGCCGTTTGACGCTTCTGTAAAAGTCACTTTGTGAAACCATTGTGATAAATAGAGCATTTGCTCCACAGGAGCAAATGCTCTATTTATCACTGGTTTCAAAACTACACTATTCTGAAAATTTCCTTTTCTCTAGTTAATGCTCCTTTTTGGTAGATTTAACCAAAGAGGTTAGGTCTAAAATAGCCTAAGTGGGAATGGGTTAAAGAAACCCTGTTTTGATGCTTATTAGATAATGAGCTCACTAGATCTCCCATCAGGATCTAAACAGCTTGCAGATGTGTAAACAAGAACTTGCATGATAAATTAGTCAGAAAGTTGTAATTGAACCAACCCAATAACAAGACCTATACTTACTGTATAAAGGCATTGTTTTTTCCATCATCAATATCTATTAGCCCATAAAGGCTGGCTGCAGCTGTAACATTTGTATATATTATTAGCTAACACTTAAACTATGGGAAACAAGTCACTAATGTCCTTTGCAAACAGTGTAGACCCAGATGAGAGGGCTCCTAGAGGAGCCCTCTCATCAGGGTCTGCACTCTTTTGTCATGTTACACTTTCTATAGAAAAAATCGTTAATATCTGCTATAAGCCAATGACCTGAGTTTAGGATACTTCTATTTGAAAATTCAGCGTTGTAAGGGGGTTAATTACCCTCCTGTCTTATGGTGCAAAGATTTTCTCATCAACCCTTTGAACGTTGAATATGCCCATCAGTGTTTAACCCTTGCTGAATTTTAAAATACATTTCTCCTTCTTTACCCATGTCCTGTTGTATAATTACATATATCTTAACTGTGTACACGTATTTCGCTGTGCAATCACTGCTGTGGAGTGCACTGGTTGCACAATCAACTTGTAAATAGTGCAGACCCTGATGAGACAGCTCCTGCAGGAGCTGTCTCATCTGGGTCTTCACTATTTACAGGTAGGTATATTGACGTGAATAGCAAGCGAAGGGTCAACTATAGAGTATGTTAAATATAAAGGGTTATTTATGCAGAGAACTGTAGTACAGTCAAACCTGGTCTAACGGCCACCTTTATAAGAGCGCCACCTGTATATGAGCGCCACATTCAAACAGTCCCGTGCAAATTCACTATATAAACTTACTGTATAAGACGGCCACCTGTTAAACGCGGCCAGCGGCCGCATATAATCGGTCCCAAAAGCATTTTTTACCTGTATAAAAACGCCGATATTCGGCGTGCGAGGCCGCGTATTACCTATGCGGAAGTTATCGATTATTTCCCTTTGTCTAAAATACTCTTTGAAAAGGAGGTAGCGAACAAAATCTCGCAGTTTCTCGCCGATTCACGAAGGAAAAGTTTCTTTCGGCAATTTCTTCCTCTGCTTTCAGGGACAAATACATTAAAATTGTTGGATATTTTCGCATTATCGTAGCATGCTAGAAATGTTTAAGACGAATATTTTGCAATGCACTGACCAAACAAGCCCATAACGAGTAAGAAACTCCCTAAAACTGCCTTTGTATAGAGGGCATACTGGCTTCATAAATCGTGACATGAGCGAACGACGCTGACTGCACAGCTATAGTATCCCTTCAAAAAGTGATCTTCATTTTTCATAATGTAAAGATTTATAGATGTAAATGATGTTCGGAATGCATGGGGAATATGGTTGACCTGTTTTCATAACATAAAATGAGATGCGAATAGAACATGTGTACAAAAGAAACCTTACATGTTTTTTTCGTTGTTTTGATTTTAATTCATACTTCCACATATTCATCTGCATGTAATATTGTATTTTTAAATAATTAAAACTATTTCAACATACATGAATTTTTTGTCAACAGTTTACGGGCAATACTTAGCAGGATATCTTCTTCCCTAATGAAACCTTTATAAGACAGCCACCTGTATATAACGGCCAGTTTCTCTTGGTCCCAAAGGTGGCTGTCTTACACAGGTTTGACTGTACAGATCTTTACTTCTTAGAGAGTCTAAATGTTCTGGGGCTACACTATAGACAAATATTATTGTGTCTGTTTCCTGCAGTCAATGGGTTAATCGGTGTACATTGGTACAATTAAAATTCTGGATTAAGAATATATGTGATTGCTAAATCAATTATTTATATGCAGTAGTCTGTGAGTTATAAACTATGTTCTTGTGTCATCTTTGCTAGCTAAAGCAAATGTTCGCAAACACTTTCATCTACCTAACTTTTAAATTATTGTTTGTCCCAATACAAATTCTATAAGAATGACAAGCAGTTTTGAACATAATGAGATATCAAGTTATTCGGCTTCTCATCAGGATCAAAACTGTTTGCAAAAGTTATTACAAATTGGCTGCAATCCAGCGAAGAATTAATCCTTGCCGTGGTAGAAAAACTTTTTCATGCCTTTGTAAACAGAGAAAACTAGATCAGATGGCTCCAGTAGGAAGCATCTGATCAGGGTCTGCTCTGTTTACTAATGGAATTTTATGGTCTGATCCTCTAGTATTTGTCTTGGATCAAAATCCCAGTGTAAATATTACAATATAATTAATTGTTAATGAATATTCATGAAGTGATCAATTCATTGCATAGATATATTTTCGGGAAATGGTTGAATGGTTTTCCTTTGGTTTTCTGTGTCTTAGAAACCGACATCAGTGAGATATCTGTGTATGGAAAAACCTGTAACCCCTTGCTACAGTGACCGTCAAAACCTTAACCCTTTCCCTGTTCTAAGTTTAGTAAAAAATTCAATACCTACTTAATATTAATTTATAAAATAGTTATAAAGAAATATGGAAGATGGAACAATGTAGACATTTTAGAAAGGAAAGAAACAGATCTATCAAATTCTATTAGCAAACAGAGCAGACCCTGATCAGACGGCTCCTATAGGAGCCGTCTGATCTGGGTCTACTCTGTTTGCAAATGCGTGAAAACACGTTTATATGAGGGAAAGGGTTAAACCATTACCTGTTGAATATTCATGGTCGACAAAGGACAGGCCATCATCAACAATTTATACATAACCTTATGGAGACCATACAGTTTAAAACTGTAAAAACCAGACAAGGCCAAGCATCGTATTAGTGTTGTTTTCATTGTATGTCACATTGTTTTAACTGAGCAGAATCATTTTGTAATCTAAGATTTAACTCTTGGCATGCTAGCTGCGAAACTATGATTACTTATGCAAACAGTTTGGATCCAGATGAGACGCCGCATAATGCGGCGTCTCATCAGGATCCAAACTGTTTGTCACCTAATGACCATATTTTTGAAAGAAAGTTTATTTTAAGAATTGAAGCAGACGACAATTGTTGCAGATGAAATATTACTTAGCATGCAAAAATTTAGTACCGAGTTGTCATGTTTTAGACTAAGAGACTGGTCTGGATATACATGTACATTGATTGCAAACCAACAACCCGTATTTGGCTTTTTCCCAAACTCAAATATTCCTTTGTATTAGAATTTAATCATGATTTTTTTATCAATGATCAATCATGAACATGTGTCGATGATGGAGTAAATTTTTTGGGTCCATATTCCCAACACTAGGTTAACACATTCCCTCCTCGTGACGCATTTTAGTGTCTGTAAAAGTCATATTTTGAAATCATTGTGATATATAGAGCATTTTCTCCTTAGGAGCAAATTCTCTATTTATGACGATGATTTAAACACTGCACAATTCTAAAATTCTCCTTTTCTATAGTTAATGCTCCTTTTCGGTAGATTTATTCAAAGAGGTTGTGTCTAATAATAGTCTAAGATGGTGGGTTAAACCATTCAAGGTTCCTTCCAGCATTTAAAGGGTTACACCTGGTACATTTTGTCACTGGGGGCAAGTCTGTGATGTCTCATATTGAACTAAACTGTTAATTAAAGTGATTGTGGTTTTTTTAAACTAAATTGAAGACATTTCAATAATGTAAATTGGAACAGAATGCAAATTTTACAGACAACGATTATATAGCTGCAAGAGAGATAAAAAATCATGCACAATTACGTAGAAGCAAAAGCGATAAACGAGTACAATATTCAGTGTAGTTCACCCAAAATTCACTTTTGAAAAAGGTTATCAGAGAACACACTAACCAGGAGATCTTGCAAAATACAGTAAAACCTCTCTATAACGACCACTAAATTGTGTTAATTAGTTGGTATTTTGGGCAGGTGGTTGCTTAAAGAAAGGTGAAAGTAAAACAGAACGCTCCCATAGGAGCGTTCTGTTTTACTTTCACCTTGCTTTAAGCATCCACCTGCCTTTAACACAAAATACTTGATGTAATTTAGTGGCCGTTATAGAGAGGTTTTACTGTACCCATTTTTTGAGAGATCTGATTTTCTCAAATATTGTTTGGCATAAGGGTCGAAGTATTAACCTTTTACTCGATGAATATTCATGAAAGAAATAATGACATCATGAATATTAATCTGACTAATTTCTAAAATGGCATATCAACACATGAAATGATTGCCAATATAGAGGCTGTAGAATTAGAATCTACTCTGTTTGCATAGGCTTAGAAAGGCGTATTTGATATGGAGTAAAGGGTTAAACCTTTACTTTTAAAAATGTAATTTCTCCATCAAACCCTATGTTGGGACCTGCCACTCTTTAAAATCATCTTGAAGAAAATTCAATAAGAAATATTGAAACAGATAATAAATTTTGCCGACTATAATTCTGAAAGAGTCAACCTTTACAATGCTGAATTTTCAAATTGACTATTCCAAAATTCAAACAGTTCAAGCTTACAGTGAATATTTAGGGATTTTAAAAAAAATCTAAAAAAAGGTGTAGGATGACAAACAGTGCAGACCCTGATGAGAGGACTCCTCTAGTAGCCCTCTGCTCTGGGTCTACACTGTTTGTAGTGACCCTGCATTGTAAGGGTTACGATTTAAAGCAGATGGCAAGTTGTGCAGACAACAGTGTGCCAATCATGCTACAGGCCCGGATGCTAATGGCTGGAGACATGCAATGAAACGAAGTGTGTTTATCTGAATATGCCTTTTGTAATGATTTTTCCATTCTCTAGATGCTGATTTTTAACAGATGACATGACATCAATAAGGCTTATTGTATTGATCAACTTGTTGGCAGTCTACCCCTCCCCTCATAAAATAAAGATTGTTAGCAAAATGTTGACTACATAATATCCGGAGTTTCTCAGTGTTGGAGATCTTTAATGAAAAAACAAACCCAGACTAACTAAAACTGAGTATCAAACATATAATACAGATTGTCATAATTATATGGATCCAAACTGGTATCAAAGGTTAGTATCAATTACCCATGCTAAAAGTTATAGCCAGATGCTAAAGTAGATACTAATTGATTGGCTTGAATTTTGACCTTGCTGCTTTCAACAGCGAATAAATTTGCCTTTCAGTGCTGAAGTTTCAAATGGGCTATTCCAAATTTCAAAAGGGTGAAGCTTACCGTAAATATTCAAGGATATTTCAAAGAAAATTGTAAAATAAGAAACTGTGCAGACTCTGATAAGAGGGCTCCTCTAGGAGTCCTCTCATCAGCGTCTTGAGAGGGCTCCTCTAGGAGTCCTCTCGTCTGAGTCTACACTGTTTGTATGTTAGTGACTCGTTTCCTACACTGAAAGGATTAACTAAAAGGTTACTATGGGTTTTTCAGTTGCAAACTTCCTGATTTCTCCTTATTCATAGTTCTGACTGTTCATTACAATTATCACAAAGGAGACGATTCTAATGAGTAGTCACAATAAAGGGATTGTTTGTGTTGATTAGTGTCCCTTTCTGCCAACTTTGGGCTAATTGGATGCTCTAGAGAGAAGGGAGCGGATACAGAGAAACCCAGTTGCGATGCCCTACTCCTATTATCGATAGAGTTTCTTTGGTTCATATAGATGCCCAGTGTAAAGCACTGATACATCGGACCTCTATTTATAAATTGTTGTCTGAAGGACCTTGTCCGACGAGGGATCGAACCCAACCCCTAATATTGTAGTCATTCACATTAACGACTGGACCATGTTGATGGAGAAATGAAAAGATGCTGCTCTTAATTGCACAGCATACCTGTCTAATATGTGAAGAGTCTTGCATGATCAGACCAATTCATCATGTTAAACCCTCTACCTGATATAGACAACGCTTGATGCCAGTATGTGAACAAAATAGACCCAGATGAAGATGTTTGCTTATTGAATAGAATAAATAAGATTCTACTATCTCTGCCATAATTATTCCTGTTTCATATGACATTATAGAAATTCATCAAATTAAGATTTGTGATGTCATTATTTCCTGGATAAATATTAATTAGGGGAAGGGTTGCCCTTACAGTGTTGGACACAAGTCACTAATGTCCTTCGCAAACAGTGTAGACCGAGATAAAAGGGCTCCTGGAGGAGCCCTCTCATCAGGGTCTGCACTGTTTGTCATGTTATGCTTTTCTTTAGAAACATTCATAAATATTCACCATCGACCTGTTTGAATTTTGGAATAGTTCATTTGAAAATTCAGTGTCCAGGGTTAAGTGGGAAGGTAAAATAGCTGTTCATACCTGGGTTGGGAATATTTATCTTCATTTGTAATGAAAAGTACAGGTCTGAAAAGAGAACGATTAATAATTAATGAAGAGGTTAAGATCATTTTATGTTGTTTATGCTCACTGACTGCTATATTTAGATGTCAGTCACTATCACTGTACATGTAGTCCAATATCAAACCTTACACCACTGAATTTTCAGAGTGGAATGGTTTACCATTGTTTATTGGTAGAGTCTAAACAGTATAACAGGGTAAAATTTGCAAGAGGATTTTGAATGACAGTGCAGACCCTGGTCTATACTGCTTACAGATGACATAGCACTCATAAATTCCACATTGGTTTTGTTAACCTGTTCACACTACTCAGATTAAGTGCTAAGTACCTCTATATCTCATCAGTCTCCAAGCTGTAAGACACACTGATATCAAAACGAAATGAAGCACTTTAGGCAGATAACTTTTTTCCGTGGTAGCTGTTAGTTTCATTCTTGTTCTAGATTTTTCACCAATCAGGAACTACGTTACATTGTAATTTGCATACACATCTGCACATCTGCTAGTATTTAGTAGTAAACTGTGTTTTCATTAGTTAATACCGTGGACAGACATACAGTCTTATTACAATACCTCTACACATGGCTAAACTAGATATAAAATCCAGAGTACAGACTGCTAATTTATATTCCTAATTAATTCCATTCCATGAAGAACTGTTTACTAGTATAACAAAAAGCAAAATTAGTACATTATTCCTCATGGCCCTGTCACACTATAGCGTATGAGACGAATATATGCATTGCGTATGAAAAACTGGTCATACGCACAACTTTTGAGCGTATGAACTCAAATTTTCCACCACTATCTTCTATAAATGTATTAGCAGCGCATGAACAGCATATGTGTACCGTATATCTGGCGTATATGCAGCGCATGAGAAAGCGTGTGTCAACTTATGTCACTGTCAGCGTAGCGTATACCAGCGTATAAGTAGCGTATGCGAACATATGAGTAACGTATGCTTAGCGCACATGGGCGCATGAGTATTGTATGAATAGCCAGAAATACGTTGAACACGTTAGTCATTAGTCAGACATACATTACAATTATGTTACTGATATGCTATCCATATGATAACTTTACTGGCCGCCTTCATGCCACCATAATATGTAAAGCTTATTTGACCTATAAGTGACGTACCTTTACAGACATTCTAGCATATTCAATGTGTGCCTAGCGTATGATGAGCGTATACGTAACACATAATTCCTACGCTCATAATACGCTGAGTTTTTTTTAACATGTTCAAAAATTATTTTCGGCCTCTGCGTATGAGAACGTATGGCAACGTACCTGAAAACTTATATGACATATGTCTAACCTACTCTTAGCGTATATCTGCGTATGTGAGCATATGAGCATTTTTCTCATACGCTCGCATACATTCGTGCCATACGCTTTAGTGCGACACCCCCTTTAACAAACTCTCTCCAACTAAACATATATAGAGAATAACAATCTTTGAGTTATGGGCGTCTCAGTTTCTATTTTTAGATAGGCCTATAAATCGATGGAGCACAACAGACTATTGAAGTTTATGACAATTCCCACCCCTTTAAGAGCTTCTCAATCAAATTATCTTGCGAGTGAAAAGAAAAGCATCTGCTATTTATCCGTAGATCTTTGTTTCCTGACTTGATTCCTATTAAAACACTTTTCCCCAGCGGTGGATTAAGTTATAAAACTGAAAAGACTTATCGCCTTAGCCACTTAGCTCAGTAGGTAAGCGCAAATATTTTTGTGTTTAAGTTCACTTTTGTATGATCCGGCATGGATTCGAATCCCCCCCAATAGCCAATTTTTTTTTTCTCTTTTGTTTTTCTTTTCTCTTATTTTGTATAACTCTATTAGTGAATTTTCTGTTATTCCGTCAACATATGCATATTTACAGAATATTAAAATAGTTCCATGGTTATAGAATCATTACACCGTTGAAACTTTTACTGACCTAATAAACCTTCTACTACCTTAGGAAGCTAGTAACCTAATAAACTTAAGTTTATCTGCACCCCCTTTATTACGTCACTACAGAAGCCTGGTTACGGAATAAAAATAGAACTTTATAATTATTGTTCTAAAAATGGATTCCGTTAGTGATATCACTAATGATAACACACACAGGTCTAATACGCCGGTCTAGGCCAGATAAATACCGTTCTTTAGGTTACAATTACAGACTCTGCACAAATGCAAAACTAAATTCTATAATTATGCTTTAAGGTGTATTCAATTTGTTTATCTTCATATCAATAGAAATATACACGCTTCAAAATATGAATTAATTATTTCACGCAATATTCTATTCATAGTACTCCGAACATGCTTCGGTCATTTTCCCCATGGTCATCCAAAGACATCTTTCTACTACGGTTGTAGTTGTTTTGCATTTCATGTACCTTTTAATAGTGATTTCATATAATAGTCACTTGAAAAGTGAAAAATGATTGTTTCTTTCTATTTCACCTTCACTTATTCTTTTCAAACATCATAATCTTCTAAAAAACAAACTTTGCAGGCAGACCAAGGCTCAAACCCATTGCAGTATATTTAACCAGAACCAGCATCTCCTCCAATTTCACTAACAAACAGATACAACCATAAAGTACAGTGTATATTGAATGAAATAGTAGATCTGCCTTTTGTTTAAGTCATTTCCGTTGCATGCCTGTCTGCTATTATTATAACAAGCAACCCTTCGTTGATCTAGTGCCCTGTACTAAAACATCTCGAAACATTGAATCAATTTGGCAGAGATTTAATACCATTATTGTTTTGCACAATATATGTCAACGTTTGAATGCCACTGAATATCTTTTTTAAAGATATTTCTTGTTTACAGACAAATTGTACTTAGTATTCAAAGGATGAAGATGGTAGGATCAGTGTTGTAAAGCCGGGGAAACAAAATTGTTCCCTGGACATAGGACCAAACATTCAGACCAGTAGATAAGAGGAGTTATACTTATCTGTCTAAATTTTCTTTTTTCTCAGCCAAATTCCATCTTGGTGGTATTCATTAGAATTGTAACTAAATGTATAGCAAAATACAATAAAACCCCTCTAAAGTGGAATTTTAGTTCAGAAAAAATTTGATGCTTGTAGGCAGGTGGCTGCTTAACACAGGTTGAAAGTCATGAAGAAAGCTCCTCTAGGAGCTTTATGCATGACTTTCACCCTGCATTAAGCAGCCACCTGCCTACAAGACCAATATATATATTGCTGATGAGCCGTACTGTTTGATTTTTCAATAAATTAGATTTAAAGAAGGCGTGTAAAGTCATATTATTTTAATTTTTACATATATAAATTGCATGTCCGGTTTAAAGGGGTTTTACTGTATTTTATACATCAGTCTCTTATCTATAGTCCTGGAGAAAATATCAACAGAAGAATAAACAGTTTCAGCTGAGCAAGGAAGTTACTGCTAGATTTCCACAATCAATTCTTGATCATTTATATCAATAGATTGTTTTGCTGTCTAGGCAATTATTTTTGTCTGCAAAAATATTTCTCATGCTCTACGAACAAGTTCATAATATATTTGTTATATGCCCCACAAGGTGGGAGGCATATAGCCTTGCTCTTGTCCGTCCGTACATCCCGCAAATCTTATGTGTCTAACTCCTGCCTTACAGACGTATAATTAGACATCTTTTTGATGGCCTGACTTAACCCTTACTGTGCGGGACACCAATCACTAATGTCCTTTGCAAACAGTGTAGACCCAGATGAGAAGGCTCCTAGAGGAGCCCTCTCATCAGGATCTGCACTGTTTGTCATGTTACACTTTTCTTTAGAAAAATCCCTAAATATTCACCATAAGCTTGACCTGTTGTAATTTTGGAAGAGTCCATTTGAAATGTCAGCGTTGTAAGGGTTAAACCAAACAATAAAAGTTACAGCAGATGACACATTTGGTAGACAACAATATTTGGCAGAGTTTTCAGAAAATGTCTGTTTACAAAATTAATAAATTTCACTGAGCACCATGGGAAATTTTGTTATTCGACATATTTGTTGTTGAATGATGAGATGGCAACCAATATGATAACTCGTCAACTTTGTGTTCGAAGATCTGAAACATTTCAAGCCATGCATTACACTCAAAGCTACTTGATATTCTTGTACTGTGAAAGAGAGGGTGTTATATAGTCTCTTACAATGCTGGAATTGAATTGAATAGCATTTGCAAATAGTAGCGACCCAGATCAGAGGGCTCCTGATGGAGTCCCCTGACCACGGTCTGCACCTGCACAGTTTGCAATATTTTACAATTTATGGAAAAATTACCCTTCCGGAATGGCATTCGACAGTCTGATATCAAATCTGGAATGGTCCATTTGAAAACTCAGCTTTGTAAAGAGTTATAGTTTACAACTTTGATAGTAATGTTTCATTCATGGCAGAGCTGTAGGTACCAGTAGATTATAAGAGGAGTACTCAGTAATATTAACCCATTCCCTCATAGGCTATTTTTAGATCCAACCACTTTGAATAAATCTACTGAAAAGGAGCATTAACTAGAGAAAAGGAAAATTTTAGAATTTTGTAGTTTGAAACCATTGTGATAAATGGATCATTTGCTATATATAGGAGCAAATACTCTATTTAACACAATGGTTTCAACAGGTGACTTTTACAGAGGCGTAGAAAGGCGTATTTATGGAGGAAAGGGTTAATCTCTTATTTATGTAAATCTCTCATTTTTCTGTCAAATCTATATAAATATCTTGTTTCTCAATTAAATCCATGTAAATCTCTTTGTTGCTTTGTCAAATCTATGTAAATATATGAGCCGTCTGATCAGGGTCTGTTCTGTTTGCTTTTGGCAATACAGATCTGATTCTACAGCCAGGGTTCGCACAGACCTGGAAAAGTCATGGAAAACGAGGTCTGCCTGGAAAAATCATGGAAAACTGAAATTTCAAATTTTATCATTGAAAAATCAGGGAATTCAGAAAAAAAATAATGGAAATTACCAAATACACCCTTGAATAATTCCTTTATTTGTAGATTTACCAACACATAAATTTTCTTGGCATGAAATTAAAAAAAAGGAGAGTTCATAACCAAAAGTAGATCTGGTCGGCATTATGAGTAACATGAATTTTCTACTGTGACACCGGTAGCGAACAGTCATTGGTCCGAAAATTGATTTCCGGTGCACCGGTTCAATTTTCGGAAGTCCTCTGCTCTTTTCGTTAGTTCATTGTTTATCGCATGGTGAAAATCTGCCCTGCGTTCGGTGATGGCTTACGTGAGAAACCGGTTGCAACAAGGGCCTTACCATAGTCCACTAGTCTGTATGCTTTGTTTTATAAACACCAAGAGTGTAACACATTGTAAGATTATGTGATTCCCTCTCGGCCTAGTAGCTAAACACTGGTTGCATACGGTCGCCACTAATGAACGCACCGCTGATTCATCGAGGTCAACAAAGCATGAAAATTTTGCGGCCCGGCAAAGGAATGTGTCGGTATAATCCACAATCTGTACAACAAACTGTACAAAGACTGAATAACAGCTAAGGAAAAGAGGCAAGAGTTAAACAAAAATTTAAACTGGGGTACTCGCTATACCTACATAAACACAAATAAATAATTGTTCTTGGCGTTTAGCATTAATTTCTAACACAGAATTCAGTTTGCAAGGTTAAAATCATTGCTGGAGGCGTATATCATATATCATGGAAAATATGTTTTTGTCATGGAAAAATCATGGAAATATCATGGAATTTGAGTGTCAAAAGTCTGTATGAACCCTGTACAGCTTTTGTCAAAGCAAAAACTTTCCTTGAAAAATTAACATTATAAAAGTTCAGCTAATGAATATTCATTCATTCATTCATAATTTTTACTTGAATATTGAACAGGGAAAGGGTTAAATGAAAATTGTTGTGACAAGATTATGGGGCAATGATTTACATGTAGAAAGTGTCATGAAACAAGAATTATTTAAGTTCATAGCTCTTTTAGTCCATGATTATCTTTACACAATGGTTCTAGATGAGATGCTGTGTAACTAGACGTCTCGCCAGGATACAAATTGATAGGTACTGTAATTATGCTTTTCAAAAGAAGAAAATTAAACTGAAAATTGCAGCAGACAAATTTTGCAGATGACAATGCCAAATATTAGCCAGGGATATAAAACTATTTTTATGCCCCCAAAGCTAGGCTTTGGCGGCATATAGTGATTGCACCGTGCGTGGGTGTGTGTGTGTGTGTGTGGGTGGGTGGGTGGGTGTGTGTGTGTGTGGGTGTGTGTACCTTTTGTCCGGAGTATATTTCCTTTGTCACATCAGCTACGGATACCAAATTTGGCGTGTGAGTTCATCTTGGGATGGGGGAGTGTCGCGTACCATTTTCATGTCACTGTGACCTTGACCTTGACCTTTGACCTTGATTTTACAAAAAGCTTGTCCGGAGCATATTTCCTTTACCTTACCAGCTACAGATTCCAAATTTGGTGTGTGAGTTCATCTTGGGATGGCGGAGTGTCGCGTACCATTTCCAGGTCACCTTGACCTTGACCTTTGACCTCGATTTTAAAAAAAGCTTATACCTTACCAGCTACAAAAAGCTTGTCCGGAGTATATCTCCTATACCTTACCAGCTAAGGATTCCAAATTTGGTGTGTCAGTTCATCTTGGGATGAAGGAGTGTCACGTACCATTTTCAGATCACTGTGACCTTGACCATGACCTTTGACCGATTTTACAAAAAGCTTGTCCGGAGCATATCTCCTTTACCTTACCAGCTACAGATTCCAAATTTGGTGTGTGAGTTCATCTTGGGATGGCGGAGTGTCGCGTACCATTTCCAGGTCACCTTGACCTTGACCTTTGACCTCGATTTTAAAAAAAGCTTATACCTTACCAGCTACAAAAAGCTTGTCCGGAGTATATCTCCTATTCCTTACCAGCTAAGGATTCCAAATTTGGTGTGTGAGTTCATCTTGGGATGGAGGAGTGTCACATACCATTTTCAGATGACTGTGACCTTGACCATGACCTTTGACCGATTTTACAAAAAGCTTGTCCGGAGCATATCTCCTTTACCTTACCAGCTACAGATTCCAAATTTGGTGTGTGAGTTCATCTTGGGATTGCGGAGTGTCGTGTACCATTTCCAGGTCACCTTGACCTTGACCTTTGACCTCGATTTTAAAAAAAGCTTATACCTTACCAGCTACAAAAAGCTTGTCCGGAGTATATCAACTATACCTTACCAGCTAAGGATTCCAAATTTGGTGTGTGAGTTCATATTGGGATGGAGGAGTGTCGCGTACCATTTTCAGATCACTGTGACCTTGATCTTGACCTTTGACCGATTTTACAAAAAGCTTGTACAGAACATATCTCCTATACCTTACCAGATACGGATTCCAAATTTGGTGTGTGAGATCACCTTGAGATGGCGGAGTGTCACGTACCATTTTCAGGTCAATGTGACCTTGACCTTGACCTTTGACCTCGATTTTACAAAAAGCTTGTCCGGAGCATATCTCCTATACCTTACCAGCTACGGATCCAAAATTTGGTATCTGAGTTCATCTTGGGATGGCAGAGTGTCGCGTATCATTTTCAGGTCACTGTGACCTTGACCTTTGACCTCGATTTTACAAAAAGCTTATACCTTACCAGCTGCAAAAAGCTTGTCCGGAGTATAACTCCTATACTTTACCAGCTATGGATTCCAAATTTGGTGTGTGAGTTCATCTTGGGATGGAGGTATGTCGCGTACCATTTTCAGGTCACCTTGACCTTGACCTTCGACCTCGATTTTACAAAAAAAGTTGTCCAGAGAATATCTCCTATACCTTACCAGCTACGGATTCCAAATTAGGTGTGTGAGTTTATCTTGGGATGGCGGTGTGTCGCGAACCATTTTCAGGTCACTGTGACCTTGACCTTTGACCTAGATTTTACACAAAGCTTGTCCGGAGCATTTCTCCTATACCTTACCGAGCTACGGATTCCAATTTTGGTTTGTGAGTTCATCTTGGGATGGCGGAGAGTCGTGTACCATTTTCAGATCACTGACCTTGACCTTGACCTTTGACCTCAATTTTACAGTCCGGAGCATATCTCCTATATCTTACCATATACAAAAAGCTTGTCCAGAGCATATCTCCTATACCTTAAACGTTGACAATCAACCCAGGGTCCTTTTTAACGTTGAGAATGACTTAGGGTCCTTTTTAACTAAGTTTTGACCCTTGGCTCTTTTCTTAGCTATCATAATCGTCAAAGGTTCTGTTTCTAATGTTAAGAACTGACTCCTGTGTCATTTTTAACAGCATCAAAATTTCATGTTACACCTGCATTACATTGTATTGTTTTTCCGCCAAAATGCATTTCGGTGTCAAACACTTTGGGGGCATTTGTCACCCGTGACGACTCTCTTGTTCTAAAAGTTGATTGTTCAAACTGGTTTTTATAAGGATTTCTATGTATCAATGCGCAACAGTTTTAAGTAGAATAATCCAGACATTCAAAGTTGTATGAGAACCATTAACAGTGCCAATTAAGCTTGCAGACATGAATATTTCTTGTGTTTTTCTACTATTCTCATTTCAAAATAACAGTCTCGAACTTGCCTATAGCAAGCCAAAAAGTGAACTATGCTTTGTTCTTTCACCAGAATCATTCATGAAGTGTCATTTAACTCTTTCCCTCATATAAATTATTAATTAAATTTGCAAGCAGAGAAGACCCAGATTTACACATTTAAAAAAAAGAGTAGACCATGTAGTCTGATCAGGGTAGGCTCTGTTTGTTTATGATATAATATAGATCTGGGTCCATGCTTATAAAGCTTTTAGTTGAGCCTGAGATCGTTCTCAAGCTTTTGATTGGTCAGATTTGAGCCTCTGGCTCAAATCTGACCAATCAAAAGCTTGAGAACTCAAATCTGACCAATCAAAAGCTTGAGAACGAAACTCAGACTCAACTAAAAGCTTTATAAGCATGGACCCAGATTCTTCAGTTTCTGCCTGATCCAAAATGGCCTATGTTCATAAAATTATGCCATTATAAACAAGAACTATCTTTTAAAAAAGATATTCAGCGGCATTCAAATATTGACACAATGTACAAAACAATCTCTGCAATATTTATTTCAATGTTTGGAGATTCTACTAGTACAGAGAACTAGATCTGTGAAGGGTTGCATGTTATTATACTAGCAGAGAAGCATGCAATGAAAATGACTTGGAGTAGAAGAAGCATTTATTGAAATATTTCAAGTTGCTTTTCTAGGAAATCACTTTTAAAATGTAAGATGTCAGATGTAAGTAATGTTTTAAAACTATCTCAAGTTAGTTCTTTAGTTTACCTTTTATAAAATGTACATGAAAGCGCTTATATTTGTATTGATATGAAGATAAGAAATTGAATACACTTTAAAGCATAAAGTTTTTGTTTGTGCAGAGTCTGTAATTCCTTAAAGAATTGTTTTTATTTAGCCTAGATCAACGCTTTAATCGACTTGTGTGCATCATCATTAATGACATCATTAACTGAATCTACATGTATTTTTAAAACAATATAACCTACTCTATAAGCCCAAGCCCCATGTGATAGAGCCATAGTAATAGCCTTCAGTAAGTAGCTTTATATCAAAGAGAGCCAACAACCAGAGCCTCGGTGCTGTGGTCGGGGATAGTAATTAATACACTGGAGATCCGTTATAACGCGGACCGTTTTACCGCGGTATCCGATATAACGCGGGTAGTCTGTGTCGCCGAATTTTTTTTTTTGTAAATACCTCATTTATAGTAATATGATTGAATATCCCAATGAAACGTAAAATAAACTTAGGTAAACTTATCCGCCCGCAGCAGGCTAAAGGATGAAAACAAACACCGGTCCCTACATAAACAATTGAAGACAATCTTACGTGTGAAAAACTGACAACTGTCAACTCGTATATATGCCGCCATGAATGTAATACACACAGCTGATTACCGGTTCGTACTATGTGCATGGCGGGAACCAGTAAAATCTTAACTGCATAACTTTCATTACAAAGTAATTGTGTGTATAATTGAGATACGCATGTACTGAATTTTTTCACTGTCAAAGCCACAAAAGTTCGCACTTTAATTATGAAAAACAAACATCATTAGAAGTATAAACCCCTAACTCTCAGTGCGGGGTTGGAGGTTATATGCTAATACAGAAAAGGGTGTGTACCCTTTGACCAATCAAATGAGATTTAAAACCCCAACAAATCACACGCGACATCACATGTGACCTTTCATTTTCTGAAAACAGTGACAGCCATGTTTATTGTTTTACACAGCAGGTTTAATTGGATTAGGGGTTTGACAGGCCCAGGGGCAATTACATCCCTTCAACAGGCTTGTATTATGAAATGTACTTGGTTGCTTGAAAACATACACGATTTTATTTGTAATTTTGTATAACCCTTTCCCTCATACAAACGTGTTTTCACGCATTTGCAAACAGAGTAGACCCAGATCAGACGGCTCCTATCAGGGTCTACTCTGTTTGCTAACAGAGTTTGAAAGAGCTATGTGAGTGGGTGGGGAAACAAAGTAAACAAGTCAGTTTCGATCGAAATTAGTTTATTTAGGAAGGTGGGGAATTATGTAAGTACCCAGATAAAAAAAACTCGTTACAACGCGGTTCCGTATATAACGCGGGTTGAATTTTATGTCCCCCCATACCCGCGTTGTAACGGGTCTCCAGTGTACTATTAATACCACTACTCTAATATACTAAACAACCCTTCTTCTTTATTTCCTATAGCACTGCCTGTGAATTATGGTGGTTTCGGCAAACTACCTGTTCGTCAAAGTGGACTTTATGATCAAATGTTGTATTAATTGATAGCAAAATGATAGTAAAAGTTTGAAAGTTTAATAGAGGTTTCGACAAACTGGTAATATTGCTCAGCAACCATTACCATGAGGTGATAAATATCAGTACATCAGTACTTTGATTTTATTGGAATTTCCAGGTCTTAAAATCTATTTTAAGAACAGAACTTTCGACAGTCGACAGTCTTCGGTCCCATGCTAAATATCTGCGTAAATGATTACTTTCTGTACTATATGGCGTTTTGACTGAACTCTAAGAAGTTTATAGAACATGACTGTAACATGGTGCCTTACATGTGTTGTGATTATGGTAATTATTGCATTGAATTCAATTTGCGAGGCCGAAGCAGCTAATTGTCATAATACATGGTGTTTGAAATAACTGCAATATCGTAATAATTACCCGAGGAAATTCGACACGTTAGTAGACTGTATATCAGAATTTTACATAGTTTGGCAACGAGTAGAGGCATATAAAAAGGTTGTATGCCAGTCAAGATATTCACTAATGAAAATAAAGTTTACTACTAGGTCATATGCAAATTACAATGTAACAGTTTCTCATTGGTGGAAAACTAGAACAAAAGGGAAAATAGACAGCTAGCCGCTGAAAAATAATCTAATTATATCCACGATGTCATAATATTTCTTACGTGAATATTCAAACAGGGAGAGGGTTAAATCACTACAGACTGTGATCACAGGCTGAGATCGCCAGCTGAACAGATAAATACTACGTTTGCAGAAAATTTCACGACAATGTAATCAAATTGGCAATGTGCAGAATGATCAAAGGAAATTAAATGTCTCCAATCAATGTTCAAGAACATTGAATACTTCATGGAGAAATAATGGGGAAAAAATACACTTGGATTGATCAACAAGCCAAATGTATGGAAGTTACAGGTTAATGATAAATGCCAATTATTTCATTTGCAATCTCTTGACACTATTATATTACAGCCTGTCTTACCCTTTCCTCCATAAATACTCTTTTCTACGCCTCTTTAAAAGTCACCTGTTGAAACCATTGTGATAAATAGAGCATTTGCTCCTATAGGAGCAAATGCTCTATTTATCACATTGGTAGATTTATTCAAAATGGTTGGATCTAAAAATAGCCTATGGGGGGAATGGGTTAAGCGGCCATCAAATAGAGGTCTAATTATGGGTCTGTAAGGCAGCAGGTAGCTTATTGCAGGTCAAAAGTAATGCAGAAAGCTCCTATAGGAGCTTTCTGCATTACTTTAGCCCTGCATGAAGCAACCAACCGTTGTTCAAGATTCCTATGTTCAATAAATGACTGGCCGCTACAGACTCTACTGTAAATACAGACGAGTACATCATTCTGCTCTGCCAAGTTCATTTCTTGTTTTCATATTAACTCTTTACTCTGAGATAATACATGCTGATCCTTTTAATGTCTTTGCAAACAGAGAATACCCAGATCAGACGACTCCTATAGAAGTCGTCTGATCAGGGTCTGCTCTGTTTATTTATAGAATTATATAGACCTCATTCTACAGTGTTTGCCATTGTCAAAAAATATAATTATTACAATTCATCTAATTAATATTCATAATCATTATTTACTTCATTAATATTCACGGAGTAAAGGGTTAAAATGCATTATCAGAATTTTAATGATATTACACTCCATTGCTGTCAGCATGATTGTGTTTTTCTGATTGGCTTTCCGTGTATCTTTTGTCTTTAGGGAGATTATGTCCGGTGTGGTTAACTGGTTTCCCACATTCAAAAAGTTAAAATTGAATCGAGAAAATGGCAAAGAAAAAAATGGCAATCCAGTCATCCATTCCATTAGAATACAGCATCTGATAGCGGTCTACACTGTTTTTCACTTATCAGATAGCAGTTCTTTGACCGTTACGGCTGAAAATACTGCAGACCTTGGTCAAATGTATTGATGTGGAAATTTTGAACACGGCCGCATTAATGCATGCATGTCCCTGTTACTGTAATTTAAAACAAAATAATGAAATCAATAATTTGGATAAGTATATAATGTGTCCTTTTCCAAAAGTCAGTTTCAATTGAATAAGTGGATCTGCACATTAATTGATCTTTAATAATTAATGGAAAAACGTTTTCTTTCAAGTATTCAAATAATTGGTGAAAAGTATTTACAATGGTTATGTTTTACTATTTCCACATTTAGAGAACACACATTATGTTCCTAACAAGCATGTCATAATACCCAAAAAGTACCTAGACCATTACTGTACCATAACTAACCCTTAATCTGCAAAATAATTAAAACTGGCTCCTTCCCGTTCTGAATATTAATTAAACAAAAAGTTGTATCAAAATTTATCACTGATGAAAATGATTTAAATGACAAACAGTGCAGACCCTGATCAAAGGGCTTCCTCTGGAACCCTTTGATCTGGGTCTACACTGTTTGCAAAGATCTTAAATATTTATTTTACATATATTAAGGGTTAATTGTCTAACTTTCTAATGCTAGCAGCAACTTTATATATATACCAATGCAAAACAGTTTGGATCCAGATAAGATGCTAAGTAACTTCGCATCTCATCAACAGAAGAGAAAAGAATTTTAAAAATTGTAAAAACTACATTTATTGGAGGACTGCAATTACTTAGCATAAAGAAAGCTACAAAATTTCCTTTTCTCAGAAAATTTGTGTTTCTTTATTCTCCCGGGTTTCTTAGTCTTTGGCATACTGAGCATTTTGTACTCATTTTTTGTTTCATTTCCTAAAACTTAAATTGAATTCTCCGCTGGAAGCTAATCACTCGCACACAATTCAAATCTTAAACAGTTAGTTGAGTTATTCCAAACCTGATCTGGATAAAATAAAATCATAAATTTACAAGTAGCATTCTTGCGGTAAAATGAAGTGTCTTGAAATAGACGTTGAACCATTTGAAGGCTGATTATCTGAGTTGATTAGCCCGTAAATGTTTCACGATAAGAATCCATTCAGTATAAGTCCTAAATGTGGTAGTGGATTCTGCATGACAAACAGTGCAGACCCTGATCAGAGGGTTCCTCCAGGAGCCCTCTGATCTGGGTCTACACTGATTGTTAATTTGACAGATCAGTCATTTTCCACATTGAAAGGGTTAATCATATTGTAAAGAACTGTAAAATTGCAGTTTGTGGAGGCTCAAACATTTCACAGCGGTGCCTGCTTTTGTCCACAAATATTATTCCGTGTGATTGACAGGCTCGCTCTGATGGTGGTGACAGTATGCAGATTTAGTTTATTTTATTAAATTTGAATGTGATATTGAAATTGATCTGCAAAAATGAGCAATTAGATTATTTTGATATTGAACAGAGAAATAGAACCCGCATTGGTAAAAATTTTAATTGACATTATTCTTTGCATGTTAAGTAATTCTCATCGCCAAAATATTCTTGTCTGCCATAATTCTTCAAAGTTATTTTCTATTCCATTCTCTATAAAATTACATTTCAAGTGACAAAAGGTTCGGATCCTAATGAGAGATCGAAATAACTTGGCATATCATCTGGATCCACAAAGTTATCACACATTTGCTGCTAGCATGCATAGAATTGAAACGTGGAATATTGAAAGGAAGATGGATGGCAATATTTTGGAAATGTTCCGGCCCTTTGAAAACGGTTCAGCAGGAGCATCCATGTCGCGTGTACAAAAGTGTCATAGAACTGCAAGAAGTTCACCAGTAAATGTACCCCTTGAACTGTTCCAAGTCCTTGTTTCAGTCAGTTCAGCCTTTTATCAATCTGGGTTTTGTTAGCTGCATTTGGATATTTCATAGCCAGACCAAAATCGGGTCTTATTTCTGCTACAAATATGACATGGGTGTCCTCATCATCAGGACTGGTGATTCAACATAATGCCGAATGAAAGTAATGCAGTATGCTCCTATGGGAGCTTTCTGCATAACTTTCATACTGAATTTAGCTTCCACCTAACTTAAACCCCCAGAATTAGACACTATAGAGAGGGTTGAGTGTAGTTAAATCACTCTGTTATTTTCCCTTTTATTGCAGCTTTATCTTATAATAATTAACCCTTTGAATGCCGGGGACAACTGTATCGGCATTTCCAAACAGTGTAGACCTACATCAGATGGCTCTTAGTGGACTTACCCTCCGATCAGGGTCTACAATGTTTGCCACTCACAATCCTCTAGCGAATATTAAACGGGCTCTATATTTAGTTAAATGCTCCTCAGCTTTGAATCTACAGCATGCACAGGGTTTATTACAAATCCTCTGTAGGGATAACGAAGGAGGGAAATAATTAAAATATATGAATTCTCCATCAAAGATTGACTAATTCCTGTAAGTTCCAATTATTTCACACAAAATTTAATGATCTCAGATTACATGACAGATATGCGGAGCCTGCTTTTTCCCTCCTTTAGATTTTTTATTATACCAAACTAATCATGTTGTCTTCATGTCGTGTTTAACCCTTTCATTACTAAATTTTCAGAGTGGAACAGTCCATTATTGTGTATTGGTAGAGTTCATTCCGTATGAAAGGGTAACATTTGCGAGGGGTAACTTTGAATGAGAAACATTGAAGACCCTGATCAGAGGTCTCCTTTAGGAATCCTCTGATCTGGGTCTACACTGTTTACAAAATAACTTTGCACACATTTCCCACATTCAAAGGGTAAAGATGATTTATTTTATTAGTATTTGGATATATTTCTGTTTCAATGATTTTTACATAACTGGAATATAATTATAGCCCACTAAACCTGCTATGCAAAAAATAAAACTTATATGGGCCAAACAGCCTTTAGGATATGCAAACAATATAGAACCATATTGGCAGCAGCATTTGAAATATGGCTTTTGGTCAGGTTCTACACTATCACACAAGTCTGTGATCTGTGTGTAGACAATGATGCTAGGCAATGACTATAATATTCACTTAGATAAGCAGCCACATTTGAAATATGGCACCTCAGATCTTGGTCAATTGTTTTTAAAGTGGGGGTGCATGGGGGGCATATTGTGTTTGCTCTGTCTGTTGGTTTCCCCAACTTTGACATTGGCTTGTGTTTGCTCCTTCTGTTGGTTTTCCCAACTTTGACATTGGTGATGATTTTGTAACCAGTAGAGATAGAGACTTGATATTTGGCATGCATGTGTATCTCCTGAGGCTGCACATTTTGAGGGGGTGACATGTCAAGGTCAAGGTCATCCTTCAGGGTCAAAGGTAATATTGGGTGCATAGTGTTTCACAAACACATCTTGTTTATAATTGCATATGAATGTAGGAGTTTTGAAAATTGCATAAGATCTGTATTAATTAGGGCCCTGCATTGAGCCCAGTATAGTAATCACATTTTCCATCCATCCATCAACACTTTTGATGTGATGCAATAACTCAAACAGTACTTCACATATTGGTTTCACATTAAGGGCATATGCTTAGTATCATATGAGGAAGACGCCTTTGGGTTGAATCAGATCACTATGTCTAGAGTTATCTGCCCTTGATTACTGGACCCTCTCTGACTGAGTCAGTTTTCTAGTTCCAGAAGCAAACAGATCAGACAATAATCAGATAGCTCTTCTAGGAGCTGTCTGATCAGGTCTACTCAATTTTCAAAGGTTTCAAAACACATCTCGTTAAAGAAAATGTCTTCCCCGCATTCAAAATGTTTATAGCTGCAAAGTTGTGTAGGAGGCCAACCACTGTGAAGACACCAAAATAAAGATTCACACTAATTGAAATTAGAACTAGATACAGTGGGATAATTGAAAATCTAATACCATATTATTCTGCCAAGAGTTGTGGGAGTAAAGGGTCCTGAAGGAAACTATTGACTCTTTGCACGATAGTGACAAAGTGATTAAATCCTATACAAACAGTATGGATCCAGATGAGAACCCAAGTGACTGAGTGTCTCACCAGGGTCCATGCTTGTAAAGCTTTTAAGTTGAGTCTGAATTTGTTCTCAAGCTTTTGATTGGTCAGATTTGAGTTCTCAAGCTTTTGATTGGTCAGATTTGAGCCTTTGGCTCAAATCTGACCAATCAAAAACTTGAGAATGAACTCAGCCTCAACTAAAAGTTTTACAAGCATGGATACAGGTTTCATGTGTGTGCCAGTCTGACACTAATTATTTAACCCTTACAATGCTGAATTTTCAAATGGACTGTTCCAAAGTTCAAACAGTTCAAGCTTATGGTAAATAATATGGGATTTTTCTAACGAAAAGTGTAACATGACAAATAGTGCAGACCCTGATGAGAGGGCTTCCTCTCATCTGGGTCTACACTGTTTGCAAAGACATTAGTGACTTGTGTCCTGCACTGTAAGGGTTAACCCTTCCCCTCTTATAAAGACTTTTTCATGCCTTTGTTTCAAGAGTAGACCCTAAGATCGGACGGCTCCTGTAGGAGCTGTCGGATCATGGTTTGCTCTGATTGCTTTTGAAATCATAATAGAGCTGACTTCATTTTCTACCAATTCAAAAACATTCTGTGTCCATATGCAATTGTAAAATTCTATCTAATAAATATTCATGATGTCTTTAAGATACTTTTAGATTTTGAGCAAGGTTTGCAGAATAAAGTTACTTAGAGTTGAACATTTCTGAGATGACATTCATAATAAATTCAGCTTACATTTTGAATATTAAGTGACTTTTGTCTACAAAGGGGTCTACACTGTTTGCTAATGGCAGTACACTCGTTTTCTGAATTCAAAGGTTTTGGTATTTGCAAACAGTGTAGACCCAGATCAGAGGGATTCAAGAGGAGACCTGATCACAGCCTGCACTGTTTGTCCTCTATTTTAAGCTTTTCAGACAGAGTGGACTATTCCACTATGAAAATTAAGCATTGAAAGAGTTGAGGACAATTACTTAAAAGAACTGCTGTTGTTAACAAAACTTTAACATTGCTTATAACTTCTGAATTACTTAAGATAGACAATTCATATTTGGTATGCAGATAGCTTGGGTAAAGGCATTTCACTTGATACAAGGATACATGAAATCCGGTCAAGGTCAAGGTCACTATTTTGAAAAATTTGCCGTCTTTAACAAATTGTAACTTCTAAACTACAAATGCTAGGAAATTCATCTTTGATATACATATGGCTTTGGTAAAAGCCTTTCAGTTGATATAAAGATATTTGAAATTAGGATATGGGCAAGGTCACCATTTTGACAATTTGGCCATCATTGAAAAACTTCAACATTTTGTCATAACTTCTGAACCACATATGCTAGACAATTCATATATGCTATGGAGATAGCGTTGGTGAAGGTCTTTCAGTTGATACAAAGAAACATGAAATTGGGTCAAGGTCAAGGTCACTATTTTGAAAACTTGACTGTTTTTAACAAACTTTAACATTTTGCTATAACTTCTGATCCACGAGTGCTAGGCAATTCACCTTTGGTATTCAGATAGCTTTGGTAAGGACCTTACAGGGTGTGTGGTGGTCTAGTGGTAACGCATTGGACTGCCGGTCCAGAGTTCCGAGTTTCAAATCCCGGTCCCTCCCTAAAATTTCAGAGACGCTTTTCTGTGTCTCCCACCCGCACCTCCTCTCCACCCAGGGGTTAACCCTTTCCCTCATATAAACGTGTTTTCACGCATTTGCAAACCGAGTAGACCCAGATCAGACGGCTCCTAGAGGAGCCGTCTGATCAGGGTCTGCTCTGTTTGCTTATAGAATTTGATAGATCTGTTTCTCTGCTTTCCAAAATGTCAACAATGTTCCACCTTCAAATTATTTCTTTATAACTATTTTGTTTATGAATATTCAGTAGGTATCAAAATTTGGAACAAACATAGAACAGGTAAAGGGTTATAAAGATCAGTGTTTTAACTGTTGAATCCACTCAGTATAAAAGGCTTAAACTTGCCAGAGGATTTTGAATGACAAATAGTGCTGACCCTGATCAGAGGGCTCTTCTAGGAACCCACTGATCTGGGTGTACACTGTTTGGAAAAATAAATGCATGTGTGTCTTGCATTCAAATGGATGAAGTTTCAATTAATTAAATAATTATATATAGAACTCTATCCCCACCCCAGGCCTCAGTGCATTTTACAATACAAGATTGATACAAGTAGAGAATGAAAATAATGCAATTATTTGGTAGATAATCAACCAAAGAACATTCCTGTTAAAAAATTGAAATTTTAAGCTTGTTTTTTTTGCTGAGCTTGCTTGCGGTAATTTCAATAATCAGTACACTAGTGTATATGTGTCAATGCATCCCTCCAATTTTGTCACAGACATACCGTAGCTTGGTTTTGTATGTATAGATTTCAATATCTTTGTCATGAGAAGATGTGTGTTGTATTAAAGAAACATAACTCTAGCATCACCAATTTTAGGATTTTTGTTTCTGTGTGTGGCATCCATCTGTCTGTCTGTCCGCTCTCACAAATGATACATTGTGGGACTATGAGATTTGATGAGAACTTCCTTTACTTGTTCTTCCTTTACTTGTGGGTCTACTTTTCGTCTTGTGTGTCTTTGTTAAACATAAGTAAAGTCCCACATGGTTCAATCCATTAGAACTTCGTCCATATGTAAGAACATCCGTCCGTATATCCGCCAGTCCGTCCGATTTTAATTTGTCTGCATGGTTTCTCCAAAACCTTTGATCACAGATTCATGAAACTTCACAGGATTGATCAGCACCATGTCTAGTTGTGCATATCTTATACGTGTTTCGGTTCGTTGATTTTGTGCAGAGTTATTGGACTTGGAAATGTTTACATGGAAAATTTTGTCTGCACAGTTTCTCCGAAACCTTTTGTCGAATTTTCATGACACGTAATAGGGTAGATCAGCACCATGCCTAGTTGTGCATATCTTATTCCTGTTCAATGATTTTCTGCAGAATTATGGGACTTTGAAATTTTTACATTGAAAATTCTGTTCACGCAGATTCTCCAAAACCGTTGTTCGAATTTTCATGAAACTTCATAAGATAAATAAGCACCATGCCTAGTTGTGCATATCTTATTTTTGTTGTGGTTTGATGATTTTCTGCGGAGTTATGAGACTTTGAATTTTTTACATTTTACAACCTCCTACACATGTCCATTGAAAACAGTATAGACACAGCCAGGCCAAAACTTTCTAAAATTTATAAACATACAGCAGACCCAGATCATGAATTTTAGAAATTTTGGTCTGACTGAATTTTCTGGCTAAACACTTTTACCTCTGAATTTGGAATTTTTCAGTCAGAATTGGGGAAAAAACACACTTTTTGCCATAAGGAACATAGCCTAATAATGGCTATAAAATCACTTGAAAAAAGCCCTTGTATATCATAATACATTGTTGCTCATCTAGAACTTTCATTTCTAAACCAATTTTACGCAATTTGCTTTAAGAATTGCAATGAATAAAAGCTTGTACGAGTTCGATTTTCAGAGGAATCTGACAACATGGTCGTGTGGGGTATGTGAGCTTGCTCACTAAAATTCTTTTTTTGGTATCAATGTTTTCTGCACTAAGCCTCAATATGCTGTCTGTACGCTTGTTCAGTCTTTTCACTTCCAGCTTCAATGTGTTCATGGAACTGTCAGGACAGATAGTAATGATCATTATCTGAGAGTAATGTGACCTCAACAGAACAGGCACAATGCTTTACCCAAGGGAAGTCTTCTTTGGATATGTCATGTCTTGAGAAAATGTCTAGTATGATGTAACACAGTTAGCCAGTGACTCAGATACCCTTTATCCCATTCCTCCAAAGGCTATTTTTAGAACCAACCTCTTTGAATGAATCCACCCAAAAGGAGCATTTACTAGAGAAAAGGAAAATGTTATAATTGTGTAGTATTGAAACCATTGTGATAAATAAAGCATTTGCTCCTTTGGAGCATTTTAATGCTTTATTTATCACAACGGTTTTCAAGAAGTGACTATTACAGAGGCATAGAAAGGCTTATTTCTGGAGGAAAAGGTTATACTAGTACAAGCTATACCCTTTGGAGAATGCCTATTTGCTATATAGAGGTATATATCATCACCATGTGATATCCAGAGTCACAGAAAAGTGGAGTAATCATCATTACTCCACACAAGCCTATGTTGTGACCTCTCTTTAAAATCATCTCATCGAGACAATTCTAAAGAGTGGTCACAACATAGAATTTAGTAGAGAAATAAGGAGGTTATCTTGAAAAATGTATACCTTACGTGTCTTATTGGTGTCTCTGATGTCTCTAGTTTGATATTTAATTATCAACTGTGTACAACTTATTCTTAACCATTATTCTACCACCTTAATTGATGTTTTCTTAATCTCTGATATTGAATTATTTTTTGGTCACTTCTTTAGCAGGTTGTCATTTTGGAATCACTTCTTCATCTTCTGTCTGTTTGTCTCTCTGTATGACAGGGTGTCTTGCTTTTCTTGACACACTTCTTCCAGGAGGTGACACACACGTTTCTTTAAACATGCTCACAACTTACTTTTGTGCATGCTAAATATTTTATCATCTCCAACACTTGTTATCTGCTTCAATTTTTAAAACAAATTTCTCTCATTTCTTTGCCAAAATGTAATGTCAGAATGTCAAGCAGTTTGGATCTTGATAGGATGCCACATAATGCGACATTTTATCTTGATCCGCACTATTTGCATAATTATATAATCATGGTTTTGCTGCTCAGGCATGCAAAGAGGTAACCCTTTAATCCATGAATATTCATGTAAGAAAAAAATGAATGAATATTAATTCAGATTAATTTGTTATACAAGCACATAGACACATGAATTCTGGCCATGACAGAAACTGTAGAATCATATCTACATTATATCATAAGCAAACAGAGCAGATCCTGATCAGACTGCTCCTATAGGAGCCTTCTGCTTTGGGTCTTCTCTGTTTGCAAAGGCGCAGAAAGGCATATTTATGGAGTAAAGGGTTAAGTAACACTAATTGAAATGTCCAAATAAATGAACAATATTATAAACAGTTCCACAGGAAATAGGATGGCATAATCCTATTTGTACAAGCTTATACTGTGTAGTTTTACATACATGCATATTGATTTGTGAATTATTTCCTTGACATTTTCCAGGGAGAAGTAGCATAATAACACAGCATAATAACCCACAACAAATTCGGAACTTGCTATATAAACGGATGTGATTTATTGCGGCTCGTAGTACAGGCAGTTATCCAAATGTTATTCAAAGTCTGTAATATCTACTTAGTGATACAAGTCATGGCCTTGATATTTCGTGATAGAAATACATGTAGCTCCAAATAAAAGGCATATTGAAGAAATTTATTGAAAAATGTTTCTTATATTTCTGCACGAGGCCTGAGCTTGTTTGTTCTCTCTTGTGCAATTTTAATGAGTATCATCATGATATACTTTGACTGAGAGTTAACTCTTTGCATGCTAAGTATATTGAGTATTTATGGAGATAAAGGTTTGGTTTACATTTGGGGGTTTTGGTCAAAGGTCACTTAACTAACCCTTTCCCTGTTCTATGTTTGTTACACTTTTCAATACCTACTGAATATTCATTAACAAAATAGTTAATATGAAAGTTGTAACATTGTAGACATTTTAGAAAGCAGAGAAACAGATCTATTGAATTCTATTAGCAAACAGAGCAGACCCTGATCAGACGGCTCCTCTAGGAGCCGTCTGATCTGGGTCTACTCTGTTTGCAAATGCGTGAAAACATGTTTATATGAGGGAAAGGGTAAATAAGAATAGAAAATTATTTTCCGGATGATGACACTAGTAAGGAAAGACATATTGTGATCAAAGTTGGTGAACAGATAGCTCACACAGAGACAAAGTATTAGTTTTGAACGTCACTGTTACAAGAAATAAGAAAATCTGGTATTCATGTTATTGCCACTTATTGGGTTTGATTTTTGTTGTACTTCCCATGCTAACTTGGAGGAGCTTTAGGATTCAATGAGTATGTAACTTAAGCAATGATTAATCCATTACCTCGTAGGCTATTTTTAGATCCAGTCTCTTTGAATAAATCTACTGAAAAGGAGCATTAACTAGAGAAAAGGATTTTTTTTAGAATTTTGTAGTTTGAAACCATTGTGATAAATAGAGCATTAATATGTGTTAAATTGAATTAAGTCACTTGTAACACTTTGTTCTCGCGCCAGGTTAGCTCTTCTGTTACTTGATTTTGCGAATAAACAGTTTGGCATTGACACGAAAAAGTACCGTAAGCATAATATATCTGTCTGGAACAGGAAAAGAGAAACATAGCTGCATCATTTAAGTATTCTATAGTGCCTGTATAGAATCTCATTTAACCCATTGTAAGAATCACTTTCTGAAACCATTGTGATAAATAGAGCATTTGATCCTATATGGAGCAAATCAAGGGCTTGGCGCAAAACTTTGTGAAGGAGTTACAATATTTTTGCGCCCAGCCCTCGAAATGATCTATTATCATGGTTTCAGTTCAGAATTACACAATTATAAAATTTACCTTGTCTCTAGTAAATGCTCCTTTTTGGTAGATTTATTATTTAGAGGTTTGATCTAAAAATAGCCTATGAGGTAATGGGTTAACCCTTTACTCCATGATCCATTGATCAAGCTCGCGATATAGATCTGTTATTTCATAAGCAAACAGAGCAGACCTTGATCAGATGAATGCTACAAGAGCCATCTAATCTGGATCTACTCTGTTTGCAAAGGTGCCAAGAGGCATCTCTGTAGAGTAAAGGGTTAATTAATTTGATCAAGACTGGAGAAATCACTAGACATGTTTTCGGTGAATGTATTGTGTTTGTTCCCAACTTAACCCTTTCCCTCATAGAAACGTGTTTAAATGAATTTGCAAACAGAGTAGACCCAGATCAGACGGCTCCTAGAGAAGCCGTCTGATCAGGGTCTGCTCTGTTTGCTAATAGAAGTTGATAGATCTTTTTCTTTACTTCCTAAAATGGCTATAATATGCCACCTTCCATGTTTTATTATGACTATTTTGTCCATGAATATTCAATAGTTATTGAAATTTGTAATAAACCTAGACCAGGGAAAGGGTTAAGAAAGCCTCAGATAAGGACCTGCCTTATTTCTTCTTTAACCCTTTCCTTCTTATAAAAGCTTTTTTCATGTCCTTGCAAACTGAGTAGACCTAGATCAGACGTTATAGGAGCCGTCTGATCAGGGACTGCTATGTTTGCTTATGACATGATAATAGATCTGATTCCAGTTTTTGTCCAAGCAAAACTGAAAAGTTTGCAGTATAAAACTTGAGCTATTTAATAATTATGATGTTATTATTTCTTACATGAATATTGAACAGGGAAAGGGATAATGTTTTTTTCAAAGTCACATAACGGCCTAAAATATTTCTTGCAAATCTATATTTCATATAGCATTTGAGATATAAATAGGTTAAAACGTCTTACAACCGTTTTGTAATTACTGTGAAAGAATGAGACATTAGAAGACCATGAAGCAATAAATTGTGTGGAGCAGAGTGCCCTGATTTACTGGGATCAAGTGCCATAGCTCTGCTTCTATTAACTATCCTAATTTGTAACTGTATTGGTGTTTTGGAGTACAATCTAATGTCAGATGAAAATTGCTAGGGTTGTGATGCTTCTGCCTATTGTACTATAGGCATTAAATCGCCTCTTGAATTCATTGGCATGGAAAAGTGTTGCGCTTTGGCAGTTTTTGGTCATGGTGATTCCCTCATGAGACGATGGTGCCAAGAAAATGTTAAGTTATTCATGACAACCTCTGTTTTTTCCATACCCAATTAGAGGTCTGGTCAGAGAGTTTGCAACTGCCAGGAAAACTTTAGGTTCTTTAGTTGTTATAGTACATACATAGTTACCTTCCTTTTCGTTTAACCCTTCTCCTGTTCAACATTCATATAAGAAATTATGGCTTCATGAATATTTATTAGTTGACGTTTTATAATGTAAATTTTTCAAGAAAATGTTTTTGCTTTTAAAAACTGTAGAATCAGATCTATATCTTGTCAAGATCAGACAGAGCAGACCCTGATCAGACGGCTTCTATAGGAGCAGTTTGATCTAGGTCTACTCTGTTTGCAGATGCATGAAAATGCTTTTATATGAAGGAAAGGTTTAACAATTTACCCCATGAAAGAAGGAAATGTTGATTTTAAGAATATTAATTAGATGATTTTTTAATACCAATTAATATGAACTCCAGAGTTTTTATGCCCCCAAAGCTAGGCTTTGGCGGCATATAGTGATCGCACCGTGCGTGTGTGGGTGGGTGGGTGGGTGGGTGTGTGTGTGTGTGGGTGTGTGTACCTTTTGTCCGGAGTATATTTCCTTCGTCACATCAGCTACGGATACCAAATTTGGTGTGTGAGTTCATCTTGGGATGGGGGAGTGTCGCGTACCATTTTCATGTCACTGTGACCTTGACCTTGACCTTTGACCTTGATTTTACAAAAAGCTTGTCCAGAGCATATCTCCTTTACCTTACCAGCTACAGATTCCAAATTTGGTGTGTGAGTTCATCTTGGGATGGCGGAGTGTCGCGTACCATTTCCAGGTCACTGTGACCTTGACCTTGACCTTTGACCTCGATTTAAAAAAAAGCTTATGCCTTACCAGCTACAAAAAGCTTGTCCGGAGTATATCTCCTATACCTTACCAGCTAAGGATTCCAAATTTGGTGTGTGAGTTCATCTTGGGATGGAGGAGTGTCGCATACCATTTTCAGATCACTGTGACCTTGACCATGACCTTTGACCGATTTTACAAAAAGCTTGTCCGGAGCATATCTCCTTTACCTTACCAGCTACAGATTCCAAATTTGGTGTGTGAGTTCATCTTGGGATGGCGGAGTGTCGTGTACCATTTCCAGGTCACTGTGACCTTGACCTTGACCTTTGACATCGATTTTAAAAATCGCTTATACCTTACCAGCTACAAAAAGCTTGTCCGGAGTATATCTCCTATTCCTTACCAGCTAAGGATTCCAAATTTGGTTTGTGAGTTCATCTTGGGATGGAGGAGTGTCGCGTACCATTTTCAGATGACTGTGACCTTGACCATGACCTTTGACCGATTTTACAAAAAGCTTGTCCGGAGCATATCTCCTTTACCTTACCAGCTACAGATTCCAAATTTGGTGTGTGAGTTCATCTTGGGATGGCGGAGTGTCATGTACCATTTCCAGGTCACTATGACCTTAACCTTGACCGATTTTACAAAAAGCTTGTCCAGAGCATATCTCCTATACCTTACCAGATTCGGATTCCAAATTTGGTGTGTGAGATCACCTTCAGATGGCGGAGTGTCGCGTACCTTTTTCAGGTCACTGTGACCTTGACCTTGACCTTCGACCTCGATTTTACAAAAAAGGTTGTCCAGAGAATATCTCCTATACCTTACCAGCTACAGATTCCAAATTTAATGTGTGAGTTTATCTTGGGATGGCGGTGTGTCGCATACCATTTTCAGGTCACTGTGACCTTGACCTTTGACCTAGATTTTACACAAAGCTTGTCCGGAGCATTTCTCCTATACCTTACCAGCTACGGATTCCAAATTTGGTTTGTGAGTTCATCTTGGGATGGCGGAGAGTCGTGTACCATTTTCAGATCACTGATCTTGACCTTGACCTTTGACCTCAATTTTACAGTCCTTTTTAACGTTGAGAATGACTTAGGGTCCTTTTTAACTAAGTTTTGACGCTTGGCTCTTTTCTTAGCTATCATAATCGTCAAAGGTTAAGAACTGACTCCTGTGTCATTTTTAACAGCATCAAAATTTCATGTTACACCTGCATTACATTGTATTGTTTTTCCGCCAAAATGCATTTCGGTGTCAAACACTTTGGGGGCATTTGTCACCCGTGACGACTCTCTTGTTTTTACTATAATATAAATTATTAATATTAATAAGCAAACATAAGCAAACAGAGCAGACCATGATCAGACAGCTCCAACAGGAGCCACCTTATCTGGGTCTACTGTGTTTGCAAAGGCATGAACAATCGTTCATATGAAGGAAAGGGATAAGTAGCCGATAGATTTTCCAGTATCCTATTGCAAATGTCAGACTGCTCTCACATGACATAGGTATCTAAGTCAGGTCAAAGGTCATGAGTATTCTTCACAACCAGAGACATCTTATGTTCACTTCCTTGTGTCTGCTTGTCACACTAATAGAATTAGTAGTCTTTGTATAAGACATACATCACTACTATGTATTGTGAACTTCAGAGCCTCTCATGGATGTCTGCTTAATGCAGAATGAGAATAATGCAGAACTGGAGCTTTCTTCATCCTCTATTAACCCTTTACTCCGTAAATAAGCCTTTCTATGCCTTTGCAAACAGAGAAGACCCAGATCAGACGTCTCCTAAAGGAGCCGTCTGATCAGGGTCTGCTGTGCTTGCTTATTATATAGTATAGATATGATTCTACAGATTCTGTCATAGCCAATTTAACTCCATGTGTCCAAGAGAATTTATTTAATATTCAGAACATCATAATTTCTGACATGAATATCCATGGAGTAAAGTGTTAGGCAACCCCATAATTATCAACTTGGAATGTTAGGAATAAATGGATTATTGCCATCCGTGCAACGGAAAGGTTATGCTGATTTGAATTTATACCATGGTTATTTTCTTGTTATTATGAATGAAAGATATTTATCAAAATGATAATTACAGGTGACATATAGGCCCAATGGGCTGGGTGCTTAATTTGTGTTGTAATGCACATGTCACTATAATAAACAATTTACTTACTTAGACTTCTTTCTAACCCTTTCAATGCTGAGTTATAAGAGTGGAATATGTCCTCTCTGTATGAAAAGCTTTAATCCATTCCACCATGGGCTATTTTTAGACCCAACGTCTTTGAATGAATCTACCGAAAAGGAGCATTTACTAGAGAAAAGGAAAATGTTAGAATTATGTAGTATTGAAACCATTGTAAATAGAGCATTTTCTCCTATGGAGCAAATGCTCTATTTATCGCATTGGTTTCAAGAAGTGACTATTAAAGAGGCATAGAAAGGCGTATTTATGGAGGAAAAGGTTAACTAAGATTTCAAATGACAAACAATGCAGACCCTGAATGTTGTACATGCCTGCACTGTCATTTGTGAACAGTGTAGACCCAGATCAGACAGTACCTAGAGGAGCCCTCTGATGAGGATCTACATTGTTTGCCATTCACAATCCTAAGTTCAACACTTTGCAGGCTAAGTAATTTTTCGTCTGCAACAATTGTCGTCTGCTTCAATTCTTAAAATAACTTTTCTCTAATATCTTTGCAAAAATATGATCATGCGTCGTCTCATCTGGATCCAAACTGTTTGCATAGGTAATCACAGTTTCCCCATTAGTGTGCAAAGAGTTAAGGTAGATTCTACAGTTAAACACTCATGGGCCCATAATTCCTCTCTGAAAATTCAACGTTGAAAGGGTTAAATATCATGTGTATCATTTTGCTCTACAGAGCTCTATATAGTCTGGATCCTGATGAGATCTACTCTAAGTCTGATCTGCATCTAAACCATTTGCAAAGATGATCACAATTTGCCTACAGCATTAAGATTTAACCCTTACAACACTGAATTTTCAAATGGACTATACCATAGTTCAAACAGGTCAAGCTAATGGTGAATATTTGGGGATTTAGAAAAGTGTAACATTACAAACAGTGCAGACCCTGATGAAAGGGCTCCTCTAGGAGCCCTTTCATCAGGGTGTACGCTGTTTGCAAAGGCCATTAGTGACTCGTGTCCTACGTTAAGGGTTAATCAATTGTTACAGTTCAGGTTGATTAGGTACAGGCATGAACTTGTGAACTGATGCTGTGTTTACTGCCCTGTCTCATGCTGAAAAAAACATGTCTCCTCAATTTCTGATTTTCTTAACATTTCACTGATCTCCGATTCGATCAAACTTTTCAGAAACTGTTAACAGAGTGTCAAGTCAAACAGCCCGGATCCTGATGAGATGTCAAGTTACTCAGGGTCTCATCTGGATCCAAGCTGTTTGCAAATACCAGTGAAGACAGGTCAAGCAGGAGAAGAGCTATTGGTTAACCCTTTGAATGCTGCTTTATCAAAGTGGAATGATCCATCACTGTTTAATGGTAGAGTCCAATCAGTATGAATCAGGCTTTAATTGCTATTGGATTATTAATGACAAACAGTGCAGACCGGCTGTTCAGAGGGCCCCTCTCAGAACCCTCTAGTCTGGGTCTACCATGTTTACAAATGCCAGTACACTTGTTTATTGCATTTAAGAGTTTACCTTTTTAATGCTGATTTTTTTAAGATGAAAAGAGTGCACTCATTAAGTATGACAGGACTGAATTAATAAGAGGGTTAATGAATGACCAGCAGTGTAGACCTAGATCAGAGGACTCCCCTAGAAGCCCCGTGATCCAGGTCTGTTGGTGCTCTTTTTGTGAATGTCCAGGAACTTCCTTTTCCACATTCAAATGATCATGTCTTTGAATAGTTGATTCATGTTTTATTTATTGGTCTAAAGAAGTCTGTTGCTAAATAAGGATTCCAGAATTGCCAGAGTACCTCAAGTCAAAGCACTGTTTGTCATTCAATATCATCTAGATAGCAATTTTAACCCTTAAAAACTAGATGGACTCTATAGTAAACACTGATGGACCATTCCATTTTAAATATTCAGTATTCAAAGCATTAACTCTTTGCACGCGAAGTAATTTTTCGTCTGTAACAATTGTCATCTGCTTCAATTCTTAAAATAACATTTCTCTAATTTCTTTGCAAAAATATTTTCAAGATGACAAACAGTTTGGATCCTGATGAGACGCCCCATTATGCGGCATCTCATCTGGATCCAAACTGTTTGCATAGGTAATCACAGTTTCCCACAAAGAGTTAATGCAAAACTACTGTACTCCGCTTTATTAATCATATTTCAAGTAATTTCAACATTGTGTTCTTGGGATAATATAATTCTTCTACTTCTTTTCAAAAGCATAATTGGTTTGTCACAGAAATGGTTCCTCTTCAGTTCTCAGAATACATTTTCTCTACATTTCGTTGGAAGACAGTGTCAGACTATATGCATTTTGATGAGACAAACTGCTACCAACATGTTGTCATAAATTTTCCTAGCGTACTGAAAAAGTGTTTGTGAATTTTCAGTCTAAGGAAAAATTCACAGTCTAAGGAAATAGCCTATCGGTGATTAAACCTTTCCTTCATATAAATGCTTTTTCACACATTTGCAGACAGAGTAGACCCAGATCAGACGGTCTGCTCTGTTTGCTAATGGAATTTGGTTGTTCTGTTTATTTACTTTCTAGAATGGCTACAATGTTCCTTTTTCTTTGTTTTTTACTGCTTTGCCCATGAATATTCAGTAGGTATTGAAATTTGGAATAAACATAGAACAGGGAAGGAGTTAACTATAGAGTCCACTCTGTATGAAAGGCTTAATCTAATTAAATGATTCTGAATGACAAACAGAGCAGACCCTGATCATAAGACTTCTGATCTGGGTCTACACCATTTGCAAATGACAGTGCATGCATGTCCCTCGTTCAAAGACTAAACCATTAACCTGCTGAATGATTCAAACTCCTTTTCTGTATATTAATTAAACAAAACATGTATCAACATTAATCCAGGGAAAAAATATTTTTATGACAAACAGTGCAGACTCTGGTCAAAGGGCTCCTGAGGGAGCACAGTGTACGCAGTGTTTGCATTATGGTCCGGTAATTACTCGGTTCCCACACTTTAAGAGTTAAATCCTGTTTATTATACCCCCCTTTTGAAAAAATGGGGGTATATTGCTTTGCACATGTCGGTCGGTCGGTCGGTCGGTCGGTAGATCGATGGTTTCCGAACGATAACTAATAAACGACTTGGCTTAGAATCTTCAAACTTGCTGTGGTGGTTGGTCATGACAAGTAGATGACCCCTATTGTTTTTGAGGTCACTAGGTCAAAGGTAAAGGTCACCATGACCTAAAATGGCGAAATAGTTTCCGATCAATAACTGCTCAAGGGTTTGGCTTGGGATTTTCAAACTTGCTGTGGTGGTTGGTCATGACCACTAGATGACCCCTATTGATTTTGAGGTCACTAGGTCAAAGGTCAAGGTCACCATGACCTTAAATGGTTAAATGGTTTCCGATCAATAACTGCTCAAGGGTTTAGCTTAGAATCTTCAAACTTGCTGTGGTAGTTGGTCATGACCACTGGATGACCCCTATTGATTTTGAGGTCACTAGGTCAAAGGTCAAGGTCACCATGACCTTAACTGGTAAAATGGTTTCTGATCAATAACTGCTCAAGGGTTTGGCTTAGGATCTTCAAATTTGCTTAGGTGGCTGGTCATGACAACTAGATGAGTCCTATTGTTTTTTAGGTCACTAGGTCAAAGGGTGAAATGGTTTGCGATCAATAACTGCTCAAGGGTTTGGCCTAGGATCTTCAAATTTGCTGTGGTGGTTGGTAATGACCACTAGATGACCCCTATTGATTTTGAGGTCACTAGGTCAAAGGTCAAGGTCACCATGACCTTAACTGATAAAATGGTTTCTGATCAATAACTGCTCAAGGGTTTGGCTTAGGATCTTCAAATTTGCTTAGGTGGTTGGTCATGACAACTAGATGAGTCCTATTGTTTTTTAGGTCACTAGGTCAAAGGTCAAGGTCACCATGACCTTAAAGGGTGAAATGGTTTGCGATCAATAACTGCTCAAGGGTTTGGCCTAGGATCTTCAAATTTGCTGTGGTGGTTGGTAATGACCACTAGATGACCCCTATTGTTTTTTAGGTCACTAGGTCAAAGGTCAAGGTCACCATGCTCTTAACTGGTCAAATGGTTTCCGATCAACAATAACTGCTCAAGGGTTTGGCCTAGGATCTTCAAATTTGCTGCGGTGGTTGGTAATGACCACTAGATGACCCCTATTGTTTTTTAGGTCACTAGGTCAAAGGTCAAGGTCACCATGCTCTTAACTGGTCAAATGGTTTCCGATCAATAACTGCTCAAGGGTTTGACTTAGAATCTTCAAACTTGCTGCGGTAGTTGGTCATGACAACCGGATGACCCCTATTGTATTTGAGGTCACCAGGTCAAAGGTCAAGGTCACCATGACCTTAACTTGTAAAATGGTTTCTGATCAATAACTGCTCAAGGGTTTGGCTTAGGATCTTCAAATTTGCTTAGGTGGTTGGTCATGACAACTAGATGAGCCCTATTGTTTTTTAGGTCACTAGGTCAAAGGTCAAGGTCACCATGACCTTAAAGGGTGAAATGGTTTGCGATCAATAACTGCTCAAGAGTTTGGCTTAGGATCTTCAAACTTGCTGTGGTGGTTGGTCATGACCACTAGATGACCCCTATTATTTTTGAGGTCACTAGGTCAAAGGTCAAGATCACAATGACCTTAACTGGTGAAATGGTTTGCGATCAATAACTGCTCAAGGGTTTGGCTTAGGATCTTCAAATTTGCTAAGGTGGTTGGTCATGACAACTAGATGACCCCTATTGATTTTGAGGTCACTAGGTCAAAGGTCAAGGTCATCATGACCTTAACTGATGAAATGGTTTCCAATTAATAACTGCTCAATGGTTTGGTTCGGGATCTTCAAACTTGCTGTGGTAGTTGGTCGTGACCACTAGATGACCCCTATAGTTGTTCAGGTCACTAGGTCAAAGGTCAAGGTCACCATGACCTTAACTTGTGAAATGTTTTCAGATCAATAAATGATCAGTGGTTTGGCTTAGGATCTTCAAAGTTGCTGTGGTGATTAGTCATGACCGCTAGATGACCTCTATAGTTGAGGTCACTAGATCAAAGGTCAGGGGGTCTGGGGGGGGGGGGGTATACATGTTTTACAAACATCTCTTGTTTGCATTGTCATGGTAACTGTTAATTTCATTTGAATCCAAACAGTTTGCAAACAGTTCGAATGAACAGATTTGGATCATGGTACTAGCGCCTCCCTGGCTTAACCCTTTTCTCCATGAATATACATGCAAGAAATAATTACACCAAGAATATTTATCACATTAATTGTTATAATAGCACAGTTATGGAGACAGGAACGTTTGGCCAAGGCAGAATCATATCTATATTCTATCCTAAGCAAACAGGGCAGACCCTGATCAGATGACTTCTAAAGGAGCCATCTGAACTGGGTCTACTCTGTTTGCAAAGGAGTAGAAAGGTGTATTTTTGGAGTGAAGGGTTAACTCTTTACTAGCAGTCTGGATGAAGATAAATTGTACTAAAAGTTGCAGCTTAGCATTGGACAGAAATGTTCTTCAGAAACCAAAAACTTGGCATTAATGATTATTAACTCCTTTGCATGCCAAGTAATTTGTCGTCTGTTCAATTGTCATCTGCTACTTGGTTGTCATGTGCGACATTTTCAAAAAAAATAATTTCTGATTTCTTATTTACAGAAGTTGAGCCTGAGTGACAAACATTTTGGATCTCTGATCAGACCCCACATTTTGAGGGACCTGATCTGGATCCAAATTGTTTGCAATTAGGTCATAATTAAGTGGCAGGAGAATCTACCAATAACATGTGAAGGGTTAATACTGTTGTTATCTGCTGGTTGCTACAATTCTTAAAAAGCCATCAAATTAATGATTGTTATGTACACAAAAAAATATTTTCAAAAATCTTCTTGATTAGCTCGTATGATTAGTAAAAATTTAGGAGAATTATAAAGAGAGATTTGAATATAGACAGATGAACATCCTTGGAGTGATAATGAAAAATCAGATCCATGTCTCTCAGCTTCGTTCAGTTAATTATCTTTAACTCTTTTTAACATGGGACATGCATGCGCTGACATTTACAAACAGAGTAAATCCAGATCAGAGGGCTCCTAGAGAAGCCCTCAAGGGCTCCTAGAGAAGCCCTCTGATCAGGGTCTTCACTGTTTGTCCTTCAAAATCCTGTGGGAAGTTTAAACCTTTCATACTGAGGTGGACTCTATAGTTTTACACTGATGTACTATTTCACTCTGAAAATTCAATTCAGCATTGAAAGGGTTAATTCTTTGAATGCTAACTTTTTTAAGCTAGAATGTCCATCTTATCTAAATAACTGAGGATCTGTTCACTACTAAAACACAAAATTGCTTAAAAAAGGATATTGACTGGCAAACAGTGCAGTCCCTGATCAGAAGTTGCTTCTAGGGGGCTGATCTGAGTCTAAATCGCTGATCACAAAGGCTTGATACTGGTTTCGTAACATTCAAATGATTAAACTGCTAACATTTATGAAATTTTCTCCGTGATTGACATCTTTGCAGTGCTTTATTAAATTTTGGAGGGAAAAAAAATGCATTTTGTTGATTTGGTACAAAAGGCTTTGGTGCTGGTAGCCTGACCCGATGACCTGCATGAAAAACGAGCAATGAACTCTGTGTACTCAATGTCAGTAACTGCAAAATGTTTCGATCCAGATGAGACACACAGTTAAAAGATGTCACATCAGAATACAATCTATCTACAATTAAACTGCATAACTATATCGATAAATGAAATCAAAGGAAAACCAGGCTGGAGAATTAGCTGATGACAATTCTGGCATTCAACAGTTAATTGGGAGTACATGTGCATTTGGTTAACCCAATCAACACTGAATGAATAATCTATCAGTGTCTTAACCCTTTCCTTCATAAATACGCCTTTCTACGCCTCTGTAAAAACTACCCATTGAAATCATTGTGATAAATACAGCATTTGCTCCTATAGGAGCAAATGCTTTATTGATCACAATGGTTTCAAACTACAAAATTCTAAAAGTTTTCTTTTCTCTAGTTAATGCTCCTTTTCGGTAGATTTATTCAGAGGTTGTATCTAAAAATAGCCTATGAGGTAATGGGTTAAAGGGTTGAAAGCTCTTACTGCACTGATTTGCAATCTGAACTTCATTGACAAACTTAAACATATTTATGGGATAGTTAATGATGATGTTGACAATAGCAATTCAAGATGTTGACAATATGCAGCATGTTGCTTACTTTTACATGTACAGTAAAACCTGTCTACAGAGACCACCAAAATAAGTCTGAGTCGGGGTTTTAACCCATTCCTCCATAGGCTAATTTTAGACCCAACCTCTTTGAATGAATCTATCCAAAAGGAACATTTACTAGAGAAAAGCAAAACTTTTAGAATTTTGTAGTTTGAAACCATTGTGATAAATAGAGCATTTGCTTCTATAGGAGCAAATGCTCTATTTATCACAATGGTTTCAAGAAGTGGTTATTATGGAGGAAAGGGTTAAACATGTGGTAGCTTAACCCTTTACTCCATAAATACACTTTTCTATGCCTTTGCAAACAGAGTAGACCCAGATCATACGACTCCTATAGGATCAGGGTCTGCTCTGTTTGCTTATGAAATAATGTAGATACAGTTTTTACTATGGTCAAATATTCCTATGTCCATTATAAAATAATTACTAATCTTATTTCTTATGTAAATGTTCATGGAGTAAAGGGTTAATGCAGGAAGAAAGTTCCTCTAGGAAGTTTCTGCATTACTTTTGGCCTGCATAAAGCAACCACTTGTTTAATATTCAATATATAGTCGCTATAGGCAGATTCTACTGTACGAAGATTGATCACATGTTATGTTGGTTAACCCTTTCCCTGATCACATGTTATGGTGATTTAACCCTTTCCCTGTTCTATATTTATTCCAAATTTCAGTATCTACTGAATATTCATGGACAAAATAGTTATAATGAAATATGGAAGGTAGAACATTGTAGCCATTTTAGAAACTAAAGAAACAGAATTATCAAATTCCATAAGCAAATAGAGCAGACCCTATGGGAGCCATCTGATATGGATCTACTCTGTTTGCAGATACGTGAAAAGGCAGAAAGTTTTTGAGCCAAAATGTCCGGTATTCATATATCATTATAAAAGTAATCTTAATTAATATTGATGATATGATTATTTCTTATAGAAATATTGAACAGGGAAAGGGTCACACGCTGATGGGCTGATCCACTCTGAACATTCACCATTGAAAGGGTTATCCCCTTACCTGTTCTGTGTTTATTCCAAATTTCAATACCTACTGAATATTCATCGATAAAATAGTTATAATTAAGTTATATAAGGTGGAACATTGTACCCATTTGAGAAAGTTGAAGAAACAGATCTTTCAAATTCCATTAGCAAAAAGAGCAGACCCTGATCAGACGGCCATCTGATCTGGGTCTACTCTGTTTGCAAAGACGTGAAAACACGTTTATACACTTCTTATCTATGTTGCTGCACCTATAGTTATCTAAATAGCATGGCCCTAGATAGACCTGGAACAGTCAAAATTGGCAGAAAGACTTAATACATTTCAGGTTCCAGTCTAGACTTAGCTGTGATAAATTCCACATTTGGCAAGAAAGTAGTTTAAGCTGGAAATATATCAAAATATATTGAAAATTCTAAGAATCCATTTCATTGCCTGACCTTTTCTTGTGCTAGGTGCTCTAAGTGAGGATTTTAATCACTCGCCTTCTGTCATCCCTCTGTCCATCTGTCTGTTAACGGCTGTCCATTCACTACCTACTCTGAAACAATTGATTTGAAGATAAAACTTTCCATAAATTATTGCATTCCTTATAAAACTGTGTTGCCATGGAAACTAACAGGGAAAAAACATTAACAATCTTGTCTAAAACCATTAGTTCAATTTCAATAAAATATGTCTATTGGGTGACCCTCCATCAAAATTTGTCATTGAAGCTCATCAAAAATATGCTTTAGGGTAAATTTTAAGCTTGTCTGTTGTTTTCAGGTATTGCCATAGACTTGGTTTTATCATGGTTACTTTGGATTGTCTCAAAGAGACCATTCTAAAGAGTGGTCACAACATAGGTGTCACTAGCTAGGTTATAGTTTACCTGTATCTACACTTGTACAGCCGTGTTGTGCAAGCCAGCTTTTATGGCGATGTGGTAGAGTGCTTGACTAGGAATCTTGAGTTCGATCCCCACACCTGACTGGTATATTTTCTCTTAGAGAAACCCCAGTTACATAAGGTTTTGTGGAGAAATAAAGGAGCTATTCTTGAAAATGTTTTAATTTTCACATCTTGTCTGGTGCTCTGCATTGTTTCGTTATTGTTGTGTGATAGTGTAGTGTCTAAAGATATTGATACACTGCACAAATGAGACTTGCGAAGTTTTAATAGCAATATCAAGACTGCTGTAGGTGGGTGATAATGCCTGATTTATTCTGACGTGAGAAAAAAGTTTTATTTTCCAGAAACCCAAGTAATTGTGTCTACGTTTTTAATTTGAATCTGAAGTTGTGTTACACATAGACCGCAGTATGATTAGAGAGATTTATTGGATCAAGGAGATTTCCAACGATGGTGGCCTCCCATATAATACAGTGCAAATTTCAATAAATCCTATGCACTATTTTATTTGTAGTACTGGTACTCTGATTAACGTAATTAACCAAATAATTCGGACAGACAAACTGAGGCAAATAGCGCAGACTTCTTAGGGAGAAGTTTGATCAGGGTCTACACTATTTGCTACTATGTCAGTCTAATTTAAAGTTATTAACCCTTCGCTTGCTGAATTTTTAAACACATTTCGCCTTCTTTACCCATGGCCTGTTGTATAATTACATAATTATATCTTCACTTGTACAAGTATATCGCTGTGCAATCACTGTTGTGGGTAGCATTGGTTGCACAATCAACTTGTAAATAGTGCAGACCCGGATGGAGACAGCTCCTGCAGGAGCTGTCTCATCTGGGTCTTTACTATTTACTGGTAGGTATAATGACGTGAACAGCAAGCGAGGAGTTAAAATGGTGCCAATTTGATTAAAGTGGTGGAGAGGAGAGATTGGGTGTTCAAATGCTAGATTTAATTGGGGAATAGTACAGTTTTGATTCAAATGAGATGACTGGCACAGTTCATGTTTTAATAGAGTCACACCAGGGAAAAAACCTCATGTTTGTACAATGACTGAGATTTAGAAGAAGTTTTATCTTATTATACATGTATTATGGAATTATATAGATTTCATTCTATATTTTTCACTAGGGCCAAAACTTTTCATGTTCATTAATATTAACACTTTACCCCATGAATGTAAGAAATAATGACACCTTGAATATTAATATGAATATTTCTTATAATGGCTAATGAATTTAAAAAAATACTTTGGCCATGGCAGAAACTGTAGAATCAGATCTATATTATTCCACGGGAGCCATCTGATCTGGGTCTACTCTATTTGCAAAGGCATAGAAAAGTGTATTTATGGAGTAAAGGGTTAAATTGAAAGATATTCATTTATTGCATGGATATCCATGGAGTAAAGGGTCAAAAAACAGATCTATGCCATAAAAAACCCACATTTTATGTAAAATTCAATAAGTGAGTTCTTCAATTGTTTCAAATGCCTCCTCAAAACAAATTAATGATACTAAGCAGCTTTTCTTTGGAACTGTGTTATGAACCAGGCATGGCTGCTTATTAACACTTAGTTAGCTAGCAGAGAATACATGATTACCTATGCAAACAGTTTGGATCCAGATGAGACGCCGAGCAACTCGGCATCTCATCAGGTTCAAAACCGTTTGACACTCTGAATTTTTGAAGATAAAAATATAAGAAAAATGTTTTTAAGAAAAGTAGCTGACGACAATATTCCAGATGGATATAATTTACTTAGCATGCAAAGAGTTCAAGATGACAACCTCTACTTACATTCTTGTTTATGAAGTCCTCCATAGAAAATTACAGTACAGGCGGTCTTGGTAAAACTTTTGCATGCTACACACAGATTTCAGTATAACCTATACAAACAGTTTGGATCCACATTGGATGTCTAATGACTGGACATCTCATCACTATTCAAAGTGTTTGACACTCGGATAAAAAAATTTTTTTTGTGGAAGTTAAAATGAAGAAACTACTGTTTTTATCCTTTCTCTCGTGAATATTTATGTAAGAACTCATGACAGCCTCAGTGTTGATGAGCTAACACAGGGCATTTTGGTCATGGCAGAAACTAGAATCAGACCTATATAATTTAACAAGCAAACAAAGCAGACCCTGATCAGAGGGCTCAGTCAGGAACTGTCTGATACTCTATTTGCAAAGTAGTGGAAAGGGGTTTCTATCCGGAAAAGGGTTAACAATTAGTTACTGACAATACAAACTACAGATGACAATTAACAATTGGTTACTGACAATGCAAACTACAGGTGACAATTAGCAATTAGTTACTGACAAAACAAACTACAGATGACATTTAACAATTAGTTACTGACAATGCAAACTACAGAAGACAATTAACAATTAGTTACTGACAATACAAACTACAGATGACAATTAGTATCTGCCAATACAAAATACAGATGACAATTAACAAAGTAACTGACAATATAAACTACAGATGACAGTTAACAGTGAGTAACTGACAATATAAAGTACAGATGACAGTTAACATTTAGTAACTGACAATACGAACTATAGATGGCAATTAACAGTTAGTAACTGACAATATAAACTACAGATCACAATTACTTAGGGATCAAAAACTAATTCCTAATAAAGCCGAAGTATGCCAGCATGGGATCAAATCTTGTGTGAATATATACAGTTTATAGCTTCTTTATGATTAACCCTTTCAATGCTGAATTTTCATAGAGTTCACCGTTCAGCACTTTCCATGTTGAATATTCATGTAAGAAATAATAAGATCATGAATATTTATTAACTGAAGTTTTACAGTAACATCATTATATACAGATCCAGAATATTGCAGATCCTGAACCGAGGGCTCCTCTACAAGCCCTCTGATCTAGGTCTACACTGTTTGCAAATAACAGCCAATTCATTTCCTGCTTTCAAATACAGTCTACTCTCGTTTACTCCAACTCGGATAACTCAAAATGTTTTTTCTCGGTCCCAAAATTTGTTTTTTCTCGGTCCCAAAGTATTTCCTTCTTTATCTATGTAATTTGACTACGGATAAGTCAAAGTTCGTTAACTCCAAATTTTCACTAACTCCAATTTATTTTCTGGTCAGATGAGAGTCTACCAAACTATAAATTGTTAGTGTAAGTCGAACTACCTGTTTGCCGGGCGCGAAGAAAAACTTTCACACCTTTCTATCAACTTGAGAACTAGGTTGTCACCTCGACGCTCAAATGATATCAGATCTTTGCAAACTGTCAAAACACCGATGCCAATAACGGCCATAGTTGTTAGCCAAACAAATAATTAAACGAAATTACATATGACGGCTTGCATAAAACACAAGCGGATTACGGGCAAGTTTGAGCATCGGCTGTTGTGACTACTGTTTGACTAAATGTTGATCAAACTGTCTCCGGTTAGAGGAAATGATGTCAGTTTAGTGTCTATGGTCAGACCAACAGTTGTAGCATGGTCGGACTAAAATTGAACAGTTTGCGTTCGAACATCGACCGTAGTGACCATTGGTTGATGGTCGAGCTCACTCTGTGTTTTGCCATGAGTTAATCAATAGTGTGCATAGTGTGTATAAAATGCACGTTCGGTAAGACATGTATCATTCAAGCTTTTACTTTTATAATTATGTTCTTAGTGCATTCATTACACTAAGTTGATTAATGAAATGAAATGTTGTTCCATATCCTTGTATTTATTTATTCAATACCAGTAATTCAGACATCGTTATTCATGTTGTGAAGTTGTCTGGAGGGGGAATTTTATTTACATTTTGACTTTGTTGAAAGTGGGATAAGGACGAGGTTGGGTACCCGTAAACCAGGTTTAAGTCCCCCAGTAGCTTATTTTGGTTACTGATCGTTCCAAGGCGGTACTCCTGCTTTCAGCCTATGGTCAACTTTTTTGTTTAATATGCTTAATGTTTAATGTTTTTCATCTTGATATGCGTCCTGTTATGTTTTGTCTTGTGGCTTTACTGTGGCTTTGATGGTGTTTGGTGCGGTGTCATTTCGTGTGTGGCTCTCCCTTCTCTGTTTGACTATTTTTCCATATTGTATCATACAAACACATTGCATGTACACAATGTACGTAAGTGACTCTGGATAACTCCAATTCTCGTTAACTCCAATTAATTTTGACGGTCCCTTGAAATTGGAGATAACGAGATTGGAGATAACGAGAGTAGACTGTTTTGTCTTACGTTCTGAAATACAAGGATTACAACTAGAAGTTGCAATATATTATATTATACTTGTATTTGTACTTGTATTATATATAATATATTATACATGTACTTGTATTTGAAGCTTAGCACTTGGACAAATATGAATTTGTATTTGTATTTCATCAATTGTCCAAGTGCTTAGCTACAAATACAGATTTATAAAGCTGATTTACTATTTGTTGTGTTTTTCCTTTGGTAGGAGTGATTAAGGTCTTAGGGAAATGATTATTTCTACAGACATGATTCTACAGTTTCTGCCATGGCCAAAAATTATAATAATGAATGTAATTAATATTCATGGAGTAAATGGTTAAAGGTATTAAAATTAGATTACAGTAAAACCTCTCTAAAAATGGCCACTAAATTGTGTTAATTAGTTGGTGTTTAGGGCAGGTGACTGCTTAAAGCAAGGTGAAAGTAAAACAGAACTCTCCTATAGGAACGTTCTGTTTTACTTTCACCTTGCTTTAAGCATCCACCTGCCTTTAACACAAAATAATTGATGTAATTTAGTGGCCATTATAGAGAGGTTTTACTGTATTCAGCAATTTGTTCTGTGCACAGAAGAACCTCTTGGGTCTTCCTCCACCTGTAATTAGCTAGACATTGTGATATGACTGAAATACTGTTAAAACTACGTAAAACCCGATAAAAACCAAATCCAAACCAAACTATTGTATAATGTTGCACACCAGAATGTATAATAATTTCTGCTGCAATAGTAGAAGTCGTCATGATACAGTTAACGATAATTTGCATTGTACGATATTTGGAGAGACGTGTTCTGATTTTGGTGGGGTACAGTGAACCTCTCTATGGCAGTGGTTTGGTGAACATGAATAATCTTTTGTGTATTTAACCCCTTATTCAATACATATTATGCCTTTTTATGGCGTTCAAACGCCATATACTAGTCGGTCTCTTTACGGCAACGAGTTCACTTGTCTAGTGAACATGCGCAAGACAAAATAGTTTTCTTCAAGTCTGCACTACTGTAGTTTGGTTGTAAAATGTTCATGTATTTGTTTACTCTTCATGTATTTAATAATAATTCGCTGTGTGAGATAATTACTACTAATCTACACAAAGATAAACTTTTTAAAAGTTTTGAATTTAATAAACTCCAAGTACGTCGATGCTCCAGAGTGGGGCCCTGTACTTTAATCGGAAGAAGAAGAAGAAGACGCGAACGAATATTTTTGCCGTAGTTTTCGCAACACCTTGGCATTCTAAAGCAGAAGGAATATAGCCGAGGTTTCCGATTGCATTTTTATACACATTCGTAACTGATTAGCATATAAACCTACATCTTCAGCCAATCAAACTGCCTTTTGCATCGCATTTGGTCATTTCCGTTTGACCCGTACTCAAAATTAGAAATAGGAAGTTTCATAAAGGACAAGGTCAAAGAAATCCCATATACACATTTATCACGCATCGAACAGCGTGTTTTGACTATGGCACCCAACCTCAACACAAGTCTAAGTCTTACAAGAAGTAAAACCATAAAAAACACGGGGTTCTATCGGCTTATCAAAGTAAGTATTATCCGTAGAAGGTTTTCAACACATATTCAATCAAATTATATTCCAGTGTCAATAACAACTGTCTCTTCTATGTATCGTGTAACCGCCGAGTCTGCTCAAGACGTTTGTGTCGTGTTTGTTGGTTTGTTGGCTTGGCTCAAACTTTAATATTGGCAATAACGTTGTAGCCATTGCACATACATACTTCAAACCTGGCATGTCTGTTGCAACTTACAGAGGCGAACATTTTTATTTATTTATTTTTTTATTTTTTTATTTTTTTTTTGGGGGGGGGGGGGGGGGAGGGGGGGGGGGGGGGGGCTTATTAAAATCAAGGTTATATTACAGTTAAATGTCAAATTTATATTTGTCACAATCAGGGGCATAGTGTTTCACAAAAATGTGTTGTTATTAATACTGTTATCAATTCCAAGACGTTATTGTTATTAACGTGTACATCATTTCCCCCCCCCTTTCCCCCCCCCCCCCCCCCCCCCCCCCTTACACATAACATCCATATCAAACCTGAACGCCATTATGGCCATTCAGGCCTTTGATAATGCCTTTGCAAACAGAGTAGACTAGGAGCCGTCTGGTCAGGGTCAGCTCTGTTTCCTTGTGGAATTATACAGAATAAATATGATATTAACTATTGTTTTAAGGCTGGCTTCATGTCATGAACTGCACTATTTCTTTGGAATAGAATATTGCTTGTTTGCTAATTCCGTTAGCAAACAGAGCAGACCCTGATCAGACGACTCGTATAGGAGCCGTCTGATCAGGGTCTACTCTGCTTGCAATTTGCAAATGTGTGAAAATGTGTTTGTATGAACTCACACTATTAGTATTCATATCTGCATTGGCAAATGATGTAGATATGAGACAGCTCCTTGAGGATTAACAGTGTTGTAAGATCTACAAATAGTGAATCATGAAAGCCCAGCGACTGGGCGCCTCATGAGAGTTCATACTGTTTGCCCTAAAATTGTATTTTGTTGTTAACCGTTGATATTTAGTTTGTGCAGTGAACAACTACCCTGGCATGTACAGTGAACAACTACCCTGGCATGATAATGGTAAAACCTTTGCTTATACAGACACTTTTCATGCCTTTGCAAACAGAGTAAACCCAGATCAGACGGCGCTTCTAGGAGCAGCTGCTGTCTGATCAGAGTCTGCTGTGTTTGCTATGAAGTAATATAGATTATGTCAATATAAAGAGAATCATGTGTGTCATGTACCGTTATAGAATATTCATGATATCGTTATATTTCTTACATGAATGCTGAACAGAGAAAGGGTTAAAGATGATGCTTACATTTGTCAGGAACTCAATAGTAGTTATGTCAAAATTGCTGCAGAAACGGCACAATTAATACAGAAAGGAAACCAATATTATACACAAAAATAAACCAAAATGCATGGAAATCTTTGAAGAATCTTCTAAATGAAAACTGGGGGTTTTCTCCATGCATGTAGATTTAAATAAGTGAAGATTGCTAGAATTCCCATTTGTTTTTCTATGGTAATGTTTTTTCTCTTTTTATGGTAAAGGTAATTTTATGAGCAAACTTTGCTTATAATTGAAAATAAACGATTTATTCTATAAAAAATCATGTCACAGAATTGCCACGCATCAGGGAAAAGTCAGGAGAATTTTAAAATTTTCATGGTCAGGGAATTGACAGGGAATTTTGTAATCTGGCAGGGAAATTTGAAAATATAGGCAAATGTCTGGGAATTGTCAGGGATTCAGTGCAATATACTTTATACTTCCTAAAATATATTACAAAAATCACGACAGAAAGACCAAACACGCAATGTTACATGTCAGGGAAATTAGAAATTATGTCAGGGAACTGTCAGGGAATTTTGTTTCGTGTCAGTACTAATGACTGTATGAATATTAATATATGTATAATAACATTTTACCTTGGCAGAAACTAGAAATAGCTCTATATTATTTTACAAGCAAACAGATCAAATTCTGATCCAAATGCTCCTACAGGAGCAATCTGATTTGGATCTACTCAGGCAGAAAACTCAACTAGGGGTTTTCTGCATTGCTTTCATTTGGATTAAGTAAGTACCTGTGTGTGAAATGGAAGAAGTTCTTTTACAAAAATTAATTTAACACCCTTGGAGCAATTTACTATATACTATAGATAATAGGTTCTCTTTTTCCCTGTAACACGGTCTATTTATTTTGTAACATACCATATAAGGAAGAATAAATCTGCATGGAATGTTGCAAACTACAACTGGCTTTCATAGAATCTCATACAGAGTTATTTCCCTTAGTATGAGATCAATAGAACATTGTCCAAGTGTCTAAATTTACCAATATCTGTTATTACTTCTGCAGTTAACAGATAAACATGACATTGTCTTCAATAACTTATCCCTTAGCCCATTCCTCCATATTTTAGACCCAACCTCTTTGAATGAATCTACCCAAAAGGAGCAGTAACTAGAGAAAAAGAAAATGTTAGAATTTATGTAGTATTGAAACCGTTGTGATAAATAGAGCATTTGCTCCTATGACGCAAAATGCTGTATTTATCACAATGGTTGCAAGAAGTGACTATTACAGAGGCGTAAAAAGGCATATTTATGGAGGAAAGGGTTAACCTTTTCTTTGTTGAATATTCATGTAAGAAATAATGACATCATGAATATTTATTTGCTGAATTTATATAAATTATTCTGCCTTGACAAAACTGTAGAGCCTGAGCTATATTATGTTATATTAAGCAAACAGAGCAGACCCTGATAATATGGTTCTAACAGGAGCCATCTGATCTGGGTCTTCTCTGTTTGCAAAGGCATGAAAAGTGAAAGTGAAATGAAAGTGAGTGTATCACAAATTTACTCATACACGGCAGACTTCCAAATCATCCTGTGATTCTACGATATTCTAGTAACAAGTAGAAAATACAACCCTGTTTTACTTAAAATATTGCAGCAAAAACTGAAAAAGATTACATTTTACATGATTCCTTGTCAGAACCATAATCTTTTGAATCCTATGCAAACAGATGACTCAATTTCCACGCACAGTCGGGGACTTTGGCATTATATGGTGTGAGTTTTCCATGGAATTACTGATGCAGACAGGCTGATTTCTGCCATAAATGTGTTATATGACCAGTTTTACAGCCCATAAAGTGCCAGAGGAACTTTGAAAGCTAAAGCTCAGTGTATTTAATTTCCTCAGAACGGTTATGTTCAGTTGTTTTTTTGCTTTCTCGAGTTTTAACATCATCAAATCAGCTTTCGTGAAATCTCAATTGCAGAATAACATTTGTTAAACATTCTCTCTTGACATCATGTTACAAACGAAGGTAGTTGATAGCCTGTTTGTTAATTCTTTCCTTGATATAAAATGCCTTTTCAGATCAGCCGTCAGATCAGGGTCTGCTCTGTTTGCTAATGGAACTTAAATATCTGTTTCTTTACTTTCTAAAATGGCTACAGTGTTACACCTTCAATTATTTCATTATAACTATTTTGTCCAAGAATATTCTGTAGGTATTGAAATTTGAAAGGAGTCATCTGATCAAGGGTATGCACTATTTGCTTTATGAAATTATATAGATCTGATTCTACAGTATTTGCTATGGGCAGAAATTCTCTTGTTCATCATGGCATTACAATATTAATCTTCATGGAGTGGTCATTATTTCTTCCATAAATATTCATGAAAGATTACAGCTTCGTTAAAAAAAATGCAAACATTTCTAAAACATTTGAGACACTGTATACCAGAGTGTCTGAAAGAATAGGCAGAAAAATTGTACATCCGTCAATCAGAATGGGTATAACAACAAATGATGAAAATAATCATTATTAACCCCTAACCTGCTGAATAATTAAATTTGGCTCCTCCCTCTCTGAATATTGATTAAATGAAAAGTTATATCAAACTTCATCTCTGAAGAAAATGAATTTTATAACAAACAGTGCTGACACTGATTAAATGTCTCCCTCTAGGTCTAAGTCTACACATTTTGCAAAGGTCTTGTATATTCAGTTCCTACACTTTACGGGTTTACTTGGGGTATTTTCAAAGTCATAGCATTGGTGTCATCATTGTTTACAAAACACAGTTTCATCATCAGTATATAGACGTCCCTATCATACTTCACACACCATTAAAACAGCTAAACATTGGTAAGGTGCATAACTCTATCATTCATATTCAAAGAGTTACGGTCCTTCACACACGTGACAGAAGAGTGTTGGCATCCGCATGTTTTCCTTGTTAGCTTAAGTCTGTTTTTCAATGAAAACAAGTTATTGTCCTAAGTCTGGCGTTGTTGTCTATTAACTCTTCACTATTCATGCAATTCATATGAAACTTCACACTCTTGTTCACCATCACAAGGGCTACAATTGAACTGACAAGCTTTGGCACATGCATGCTGTGCTCTTGTTTCATTCTGCCACAACATCAATAAATAAAAAAAGATTACATAATGAAATAGATGTAAACAGACCGAGGATTAACCCTGAGCAGATGGGTCCTATATAGGAACCGCCTGATCTGGTTTGTTGTTTGCAAATGCTCAATGACCCATTCCCTCATATTGACGTTCTTTGACACCTCTGTAAAAGTCACTTTGTGAAACCATAATGTGATAAAAAAGAGTACAGTAAAACCCCGCTAAAAACCTAAAAGAGATATAATTCTGGATGCTAGATGCAGGTGGTAACTTAATGCAGGACAAAAGTAATGCAGAAAGCTCCTAGGAGCTTTCTGCATTACTTTTGACCTGCATTAAGCAACCACCTGCTTATAAAGACAGCCATGTTTATTCTTTAAGTGGTCGCATTAGAGGGGCTCTACTGCATTTGCATCATAGAAACAAATGCTCTATTTATCACAATGGTTTCAAAACTACACAACTCTAAATTTTGCTTTTCTCTAGTTAATGCTCTTTGTTAGTAGATTTATTCAAAGAGATTTGGTCTAAAAATAGCCTATGCGGGCATATCTGTTGAAGCTATGCAGTAAAGGGTTAATTCAAAAGTTTAAAAGTATTAAAGTTTCACTGAAAAAATATAAAATAAGAATGGAAGAGACTTTCATATAAACTTAATCTTAATTATGCACAAAAAATGCAAATGTGAGACATATCTCGTGCAGCAGTAATAACTGTATGATTTACAAGATGTGTTCATTCATCCTTTTATTGCAGGAAGCAAGATAACTGGCATAAATTATGCAATTAATGTTGACCAAGAGCTCTTGGTTGAGCCATTTTGATTTGGGTCTGTAATGCTGTCATTCACATTATTTCTAAGAAATTAGTTCTTTCATGCTAATAAATAATGACAGACCATTCCACCTTTAGATTTCAGCATTCGAAGGGCTGCAATCCCTGAAGTATGTCATTACTGTCAAGACTTAGAGAAAAGCACCAGCATTCACATGTTCTGAGCAGGCTATGAATATTATTCCTTAATCTGCCGAATAATTAAAATTGGCTTCTCTCTTTCTGAAAATTTTTAAACAAAAAAATGTATCAAACTTTTTTTATTGAAGAAAATTATTTTTTATGACAAACAGCGCAGACACTGATCAAAGGGATCCCTCAGGAACCATTTGATCTGGATCTACACAGTTTGCAAAAGTCTTATATACTGACGGTTCCCACACTTTAAAGGTTAAGGTATATCTACATATTTTGTGTATTGCATAAGAATTACCAGACTTTGTTTATCAAGATATAAATTGATTGAATAGCATGCTGAATTTGAATATGGAAGAATGGTTAATTCACATAGTGCACAAAACATTGCCGGTATCAGACTTGTTTAGCATTTGTGTATGCCGGGGTCTGAGATATAGTAGTATCATAATATAGTATGACCATGTGTGTGTATGTCTGATAAATGATTTCTGACCAAACATGACCAAAGGGATTGTTATACCATCACAAATGAAGTTGTCTGTCCGTCTGTTGCGCTTGACTACAATACCATGGGTTTCTATCTTAGATTTATATTGTTTAGGTTTTCAGTAAAACTTCACAGAATAATTCGAAGGCTTGGTGGAAAACTATTCTAACTCCTTCACTTTAGTGAAGGAGTTAGAATAGTTTTGCACCAAGCTCTCGAATTGATCTACACTTAACCCTTTACTCCATCAATATGCCTTTCTATGCCTTTGAAAATAGTGTAGACCAAAATCAGACAGTTTCTATAGAAGCCATATGATCTGGGTCTGCAGTGTTTGCTTATGAAATAATATAGATCTAATTTTTCAGTTTCTCTCTGAACCTAATTATCCTGAGTTCATGATGCCATTATACAAAATAATCTACTTAATATTCATGATGTCATAATTTCTTACATGAATGTTCATGGAGTAAAATTTATGGTTAAAAGATGTAACACACATGACAGTACGACTGCAATACCAGGGGTCACGGGTTCGATCCCCTTCGGACGAGACTATAAACCGAGGTCTGATGTGTCGATGCTTTACACTGGGCATCTAAAAGAACCAGACAAACTCAGTCATTAATAAGAGTAGGGCATTGCGCCCGGGTTTCCCTGTATCCTCTTCCCTCTCTCTCTGGGGCATCCAATTAGCCCATAGTGAGTAGAAACGGACGTTAATCAACACAAACAAACAAACATGACAGTAATATTAAAACTCTTTATGAACAATTGTGTATGAATTAGTCACTTCATGAATATTCATTAACTTATAATAAAAATAAAAATGCAAAAGCGTTGTAAGGCAATAATATTTTTAATAATTATTAACATTAAGGGGCCATAACTCTGTGAAATTTCATATAACTCATTCCATAACTCTTCCAGTTTATTTCATGGTCAAAATTTGCCATTGTGATATTACAAAAAATTAATTATTGAATATTTATGAAGCGGTCAAATAAATAATCATTAGGGAAAAGGTTAACTGTTATTTGACAAGTTGTATGTAGCCAAATTAATGAAAAAAAGCATATTTTTACACCTGATTAAACTGCCTTTGATCCTGAAAATCTGAACATGATGCTAAACTGGCCACAGATCTTTCTGGCTAATCTTTCTTGACATTTTTCGTATGGGATAAATTTCTAATTATAGGTATTTATCGGGTGAGCAATTCTGCCTTAGAGTATTAGTCATGATGTATAACTCTTTGTTATTACAGCAGTCGATGACCATATGGAAATGGTTAGAATGAAGACAGCCTTAGGAACCATTTCCTTCATATACATGCTTTTTGACGCCTTTGCAACCAGAGTAGACCCAGATCTACAGAAGCCATCTGATCAGGGTCTGCTCTTTGTGCTAATGAAATTATATAAATAGGCCATAACTTGGTGTGGTGTTTTGACCTTCGGATCCAAGTATCCTACCTTAACCCTTTACTCCATAAATACGCCTTTGCAAACAGAGTTGACCCAGATCAGACTATTCTGCAGCATTTGAGACAAAAATCACATAATATTTGGATGCACTTTGTCCACCTTCACATCTGATGCCATATGGTCTTTGAAATACATATACATATGTGACATTCTTGTACAAGGGAAGACCTGCAGAAAGTCTTCACCGAAGGTTGCGCCTACCGACAGCAAGTGGAGGAAAAATGGATAGTGAAGCTGGTGGGAACCAAAATTTCACAGGGATGTGATATTAACTTAAATATTTAATAATACATACCCACATATAAATTGAAATGTCTAAAACGGTATACTTAGGGGACATCCCATAAAAACAATATTTTCTAAGTCAGCGTTTACCAATATCCAGCAAACTTGTTTATTTTTAACACAAATTAATTAAATGTTTTGCAGTCCTTACCCCCTTTACTGCTTTGTTTTTGCATATGTGAGTAATTTGTCGGTGTTTTCTTTAATTGTTGTACATTTATGAGTCGATATGTGTATTTGTTTTTGCTGTATATACATGTAGATGAATAGTGTTGGTATTGTTTTTCTTGGAAAGGACGTCATGTCAAGTCGTCCCTGGATGGACGACGTCAACATCTTTCATTTCCTATCATAATCGAGACCACTTAGTTGAATTAATGCAGAATTGTTTCTTGATAAAGGTCAAGTGACTGAAAATTCTGAAAAAATAGATAATGTGTAATAATAATAATAGACATTATCTATCTTCCCTTTGGAGGTATTTACAAAATTTAACCTTTTTGTCTGTCCGGAGTCATATTTCACAAAATGGTTTGAAGTGTTTCATAAAAATGCAACTGTGTATAAATGTTTAGTACGATAAGGAGATGCAGTCCTGCAGGTATCGCTCACATTGAGCTTTGAACACCCGAGTCTTTATTGTCCACCTGGTCAATAGCTTGGTTAAATACTGAGGCCAGCACTTGTTTGGCATGGGATATCAATTCAACGAATTTGCTTGTTTATCCAGTGTTTGTCTGCTCATGCAGATGGACTACATTTTCAATTCAAATCCCAATTTTCAATTCCATGCATTTACTGAGAAACATCAGCTTAATGCTTACTCAGAAAGTAATCAAAACAGAAAACAATTTTTTCGTTCCCTTTAATAACAACATATAGCCTTACCAGATGTTGCGTGACTCGACATTTGCTTTAGCTAGAAATTGTTTGACACTTTGAATGTCAGAAATGTTTAACTCTATGTACGCTAGCAGTGACATTGCAAACAGTTTGGATCCAGACTAGACACTGCATAATGTGGTGTCTCATCAGAATCCAAACTATTTTAACACTGACCATATTTTGGCAACAAAATGAGAAAAAAATTTTTTTAAGAATTGAAGCAGATGACAATTGTTGCAGACGAAAAATTACTTAGTGTGCAGAGTAAAATGAGAAATTGTTTTGTTTATTCTAATAAATGTAAATACGAGCATGCCACTGTTTTAGTCAATACCTATATTCTACATTTGGTTATTCTTCTTTCAGTGTTACAAAGAATCACTTAAGCCTTTCCCTAATGAACTTTTATGTGTGATTTCATCAATTCATGAATATTCATCAACTTTTATAATGTAAAATTACTTAAGAAACTTTTTGTAGGATCAGATCTCTATATAAGCTCCTACAGGAGTAGTCTGATCTTGGTCTACTATGTTTGCAAAGGTGTAAAAAAGTGTTTCTATGAGGAAAAGAGTTAAAATGAAAAAATTGAAATATCAAACTTGCATATTCATAAGAAACCAGAGATAACATTGGCTATATAGCACTTTCTATTCTATCAAGCCTAGAAGTGTCACCAACAGAAAAAAAACCTGTATTGATATATCAACTACAAAATATGGATGATATTTGCATTTATTGATTGAGAGATCGTTAAGTGCCACGGGTTGAATAAGAAAGCTGTGTTTACATAATTATGACATAAAATATTTTGAAATGAATTTTAAAAGTTTGTTGATGAAGTAATAAAACAAGGCACTTTAAGACAAGAGTTTTAGATCTAATCTGACTGTTTAATTAATGTAATCAATGGAGGATCTGTGTTTGTGCAGATATTTAGCATTATTATAAAATACTGTTTGTGTGTTGAAAACCCTTTCCTTCATATAAACATGTTTTCACTTATTCGCAAACAGAGTAGACCCAGATCAGATGGTTCCTATCGGAGCGCTCAGATCAGGGTCTGCTCTGTTTGTTAATGAATTTGAAAGATCTGTTTCTTTACTTCCTGAAATGGATACGGCTCTTGTTGTCTTTAAGATAGGTCGTAGCTTAATGCAATATGAAAGTCATGCAGAAAGCTCTACTGGAAGCTTTCTACATGACTTTTACTCTGCATTAAGCAACTACCTTCCTAGATAGTTTTCAATTCTTTTTAACCCTTCGCTTGCTGAATTTTAAAATACATTTCTCCTTCTTTACCCATGCCCTGTTGTATAATTACATATATCTTCACTGTGTACAAGTATTGCGCTGTGCAATCAATGCTGTGGGGTGCACTGGTTGCACAATCAATTTGTAAATAGTGCAGACCCTGATGAGACAACTCCTGCAGGAGCTGTCTCATCTGGGTCTTCACTATTTACAGGTAGGTATATTGACGCGATTAGCAAGCGAAGGGTTAACTATTGTTTGATTGTCATACAGCTTGGATCATGATGAGACTCTGTGTCTCATCTGGATCCAGATTGTTTGTAAATGCTACTTTAATGTAGCTGATTAATCAAAAAGTATAAGAGGTATCAACATGAAACTTCATAGGTTGGTATATCTCTTTGAGGAGAAGTGTATGCAATGGACAAGCACCAAAGCAGACGAGCATTGGCACCACACAAGGCTCTTGTTTCACCCCTTTCCTCCATTAATACTCATGTAAGAAATAATGACATCATGAATAATATTTTTTTTTAGTGCCCCCCTCCCCCCTTTCAAAAGGTGGGTGGGAGATGGGGGCATAATTCTTTTTGCCCCATCTGTTGGTTGGTTGGTTTGGCCCCAACTTTAATGTTGGTGCTAATTTTGTAGCCATTGCACATACATACTTCAAACTTGGCATACATGTGCACATACATACTTCAAACTTGGCATGCATGTGCAACTTATGGTGGTGAACATTTTTAAGGGTGACTTTTTAAGATCAAGGTCAAATTACGGGTCAAATTTAGATTGGCAAAAATTTTGTCATCATTCAACATGCATCCTTCAAACTTGGCATGCATGTGCAACTTATAGAGGTGAACATTTTTAGGGGTGACTTATTAAAATCAAGGTCAAACATCAAGGTCAAAGGTCAAATTATGGGTTAAATTTAGATTGGCGATAATTTCGTCACCATTTAACATACATCCTTCAAATTTGGCATACATGTGCAACTTGTGGAGGCAAAAAAAAAGTTTTATGGGTGACTTATTAATGTCATACATCAAGGTTAAATTAAGGATCAAATTTAGATTTGCAATAATTTTGTCGCCATTCAACATACATACTTCAAACTTGGCATGCATGTGCAACTTATGGAGGCGAATATTTATAGGGATGACTTATTGAGGTCAAGGTCATACATCAAGGTCAAAGGTTATATAGGGGCATAGTGTTTGACAAACACATCTTGTTTTATAATGGCACATGTGAAAAAGGGTAGAATTATATCCATATTATGTCATCAGCAAACACACCAAACCCTGATCAGACAGCTCCTGCAGGAGCCATCTGATCTGGGTTTACTCTGTTTGCAAAGGCCTAAGAAGGCGTATTTATTGAGTAAAGGGTTAATGAAATAATTCATTAAATTAGAAAGGATTTTATTTGCAAGAGAATTTTATGTCGCAGACAGTGCAGACCCTGATCAAAGAGCCCTCTTATCTGGGTCTACATTATTTGCAAATGCCAGCACACTCATTTCCCACATTCAAAGGGTTATAATTATTGCCCGATGAAAGATATGCAGAAAGTTTCCGTAAAGATATGCAGAAAGTTTCTGTTAGAGCTTTAAAGATGAAAGTGAAGCATGCTTACAACAAATCCCCTGGAACTTCCTGTCTTACTTGGCATCTAAATTTCATTATAAGCATATGAATTGAACATCTTACTTCATGAATATTCTTGTAAGAAAATAATGACATCATAAATATTAATTAATGATTTTTTATTATGCCATTTGAAAATGGGAAATGTTGGTCATGGTAGAAACTAGAATCTTTTAGTTGAGTCTGAGTTCGTTCTCACGCTTGTGATTGATCAGATTTGAGTTCTCAAGCCTTTGCCTCAAATCTGACCAATAAAAAACTTGAGAACAAACTCAGACTCAACTAAAAGTTTTATAAACATGGATACAGATCTTTATTGCATAAGCAAACAGAGCAGACCCTGATCATACGGTTCCTACAGAAGCCATCTGATCTGGGTCTACTCTGCATTCAAATGTATATCTGTAGAGTAAAGGATTATATATAAAAAAATGAAGAAGTAACTGTGGAGAATTTATTTTACTTTGTTATTATATCTTTATAGGCTAAGTAATTTAGTCTACAACATTACAAAACTCTTTATTTCTTAAACTCTGATCTGCTGTAAAGAGTTAGCCTTTTCCTTCATAATTATAATCATGTTTTCCTGCATTTACAAACAGGGTAGACCCAGATCAGACTGCTCCTATATGAGCCATCTGATCGGGGTCTGCTCTGTTTGCTAATGGAATTTGAAAGATCTTCATATTTACTTTCTAAAATGGCTACAATTTTCCACCTTCCATATTTCATTTTAACTATTTTGTCCATGAATATTCAGTAGGTATTGAAGTTTGAAATAAACATAGAAAAGGGAAAGGGTTAAACAAGTTTGACAGATGTCATTAATTTTCAGGCAATTTGTTAATTTTTTTTTCCAAGTATTAATCAAAATTAAATGAATTGAAAATTGAATGCCTTCTTAGTGATAAATCTATTGTGTAAGATTGCTTTCATGTTTTGGTTTAAAAGGATTTGTTTAAAGTTCTGAATAATGGGAATGAAACAACTGGCATTTGAAAACAGTGCAGACCCAGATAAGTGGGTTCCTGGAGGAGCCATTTGATCAAGGTTTGCACTATTTGTCATTTAAGATACCCTGGCAAATTGTATTCCTTCATACTAAATGGACTTATCATTGAGCATTGATAGACATTTCCATAGTTTGACAAAATCAGTGTTCAGAGTTGGGGCAACTTTCTGGTGTTTAATCAGCTAATTCAACCTTTTCATGTAATTGAATACATATATAATTACTTTTTCTCTACTTGGAAATTGTCTGCAACAATGATTGTGTACATAGGTTTTCAAAGAATGTTTTCTTCAGTTTCTGTCCAACGAATAAGAAACATCAAATACAGTAAATCGTCTCTTCATCGACCACTCAAAATACCATATTATCTGTAATAAATGCTTCTTGGAGGGTTACAGTTTTTAAAAGGAGCTTCTTGCATTTTGTACATAGGTGGAAGCCTAATGCAGAATGAAAGCATTGCAGAAAGCATTAACTCATTCTCTCCTACTGACGCCTTTTTGTGCCTCTGTAAAACTCATTCTTTGAAACCATTATGATAAATAGAGCATTTGCTCCTATGGAGCAAATGCTCTATTTATCACAATGGTTTCAAAACTATGCAATTCTAAAATTCTCATTTTCTATAGTTAAATACTCCTTTTAATCAAAGAGGGGTCTAAATATAGTCTAGGAGGGAATGAGTTAAGCTACCACCTATATTTTAAAAAACCTATATTTCCTTATGTGATGGTTATTATATAGGATTTTAGTTGCTTAAATGCTCCAGGTCTATACTTTTTGCAAATGCCAGTACCAAAGGTCCAGATAAGATGCGTAAATTTAAACATTTTCAAGATAGCTCCTTTATATCTCCACCAAACCCTATACTGTGACTACTCATTAGACGATTCTAAAGAGTGGTCACAGTATAGGGTTTGGTGGAGAAATGAGGATTTTAGTATTTTTATCTGTAGCTGAGACTGCCAGTACACGATTCCAGCATTTAAATGGTTAATTCAATGAGCTGAAATTTTGTGAGATAAAAATGTGTTCAATTGGTAATATGATAGAAATTAAACCCTGATTATACCTAGGGAAGGAATGCAAAATACAAGTAAAAGCAATTATTTCTTGTTATTCTGATATCTTTGAACATTTATTAATGGAATTAATAGTTAATTTGAAGCAGGCTGACTTAAACTAAATCCCTTAATTGGTTTACATTTCGTATCTTTAAAATAATTGTTTGCAAGTGGAAGCAGGTTGACTTAACACTTTCCTTCATACAAACACATTTTCACGCCTTTGCAAACAGAGTAGACCCAGATCAGGGGCCTCCTATTGGAGCGAAGCTCTAATTATACAGTTCTGCCAAGCAGTCTTATGATCGTATGCCATTATAAAGAATAATCTAAATATTATTAATGATGCCATTATTTCTTTCATGAATATTCAATAGGGAATTAAAGCTTAGATATGTTTATAATTTATACTGACACAAAGTGCCAATATGAGCTTTTTGGAAAGGCTTGTAAAAAGTGTTTATATGAAGGAAAGGATTCAACTCGGATCCGTTGCAATATTGATTTATTTCTGATTTGTTCAATTTTTTTTTTTTGGAAACTATTATCAAACAGCTTTGATCCTGAGTTACTTGGCATCTCATCTGGATCCCAACTGTTTGCAAATGCACCTCTGTGTAACGGCCACTAAATTGTGTTTAGTTAAGGTATTTAGGACAGGTGGCTGCTTAAAGCAAGGTGACAGTTAAACAGAACACTCCTATAGGAGTGTTCTGTTTTACTTTCACCTTGCTTTAAGCAGCCACCTGCCTGTAACACAATTTAGTGGCCGTTATAGAGAGATTTTACTGTAAGGTCATGCACAGCAAGATAAGGACAAGCTTTCACTTTATGTGATTTTTTTTCTTTGTTGCGATTTAAAAAACTTACATTATTATCTTGTTGTATTTCTGATTTGCAGTGTTTCTTTGACTTGAATGACACCTCAATTTCAAGTGTCTTTACCATTTAAGTGTGGGAAACATGTCACTAATGTGTCATGTGTGTGTGTGTAAACAGGGTAGATCCAGATGAGAGTCCTCTCCCAGAGGAGCCCTCCGTCTCATCAGGGTCTGCACTGTTTATCATGCTACACTTATCTTTAAAAACAATCCATGAATATTCACAGTAAGCTTGACCTGTTTGACATTTGGAATAGTCCATTTGAAAGTTGAGCATTGAAAGGGTTAAGAAACAGTTGATAGCCAGGTTGGTCAGTTATATCCACGTTACTGTCTAGTGCTAGCATAAGAGTTGGTGGCCTGGTTGGTCAGTCATATCCTATAATCCACGGTACTGTCTAGTGCTAGCATACGAGTTGATAGCCAGGTTGGTCAGCAATATCCATGTTACTGTCTAGTGCTAGCATAAGAGTTGATAGCCAGGTTCGTCAGCTATATCCATGTTACTGTCAAGTGCTAGCATAAGAGTTGATAGCCAGGTTGGTCAGCCATATCCTCGTTACTGTCTAGTGCTAGCATAAGAGTTGATAGCCAGGTTGGTCAACTATATCCACTTTACTGTCTAGTGCTAGCATAAGAGTTGATAGTCAGGTTGGTCCACTATATCCATGTTACTGTCTAGTGCTAGTAATAGATTATTTTTCACATATATATATATATATATATATATATAGACATATTTAACCTTGAAACAGTAAACTGTTGTCATCTGCAGATGTTATTTTCAACTTCAATGATAAAACTTGCGCTTGTTGATGGAATGGTGAGAGAGGCTTAACTTGGTGCCACTCTTTGCAAAGGATGTCAAAAAGTCGCCCATTGAGTACTAGGGTATAAGCAGAGGTCTAGATGGATAAATTAAAACATTTTCAAGAATAACTTCTTTATTTCTCCACCAGACTCTATGTTGCGACCACTCTATAGAATCGTCTTTTCGAGACGATTCTAAAGAGTGGTCACAACATAGAGTTTGATGGAGAAATGATGATTTTAGTACTTGAGTTACAAACGTTTATCTGTAGCTCTGTATAAGGCTAAGTTTTGATATGCAGCCAGTCTGACCCAGTCAGTCATCCTAGTCATTTCCATTTTTGCATTCATATAGAGAAGAAAAAAAATGTTTTTATGTAAGAGAGCCATTGATGAATGTATCACAGCAGAGCATTGCGAAACTGACAGGTCTGTGATCAAATGAAATGGCTTCTTTTGTCATTTGGGCATACACAAAAATTTGATGTGTCTGAGACTTGAAGATCTGGAGTCTTTGCCAAGACATATGGATACAAAATGTACAGTAAAACCCCTCTAAACTGGATGTTCGTTTTAGTATAAATATTGGCCTTGGAGATGGGTGCCAGCTTAATGCAGGGTGAAAGTCATGCAGAAAGCTCCTAGGAGCTTTCTTCATGACTTTCATTAGGCAGCCACCTGCCTATGAGTATCTTAATTCTTCTTTACTAAAATTCCAGTTTAGAGGGGTTTTACTGTATTGCCTGTTCACTGCTGAAATAATATCTAACCTTTTAAATGCTAAATATTTAATGTGGAATGATATATCACTGTATAACCCCTGTAAGAACCATCTGATCAGGGTCTACTTTATTTGCTCACAAAATTATAATAGAACTGAGACCTGACAGTCTCTATGAATACCAACACTTAATGTATACAATCATAATTATGCCAATATAAAACTACAGCTAGTAAATGTGCATGATGTCAATATTAAAATTTCTTACATGAATATTCAACAGACAAAGGGTTAACTATATAGTTCACTCATTATAAAAGGCTTCAATCTGCTAGCAGATTATGAATGGCAATGATGCAGACCCTGATCACATGGCTCCAGTGGAGACCTCTGATCTAGTTCTATACTATTTGTACATGTCAGTAGAATTGTGTCCTACATTTAAAGGATTAAGTATTAAAACAGGCACCTGTAATTAAGAATATGGTTCTGTTTAACCCTTTCATTCATATAAATTCCTTTTTATGCATATGCAAACAGACCATACCCTGATCAGTTTGCTCCTACAGGAGCTGTCCGATCTGGGTCTACTCTATTTGCAGAAGTTGTAGAAAGGCATATTGATGGAGTAACGGGTTAATTCTTTCACTGCCAAAGTTGCCCGCAAGTGACTCACAGGGTGTTGCGCAGTGGATTTATTTGTGATTCCTATGCAATCGGTTTGGATCCAGATGAAAGGTTGAGTAACTCGGCATCTCATCAGGATCCATACTACTTACTTTTGAGACAAGAAATTCAAGGAAAGGTCAACTTAACCCATTCCCTCATATTGAAGGCTTTTGATGCCTCTGCAAAAGTCACCTTTGGAAACCAATGTGCTCCTATGCAGCAAATGCTGTATTTATCACAATGGTTTAAAAACTACACAATTCTAAAAGTTTCCTTTTCACTAGTAAATGCTTCTTTTTGGTAGATATATTCAAAGAGGTTGGATCTAAAAATAGCCTATGAGGGAATGGGTTAAAGTGGACAATATTGTTTGCAGACATATGGGTATCTGTATAATCATGACTTACCATATAAAATGACATTGTCTATAATAGAAGAAATTTAAAAAATTAACCCTTTACTCCATAAACACGCCTTTCTACCCCTCTGTAAACAGAGTGCACCCAGATCTGACAGCTCCTATATGCGCCATCTGATCAGGGTCTGCTCTGTTTGCTAACAGAATTTGAAAGATCTGTTTCTTTACTTTCTAGAATTGCTTCAATGTTCAACCTTCCATATTTCATTATAGTTATTTTGTCCATCAATATTCAGTAGGTACTGAAATTTGAAATAAACATAGAACAGGAAAAGGTTAAAGGATAGGAAGACAATGACACCACAGAACATAGGACAGACCAGCGTCATTTCGCTGCAGGCTGTTGCATCAAGCATGAGTTAAGTAATTGGTTCTATTTTCTGGTAAAGTCGTATTGTTTGACAGCACAAATAGAACTACCTTGTAGTAAGACAAAGATTTATCGTAAATGAATCGAGTGAGCTCTGGTATCAGATAATTCGAAGTCTTGGAGAAAGGCGGCAGTCTGACTAAATATTGCATTACAAGCGATATTGTATGGAATGGAGAAATGATGGCATCTTGGTGCTTTGCATTTCAAATTAATTTAACAAAATTCAATAAATAGTGGAAGCTTTTAATGGAACATCAGAATACTGAGTGAAAGTCAGCCATGAGATCTGAGAAGTGATTGAGTTAATTTTTATCGGAAGAAATTGGAATCCTGTCATTTCATGAATGAGAATGTCATTCTAGAATGTGACAGACTTTAGATACTTGTTTTTTACATTTAATTCGTGACATTTTCCGTATGTTGTGATGACACATTTTGATAATGGTGATTTAACTCTGGACAAATTGTGATTGTATTCAAATTGTAAATAAAAATAAAGTGAAACAGGTCTATATAAACAATCTATGCAAATATTAAAAGAGAATGACATTTACTCTTATCATGCTAAGTGTGTCTTGACTGGTATTTGCGATCATATTGGATCCAGATCATATGCTGAGTAGTTTGGTGGCTGATCAGGATCCAAGCTGTTTGCCAATCACCCAATAGTTTCTCAAACAATTAAAGCCAACTGGATAAATTTTCAAAAATAATTGCTGTGGAAGTTTTAGCTGACGTCCTTTTTGATAGCATGAGAAGCGTTAAGAGATGAGAAACTTGTAACTTTGTCGGAAACTTGTTACAACCTTGCAGGAAACTTGCTACAACCTTGCAGGAAACTTGTTACAACCTTGCAGAAAATTTGTTACAACCTGTCAGGACTAATTCATAAAGGCTCTGTGAACAATCTAACATGTTTCTATATATCCCCAGGCTCTAAAACAGTAGGTAGAATTAACAATAATTTATTCAAACTGCTCTGATGGGAAATCAAAATGGGCAGTGATTGGATTTGGCCTGGAACTGTTTTACAACAATTTTATTGGACTGCTTTGTGTTAACCCTTGTAGTGCAGGACACAAGTCACTAATGTTCTTTGCAAACAGTGTAGACCCAGATCAGAGGGCTCCTAAAGGAGTCCTTTCACATCAGGGTCTGCACTGTTTGTCATGTTTCACTTTTCTTGAGAGAAATCCCTAAATATTAACCATAAGCTTGACCTGTTTGATTTTCGGAATAGTCCATTTGAAAATTCAGCATTGTAAGGTTTAACCTTCAATACACTATGAAAAATTCAATAAGGATGGATCCTAGAGAGACGATGAGTAACACTGTTACATCAGGATCCAAACTGTTTGATTCTCCACTCTTATTTCTGAAAAGCCTACTTTGACCATTGATGTTTATAGACAAATCAGCTCAGCATGTAAAACATTAACTCTTTGAATGTGGAAATCCAGTTGACTGGTATTAGCAAGCAGTGTAAATACAGATCAGTGGACCCTGCTGGCTTAAAGGAGCCCCTGATCAGGATCTTCTCTATTTGTCATTTAAAAATCTTTTCAGTAAAGATTAATTCTTCATATTTTAAGGATTCAACTGTTGACAATGAAATATCGTTCTACTTTAGAAATTTAGCACTTAGAGACTAAATATCAGCTGTAACAATCATGTGTCATATTCGTTGACTTTGCCAGGCAGTCATTAACTCTAGAGCTGTCAGTGCTGATTTTGCAAAATGGAATAGTCCACAGGTGTTTAACTGCAAAGTCCATTTAGTATGAAAGGGTGAACTATGCTTTAAATATATTTGAATGGAAAACAGTGCAGACTCTCATGAGGGGGCACCCCTTCATACCCTCTGATCTGGGTCTACATTGTTTTCAAACACCAGGTAACTTGTTTCCCACATTAAAAGGGTTAAAGCCGGCATATCTTTTAGATTTGTCATTCCAGTACTTAATGGAGTCAGTGGACTTTCTCTGTGAAGTATTGCATTCTATAATGACTTGTTGCATGCAGGTTGGATATCAGTAATCAAAGTAGTTGTGTTTTAATCCAATGTGACGGGGCTCTCACCTGGGGCTCACACCGGAGGCATGGATAAGTTGTCTGCGGTACAGATGTACTGTGGCAGCATCGGACAGCAGCTTCTCTCCATAACATGGGAGAGGTCTACAGGGTGGGTATCTTTTGCCATAAACATTTAGCTTGTACAGCTGTATAGTATTGGTTGTTTACATATTTTTTGTGAAATTGTGATTAACCAATTCCCTCATAGGCTATTTTTAGACCCAACCTCTTTGAATAAATCTACCAAAAAGGAGCATTTACTAGAGAAAAGGAAAATTTCAGAATTAGAGCATTAATTGTTGATTCTATGGAACAAATGCTCTGTTTATCACAATGGTTTCAAAAAGTGACTTTAACAGAGGCATCAAAAGGTGTCAGTTTGAGGACATGAGTCAAAAGGCATCAATATGAGGGAATGGGTTAATGCTAAATGGATGCTGAACGATTCAATGTGGAATGGCCCATCACTGTTTAACCCTTTCCCTGTTGAACATTTATACAAGAAATAATGACATCATGAATATTTATTAGCTAATTTTTATACATGCATAAGTACATACGAATTCCTGGTATAGGTAAAATCTATTATGTTTTCACTAACAAACAGGGCAGAACCTGATCAGATAGCTCCCACAGGATCTGTTTGATCTGAGTCGTCTCTGGTTGCAAAGATGTGAAAAAGTGTTTGTATGAAGGAAAAAGGTCAACTGTTGAGTCAGTTCTGTATGAAAAGCTTAAATATTGTTGGTGGATTTTGAATGACAAACGGTGCAGAAACAAGGGTACCTGTGTTTGCAAACAGTCTAGAGGAGCCCTCTGGTCGGTCTGTACTGTTTGTAATTCAGAATCCTCTAGCGACTTTAACATGTTCCTAGGCCTCCTACTGACCCTTTTGATGCCTCTGTAAAAGTCATTTTTTGAACCGTTGTGATAACTAGAGCATTGCTACACTATTCTAAAAATGTTCATTTTCTCTAGTAAATGCTCCTTTTTGGTAGATTTATTCAAAGAGGTTGGGTCGGCTTAAGCCGAATGGACCTGATAGGCCATTAAACATTACTGTTTCTTAAGTGCTGAACTTTAGCTAAAATACACACATGACGTTCGTTTTATTAGGATATAGCATTACACAGAAATTCTTTTGCTATAAAAGCAATCAAAATTTCTCTTTGTTTCAATACAACCACTCAGTTTTCATAACCTGGTTTCTGTTGAATTCTTCAATGACAATGCCTCTTCTAAGATATGGGCCTGTTTTGTCAATCCTGTAGCCAAGTTGTCAGAGACTCTAACATGCTTTCATAGAGTCAGTGCTCTCTCAGTTTTGTTCAATATGAACAAATTGCAGCTAATTCTTTTAACATTTCCCTGTTCTATGTATATTATTATTATTATTATTATTATTTTATATTCCAAATTTCAATACCTACTGAATATTCATGGACAAAATAGTTATGATGAAATATGGAAGGTAGAACATTGTAGAGATTTTAGAAAGTGAAGAAACAAATCATTCAAACTGTACTAGCAAACAGAGCAGACCCTGATCTTGGTCTACTCTGTTTACAAATGCTTGAAAAGGTGTTTATATGAGAGAAAGGATTAAACAGAGTAAAAAATAAATTGCCAAAAATATTTGGAAAAACCTTTTTACAATTTCCTCTACTCAGAAGTCTTACTGTTGGTCTGGTACTAAGAACATGATAAGAAATGGAAGCTTTTCATTTAGTCTTTTTACTCCATGGATATTCATGTGAGAAATAGTGACATCATAAATTTTAAATTTTAGTTTTGAAATAGTATATGAAGGCAGGAAATATGTGTCATGGCATTAAAAGGTTTTTCATATATGGAGTAAAGGAGTAAATTTTCAATCTGCATTAAATGGATTTTCTTAGCTCTTGATATTTTGAAATTTTGAAATTATCTCATCATCTTTTGAATAGTATAATACACTGCCAACATTAAATTTAGATTTGTTGGTTAACGCTTTGCATGCTATTGGCATCTGTGTGTTTACCTTTTGAATTTTCTAAAGAAAAGTGTAATATGGCAAACAGTGCAGACCTTGATGAGAGGGCTCCTAGAGGAGCCCTCTCATCTCGTTCTACACTGTTTGCAACGGACATTAGTGACTCGTTTTCCGCATTGTAAGGGTTAAGCATGTAATATATTCAAGAACTTATGATTCTGTTTTGGCATTACATAACCACTGTAAATGCTAGGCAATAATGACATGGAACCATAAACATCTAAGTATGGCGGTGTATTTCTTCTAAACCCATTAAGTCATGTCATACCATTGGTTAATTGACGATAAACCGTACAAATTTGTTCAATCCATTTGATTTGAATATTTTATCAAGATTCTGCTTACGCCAAATGGACGACACTTGGTTTGAACATACTGAATGTTGGATATGTGTACCCTCCTTTGCAAACAGTATAAACCCAGATCAGAGGACTTCTAGAGCACTGATCAAGATAATTTGCACTGTGTGTATAGCAATTCAAGCCTTTCATACTGAAGGCACTCTGCAGTTAACCGTTTACTCCATAAATACGCTTTTCTTTGCCTTAGCAAACAGTGCAGACCGTCTGATCAGGGTCTGCTCTGTTTGCTTGTGAAATAATACAGATACGATTTTAAAGTTTCTGTCATGGCCAAAATGTCTTCATGTGTCATTAAAAAAATGATATTAATATTCATTATGTTATTATTTCTTACAGAACTATTCATGGAGTAAAAGGTTAAGCAACGATGGAACATTCTACTTTGAAAATATCAAATTTCAGCAGTTAAAGGGTTAACGATTTCCCATGTATAGATGACTTGTTGCACCTTGGTAAACAGAGCAGACACAGATCAAAGTTTAGCAAATAAAAGTTACTTGGCATTTAACCCTTTACTCCATAAATATGCCTTTCTACGCCTTTGCAAACAGAGTAGACCTCAAGATCAGACAGCTACTATAGGAGCTGTCTGAATTCAGAGTCTGCTCTGTTTGCGCATGATATATTTATATGATTCAACAGTTTCTGCCATATATGGTCAAAATTTCCTGTGTCCATGTGCTGTTATAACAATTTATCCAATTGATATTCATGATGTCATTATTTCTTAGATGAATATTCATAGAGTAAAGGGTTAAAGAGCTGCTTGCATATTAACCCTTTCCTCCATAATACGCCTTTCTACGCCTCTGTAATAAAAACTTCTTGAAACCATTGTGATAAATAGAGCATTTGCTCCTATTGGAGCAAATGCTCTTTTTATCACAATGGTTTCAAACTAAAAAATTCTAAAATGTTCCTTTTCTCTAGTTAATGCTCCTTTTGGGTAGATTTATTCAAAATGGTTGGATGTAAAAAATAGCCTATGGAAGAATGGGTTAAGTAATAGTCTCAAAACAATTGTCACATGTTAAAATTCTCAAAGCTATTTTTGGTCAGTTTCTGTTCAAAAATACAATTAGAATGACAGACAGTTTAAACCCTAATGAGATACTGAGTTATACTTTAAGCTGTTTACATAGATTATCACAAACTGCTGCTAGTGTGCAAGGAACACAATTGAAAGTATGCATGCAAGCATTTAAGACTAATAATTGATAATGATATAAAAGTATTCTCCTTATCCTTGGCATGGCAGACACTGTAGAATCAAGTCTGTATTATTCCATATGCAAACAGTCTAGGAGAACCTCATCAGAATTAATGCTCCTTCAGCAGCTGCGAGTCTAATTTTGGTCTGAAAATTCGTAAATACATGTATGCATCAAGTAAAGCATGACAAGATGTGGTCTTAACTCATTCCCTCATAGGCTATTTTTAGATCCAGCCTCTTTGAACAAAATTACTTAAAAGGAGCAGTAACTAGAGAAAAGGGAGATTTTAGAGTTATATAGTTTAGAAACCATTGTGATAAATGCTCTATTCATTACAATGGTTTCAAAGTTTAACAGAGTCGTAGAGAGGTATATTTATGGAGGAAAGGGTTTATTGAATTTGCAACCACCACTTTGGTAAGAAGAGGCACTGGTTTTTATCTATGGTCAATGTAAAGTGAACACAAATTGGAGAATTGGGCAAGAGAATAATAATTGATTTGGAATGCAGTCTGATATGCTGAAAATGATGACAAAAAGCTTTGACACCATACCAGACATACAATGGAAAATAAATTTAGTTGTCTAAGGAGATTGTCAGCATTGATGCACAAAATATTCGATGTGATAATGCATTTGAACTTGAGCTTGCTGTGGAAGAAATCATTGCCTAATTTGCAAACTGTGTGTTCCAGATGAGACACAGAATTCACTGGCATTTTATCAGGATTCAAGTCTGATCATGATTTTTAAAAATGGAAAAAAAATCTTATTTAAGAAACAATGAAGAAAATTTACTCAGCAAGAATTCAAGGTTTAGATAATGATAGAGCTTGATATGCACTCCAGCAGCAAATTTGTGAGAACTGTATTGAACCAGTTTGGATTTGGATGAGACACCAAGTTACTTATCATCTCATCGAGATCCAAACTTTTTATACGCCTGTTTGAAAAAACGGGACATATTATGGAATGGCACTGTTTGTCTGTAACATCTCTAACTCAAATTCTGCAAACCTGTTAACCTCAATTTATGTTGAGCAAGGCCCGTGACGGGCGGATATTGTGTCGACTGGAACTCTTGTTTGATACTCTGACACTGTTTTATGAAAAGAAACGGAAGGAAAATATGATTTTAGAATTGAAGTAATCAATTATATTCTATATTGTTACTAAACCGTTTACTTCATAAATATGCCTTTCTACTCATTTGCAAACAGAGCAGACCCTGATCAGATGGCTCCTATGGAATAATATGAAAGTGGTGGCATCTTAATGATTCTTGTTTTTCTTTTAACCCTTACAACGCTGACTTTTCAAATAGACTATTCCAAAATTCAAACAGGTAAAACCTATGGTGAATATTTAGGGATTTCTCCAAAGAAAAGTGAAACTTGACAAACAGTGCAGACCCTGATGAGAGGGCTCCTCTAGGAACCCTCTCATCTGGGTCTACACTGTTTGCAAAGGACATTAGTGACTCGTGTCCCGCACTGTAAGGGTTAACCCTTTACACCATGACTATTTGTACATTCACAACTTAATGAATATTTATCAACTGATTTTGGATAATCACCAATAATAGTCACAGGATTTTTTTACCATAATAGAAACTGTAGAATCAGATCTATATTATTTCTTTTTAAAGCAAACAGAGTAGACCCTGAATGGGAAACGAATTGTCTTACATGTGTACACCATGTAGACAAAGATTAGTGAGCTCCCTGATCAGAATCTACAACATTTTCTGCCTTACAATATACTACCAAGAATAATCCTGGCATACTGAACCAACTTGTTCATCAGTCAATGATGGACCATCCAAAACTCAAAGGGTTAACCCGTTTGACGCTGACTTTCCAAGTGGACTAATCCAAAATACAAACAGACCAAGCTTACCATGAATATTCAGGGTTGTTTTTAAAGAAAAAAGGAAACATGACAAACAGTGGAGATCCTGATGAGAGGGTTCCTCTAGGAGCCCTCTCATCTGGGTCTACACTGTTTGCAAAGGACATTATTGACTTACATTTCCCACACTAAAAGGGTTAAATGTATCCTTCCTGTAATTCTTATAACTGTGAAAACACATTTGATTAGCAACATGTTATCTCTTCAGGGTTCAAACTCTGTTTGATTGTGATTTTAAAGGAAAACTGTTGGAGTAGACACTCTTTAATTGCTTATAAGGGTGAAATAAGGCTGTAAAATCAATCCTCACTGCTGCCTTTGGTGCATCATTTACTGCAGTGCTGTAGGAAAAAAATCTAATTAACCCTTTACTCCACGAATATTCATGTAAGAAATAATGACTATGAATATTAATTTGCCTAATTATGCACCCGCCTTTAGGCAATGGGGATATTAAGTTTTACCCTTGTCCGTTCGTACGTACCTACGTACATCCGTATATCTGTCATGTAACATTCTTGGCTTGTGTATGCTGGAATGATTTAACATGGACACACTTTCATTTTATTTTTATAAATAGTACAGTAAAACCCCTCTAATGCTTAATGAAAACCCCTCTAATGCTTAATGAATAAACATACATGTCTTTACAAGTAGTTGGTTGCTTGATGCAGGACGAAAGTTATGCAGAAAGAGCTTTCTGTATAACTTTTATCCTGCATTAAGCTACCACCTGCCTTTGTGACTGTGAAATCTGTCCCTTTTTACAGGTCGATTTAGAGGGGTTTTACTGTATATGAAGATAGGAATTTCTTTAACAATGACAAATACTGTAGAATCAGATCTATATCATTTCAGAAGTAAACTGCAGTCTAATAATACGCAGACTGATCAGACAGCTACAATTGCAAGGTGATTCTATCGGTTGTCTACGATGTTTTTATTACTGGTCATTGAGGATATTTCAACATTATTTCTTTGTCAAGTGTGTATCTATTTCCAGAAATAAATTCTGTTTGATCAGAATGCATGCATTTGGGAATTACTTCTTTTATTTTGCACGCAAAAGTGGCGAAACTGTAATCAGATACGCCTCCATGATTTCAGATTTTTTAAAAGGTGGATGACATCACTAGTGTCTTCGTAATTTACAAAGACACTAGTGATGTCATCCAACTACAAACAGTGAAAAGCTCAGATTAAATAATTGTTTTATTGATTTTTATTAGATCTAGATCTAAGTAATAAAATTACTTCAACAAGTTTGTTTGGGCAACTTTAGGGGCGCTGTCCCCCTCTAAATCTGCGCCTGGTGATAACCTATGGAAAAAGTTTGTATCTATATTAGATGTACAGTTAAACCTCTCTATAACGACCACTAAAGTACATCAAATATTTTTTTATTAAAGGCAGGTGGATGCTTAAAGCAAGGTGAAAGTAAAACAGAACGCTCCTATAGGAGCGTTCTGTTTTACTTTCACCTTGCTTTAAGCAACCACCTGCCATAAATACCAACTAATTGACACAATTTAGTGGTGGTTATAGAGAGGTTTTACTGTATCTCAGTATCTCATATCTCTGTATCTCAGTATCTCATCAGGATCCAAGCTGTTTGTCACTGATTGTATTGGTGAAGAAAAATGTCAGGAAAATAAACGACAATGTTCGCAGACGACAATTACTTAGCATGCACTCGGTGAATACTAGATAACTTGCAAAAGTTGTTGTCTGCTTCAGTTATTTAACCCTATACGTAATGAATATTCAAGTAAGAATCAATGACTGCATATTAATGAACTGATTGTTCATAATTGCATTATAAACAAGGATTATTTTACCATGGTAAATATAGATGTAGTGTAGAATCAGATCTGTATCATGTCATTAGCAAACAGTAGACCCTGATCAGACAATTCCTATAGAAGCTTTCTGATCTGATCTAGTCAGTCTCCAAAGTCATAAAATAAGTTTCTACTAGGCAGAGGCCCAGATAAGATGCGTAAATTAAAACATTTTCAAGAATAACTCCTTTTTTTTGTCACCTGCCGAGAGGCAGTGTGTCACTCAGGGATCAATTTTCCATCGTCCGTCTGTCTGCCCGTCTGTCTGTCCGTCACACTTTCTTTTTTTATTGTGACACTTCTCCCAGCAGGTTACACACGTGTTCCTTCGAACACTCTTGTTTCTCTACCAAACCCTATGTTGTGCCCACTCTTTAGGTTGTCTCAAAGAGACACTTCTCAAGAGTGGTCATAACATAGGGTTTCGTGGAGTAATGACGATCTTAGTACATGAGTACACTGGAGATCCGTTATAACGCGGGTCTCGGGGGACAAAAAACTCAACCCGCGTTATATACGGAACCGCGTTATAACGGGTTTTTTATCTGGGTACTTACATAAACTTACATAAACCCCCATCATCCTAAAATAAACTAATTTCGAACGAAACTGACTTGTTTACTTTGTTTCCCCGCCCACTCACGTACTGGAAAGGTTCAACGTAATTATACAAAATTACAAATTAAATCGAGTATGATTTCAAGCAACCAAGTATATTTCATAAAACAAGCCTGTTGACGGGATATAATTGCCTCTGGGCCTGTCAAACCCCTAATCCGATTAAACGGTTCTGCTCTGTAAAACAATAAACATGGCTGTCACTGTTTTCAGAAAATGAAAGGTCACATGTGATGTCGCGTGTGATTTGTTGGGGTTTTATATTTCATTTGATTGGTCAAAGGGTACACACCCTTTTCTGTATTAGCATATAACCTCCAACCCGCACTGATTTAGGGGTTTAGATTTCTAATGATGTTTGTTTTTCATAATTTAAGTGCGAACTTTTGGGGCTTTGACAGTGAAAAAATTCAGTACACGCGCATCTCAATTATACACACAATTAATTTGTAACGAAAGTTATGCAGTTAAGATTTTACTGGTTCCCGTGTTATTCGGGCATCATGTGCATGGTACGTGCCGGTAATCAGCTGTGTGTATTACATTCATGGCGGCATATATACGAGTTGATAGTTGTCAGTTTTTCACACGTAAGATTGTCTTTCAATTGTTTATGTAGGGACCGGTGTTTGTTTTTATCCTTTAGCCTGCTGCGGGCGGATAAGTTTACCTAAGTTTATTTTATGTTTCATTGCCATATTCGATCATATTATAAATAAGGTATTTACAAAAACAAATTCGGCGACACAGACTACCCGCGTTATATCGGATACCGCGGTAAAACGGTCCGCGTTATAACGGATCTCCAGTGTACTCACATTTATCTGTTCCTCTGTATTAGGTAATGTGTTACCTTTACCTGATAGAAACGCCGTTTCCCATCTTCGCAAACATAGTGTCATGTAGACCTAGACCAGATGGCTTGTGTTTGCTTATGGAATAAAACAGGTCTGATTTTACACTAACAGTTTCTAGCCTGTGTTTAACCCATTCCCACTTAGGCTATTTTTAGACCTAACCTCTTTGATTAAATCTACCAAAAAGGAGCATTAACTAGAGAAAAGGAAATTTTCAAAATTGTGTAGTTTTGAAACCACTGTGATAAATAGAGCATTTGCTCCACAGGAGCAAATGCTTTTTTTATCACAATGGTTTCACAAAGTGACTTTTACAGAAGCGTCAAAAGGCGTCAATATGCGGGAATGGGTTAATATGACATTATTAAAATCCAGCTGCTAATAAATAGTCATGGTATCATTATTTCTTTAGTGAATATTCATCTGATAAAGGCAAAGGTCCAGATAAAATGCATGAATTTAAACCTTTTCAACAATTATGCTTCTTTATTTCTCCACCAAACCCTATACTGTGATCACTCTTTAGAATCGTCTCGAAGTGACTATTCTAAAGAGTGGTCACAGTATAGGGTTTGGTGGAGAAAATGATGAGTTTAGTAGTAGGGTATCTGTAGCTCTGGATAAAGGATTAATTACATTTTCCCCACACTTAAATTATTTTCAGTAATGGTGTAAAAAAAACAGCATCCTGATGAGATTCAGTGTTACAAAGTGCTTCATCTTGAGCTAAACTTTTCAATGATTATAAAAGCACAACCTTTCTTTATTTTGTCCCCAAGGTTTTCCTGATACTGCTAGCAATTTTTTTATCCGGGTTAAAATTCAAACAAAAAATTTCTGCGAGATATATTTTCTCGATTTTTAAAACACATGAAATATTAATAAAAGTTATCCATAAGCAGTGTTTTGTCAGCTTATCAATCAACTTTCTGATGCCAGAATACTGTCTCCAGAATATTTCATTCTGATGAACTTCTTTCAAGACTCCTGAATATTGTTTACCGTATTAAACCATTCCAGATTCACTCTATACACAATAATTAATATGAAAAGCAGACAAACGGCCGACAACAATCTTAAGATCTTTGAAGCAGCCGATTGTTTGATTCAATCTCATTTCCATCTAAAAGTTAAATCAAAGGCTTGGCGCAAAACTATTGTAACTCCTTCACTTTGTGATGGAGTTACAATAGTTTTGCGCCAAGCCCTCGAAATGAAGTATGCCCATTGACTGATGATGAGAACTTTGAGAATCATACTTACCTTTGAAACAAACATATCCCAGTATTCTTTTGAAAACAAGCTAAGAATTTAATAAAAGTTGTAAAGGATTATCTCTCTTAACATTCTCAAAGAGTGACTTCCCCTGATGGAAATTGCCATTAAATGCTAGATGAATTCACCCTATAATGGCTAGATGAATTCACCCTATCGGAATGACCAGATATTTTCAGCTTAGATTTTAACCATTAATTTCCTCCATAAATACGCCTTAATTCTATGCCTCTGTAATACATGTAGTCACTTTTCGAAACCATTGTGATAAATGGAGCATAAATTTTGCTCCTTTGGAGCAAATGCTCTATTTATCACAATATAGTTTCAAAACTACAAAATTTCAAAATTTTCATCTTCTCTAGTTAATTCTCCTTTTCAGGAGATTTATTCAAAGATGTTGGTTCTAAAAATAGCCTATGAAGTAATGGGTTAAAGGCCATTTTCTCCATACAGAATCTGGATCGCAAAAAAGGCGAATGTTAAAAAGAGCAGAAAAACGCTCTACAGTCATTTGAAACGTACCGGTATACAGTAAAACCTCTCTATAACGGCCATTAAATTATGTTAATTAGTTGATATTTAGGGTAGGTGGTTGCTAAAAGTAAGGTGAAAGTAAAACAGAACGCTCGTATAGGAGCGTTTTGTTTTACTTTCACTTTGCTTTAAGCAGCCACCTGCCTTTAACACAAAATACGTTTTGTAATTTAGTGGCCGTTATAAGGAGGTTTTACTGTATTTATTTCAATTTTCTGCTATGCTTTGAAAAACTGAATTGTATATACATGTTTCATTTGGTAAATGGTTTCAATTGTTGGAGCCTGTCAGTCTATATCTGTACAATACTGCACTGTCTGGAAATTCAACCTTTTCAGTGCCAAATTTTGAATGAACTGTTCTCAATTCAAAAAGGTCAAGCTTACTGTGAATATTTATGTTTATTTATAAGAAAAGTGTAAGATGACAAACAGTGCAGACCCTATGAGATGGCTTCTGTAAATTGATATCAAAATTGTACAAAAGGGACATAAATTTTACAAATCAGTGGTTTAAGAGGGGATTGGGTGTCAGAATATTGTGGGTAGTTACAACACACTTGCTGCTATTGTCATTCTTTAACAAATAATGTCAACGGATTTTTATGCCCCCAAAGCTAGGCTTTGGCGGCATATAGTGATCGCACCGTGCGTGTGTGGGTGGGTGGGTGTGTGGGTGGGTGTGTGTGTGTGTGGGTGTGTGTACCTTTTGTCCGGAGTATATTTCCTTTGTCACATCAGCTACGGATACCAAATTTGGTGTGTGAGTTCATCTTGGGATGGGGGAGTGTCGCGTACCATTTTCATGTCACTGTGACCTTGACCTTGACCTTTGACCTTGATTTTACAAAAAGCTTGTCCGGAGTATATCTCCTTTACCTTACCAGCTACAGATTCCAAATTTGGTGTGTGAGTTCATCTTGGGATGGCGGAGTGTCGCGTACCATTTCCAGGTCACTGTGACCTTGACCTTGACCTTTGACCTCGATTTTAAAAAAAGCTTATACCTTACCAGCTACAAAAAGCTTGTCCGGAGTATATCTCCTATTCCTTACCAGCTAAGGATTCCAAATTTGGTGTGTGAGTTCATCTTGGGATGGAGGAGTGTCGCGTACCATTTTCAGATCACTGTGAGCTTGACCATGACCTTTGACCGATTTTACAAAAAGCTTGTCCGGAGCATATCTCCTTTACCTTACCAGCTACAGATTCCAAATTTGGTGTGTGAGTTCATCTTGGGATGGCGGAGTGTCGCGTACCATTTCCAGGTCACTGTGACCTTGACCTTGACCTTTGACCTCGATTTTAGAAAAAGCTTATACCTTACCAGCTACAAAAAGCTTGTCCGGAGTATATCTCCTATTCCTTACCAGCTAAGGATTCCAAATTTGGTGTGTGAGTTCATCTTGGGATGGAGGAGTGTCGCGTACCATTTTCAGATCACTGTGACCTTGACCATGACCTTTGACCGATTTTACAAAAAGCTTGTCCGGAGCATATCTCCTTTACCTTACCAGCTACAGATTCCAAATTTGGTGTGTGAGTTCATCTTGGGATGGCGGAGTGTCATGTACCATTTCCAGGTCACTATGACCTTAACCTTGACCGATTTTATAAAAAGCTTGTCCAGAGCATATCTCCTATACCTTACCAGATACGGATTCCAAATTTGGTGTGTGAGATCACCTTCAGATGGCGGAGTGTCGCGTACCATTTTCAGGTCACTGTGACCTTGACCTTGACCTTCGACCTCGATTTTACAAAAAAGGTTGTCCAGAGAATATCTCCTATACCTTACCAGCTAGGGATTCCCAACTTAATGTGTGAGTTTATCTTGGGATGGCGGTGTGTCGCGTACCATTTTCAGGTCACTGTGACCTTGACCTTTGACCTAGATTTTACACAAAGCTTGTCCGGAGCATTTCTCCTATACCTTACCAGCTACGGATTCCAAATTTGGTTTGTGAGTTCATCTTGGGATGGCGGAGAGTCATGTACCATTTTCAGATCACTGACCTTGACCTTGACCTTTGACCTCAATTTTACAGTCCGGAGCATATCTCCTATATCTTACCAGATACAAAAAGCTTGTCCAGAGCATATCTCCTATACCTTAAACGTTGACAATCAACCCAGGGTCCTTTTTAACGTTGAGAATGACTTAGGGTCCTTTTTAACTAAGTTTTGACGCTTGGCTCTTTTCTTAGCTATCATAATCGTCAAAGGTTCTGTTTCTAACGTTAAGAACTGACTCCTGTGTCATTTTTAACAGCATCAAAATTTCATGTTACACCTGCATTACATTGTATTGTTTTTCCGCCAAAATGCATTTCGGTGTCAAACACTTTGGGGGCATTTGTCACCCGTGACGACTCTCTTGTTCAAACTTCTGTTGTCTTGTCAGCCGGCTTTCAATAGCTAAATTGACTTTTTCACATTGCAAACTTCAGAAGTGTAAACTCTGAATTGGTTTGAGCAAAATTGAACAAGTCTGTGATGAATTTTAACTTTGGAATTACAGTTTTGTCAGCTTCTGTCATCACCCTTTGTGCTTCTGTATTGCCAGGTTTCATTTCACATTTAAAAAACTCATTCAAAATTTGTCAGAATGGGCACATGATTGTAGTTATTCTTTTGTTTGCCAGCACATCATCTTGTGGTTTAACCCTTTCCCTGTTCTTTGTTTATTCCAAATTTTGATACCTACTGAATATTCATGGACAAATTAGTCATAATGAAATATGGAAGGTGGAAAATTGTAGTCATTTTAGAAAGAAAGGAAACATTTTTCGAATTCCATTAGCAAACAGAGCAGACCCTTATCAGATGGCTTCTATAGGAGCTGTCGAGACTGATCTGGGTCAACTCTGTTTGCAAATGGGTGAAAACACGTTTATATGAAGGAAAGGGTTAACCCTTAACATTATATGGAAAAATACCCAAATCAGTATTAACTCTTTCAACCCCGAATTATCAGAATGGAATATAACAGTAGAGTCAACTCCATATGAAAGGTTTAAACTTTCTAGATGATTTTTAATGACAAACAGTGCAGACCCTGATCAGAGGGCTCCTCTAGGAGCCCTCTGATCTGGGTCTACACTGTTTGCAAATGATAGTGTGTGTGTCTCTCTCGAGTTGAAAGGATGAACTCTGGAATGTCCCTTCAGTAGTCAACAACAGAATAGAGTTGTTGTTCTTGTTTGCTCTCCACACAGAAGCTAATGGAATGAATATGCATATGAAATCAACAGAATAGAGTTGTTGTTCTTGTTTGCTCTCCACACAGAAGCTAATGGAATGAATATGCATATGAAATCAACCCTTTACCTGTTCTATATTCATGTACGAAAAAATGACATCATGAATATTTATTAGCTGAAGTTGCGTATTATTAAATTTTCAAGGTTTTTTTTTTGCCTTGACAAAAACTAGAATCAGGTCTGCTTCATGTCAGATGAAGACAGAGCAGACCTTGATCAGGCAGCTACTATAGGAGCCATCTGATGTGGGTCTACTCTGTCTGCAAAGGCGTAGAATGGCATATTTATGGAGTAAAGGATTAGACAGGTTCTACTGTATGACTTGTATCATCAGTGCCAAGCAATGTTTTATCATGAGTTCACAATTACACTTAACCCTTTGAGTATAGGAAATAAATGTAACAGTGTATACCCAGATCAGAGGAGCTTCTCTAATCATGGTCTGCAACTTTTGTAATTTAAACTCCTCTAACAAATTCTACACTCCATATTGAATCTTAAATTTAGCTTTCGAAAGGTTAATCCTTAATCTAAGTATGGGAACGGTGTATACATAAGACCTTTGCAAAGAGTGCAGATCCAGATCAAAGGACTCCTGATCAGGGTCTGCACTGTTTGTCATAAAAATCATTTTCTTTAAAATCATTTTCTTCAAATTTTCTTTCAATACAATTTTTTGCTTAATTAATATTCAGAAAGGGAGGAGCCAGTATTAATTATTCAGCAGATTAGAGATTTAAGAGATTGAAACATTTGAGCTGATGAACTAAGACCTTCTAGGCTTTGTTTGCTTTGGTCTAGAAAACTTTTGATTTGATTCAATAAAACAAGCATCTATTTCATTGAATCATCAATAATATTACATTATTCATTTCAAGTAGAAATTGAGCAATCTTGCTAAGATTTTGATTCTTATTTAACCCTTGCAGTGCATGACACGAGTCACTCATGTCCTTTGTAAACAGTGTAGACCCAGATGAGAGGGCTCTCATCCGAGTCTGCACTTTTTGTCTTGTTACACTTTTGTTAAGAAAAATCCCTAAATATTCACCATAAGCTTGACCTGTTTGAATTTTGGAATAATTCATTTGAAAATTCGGCGTCGTAAGGGTTAACCTTCAGCACATTGCAGGTGAACTTGTGGTAACATTTGCAAACATTTTGAGTCAAGATGAGACTCAAGAGCAACTAGACGTTTGATCAGGATCCATACTGTCAAATACCACTCTTTATGATATTAACCCTTAACACCACAAATACGCCTTTCTACACATTTGCAAACAGAGTAGACCCAGATCAGATGGCTCCTGTAGGGTCTCCGCTGCATATTTATGGCCGGATATAGATCTGGTCCAACTGTTTTTGTCAAGCAAAACATTTCCTTGAAACTTTCACAGTATAAAAGATCAGCTAATAAATATTCAGGAGCTCATTCTTTCTTACATGAATATTGATCAGGGTCTGCTCTGTTTTCTGATGATATAGATATGATTCAACAGCTTCTACCATGGTCAAATATTCTTGTGTCCATGTGCTAATATAACAATTAATCTAATTAATATTCATGATGTCATTATTTCTTACATAAATATTCATGGAGTAAAGGTTTAACCCTTTCCTTCTCATAAATGTCTTTTCATACATTTGCAAACAGAGTAGACCCAGATCCTGTAGGAGCTGTCTGATCAGGGTCTGTTTGGTTTGCTTATGAAATTATAATAGTTCGGAATCTACTGATTCTACCAATTGCAATACCAAATACGTCTTTGTACATTATGTCATTTATTTGTTAAATGAATATTCAACAAGGAAAGGGTTAAATATAAAATATTGAAGAAAACAAAAACAATTTGCAGACGGTAGTTACATAATTATTGGAGTGTTAAACATTAATTTTTTAGCCTTTGAATGTGGAAATAAGTGTATTGGCATTTACAAACAGTGTGAACCCAGATTAGAGGCTCGGCTGTGCTCTGCTCAAGTTTAAGCCATTCTTACTGAATGGACTGTTAAACAATGATGGTCTATTCCACATTGAAGATTCAGCATTCAAAGAATTAAATCAATGTGTCTTTTAGAAGCTTTTGCACAGGAGATAAATGTGTTGTGGCAAAACAGGAATAGTCTCCTCTTTCTACATATCATTTGTAGTTCCATCCCACAGAGATGGTTAGAAATGGGTTAAATGTCTCGTCCTTGGACTGCAAAATAAGCTGGACTGTATTTGCTTATAACCCTGTCCTTGATAGATACGCCTTTTCATGCCTTTGCAAATAGATTAGATCCAGATCAGACAGCTGCTTTAGGTTCTTGTTTGATCAGGGTCTGCTCTATTTGTTTATGTTATAATATAGGTCTGATTCTATAACCCTTTTCTCCCTTCTACACCTCCGTAATAGTAACTTCTTGAAAACATTTTGGTAAATAGAGCATTTGCTCCATAGGTTTCAAAACTACAAAAGTCTAAATGTTTCCTTTTCTCTAGTTAATGCTCCTTTTCGGTAGATGTATTCAAAGTGGTTGGGTCTAAAAAATAGCCTATGAGGTAATGGGTTATATAGTGTCAAAAATTCCTTTGTTCATTGGCCACTATAAAAAATAAGCTAATGAATATTCATCTTGAATTCTTGTATAAATATTCATGAGATAAAGGGTTCAATTTTGCTGTATTGGCCTGCATAATTAACATTTTGTCTATTGTCAACCATTTTGATGTTGAATATTCATTTAACCCTTTCCCTGTTCTGTATTTTAAGGCCAAATTTCAATACCTACTGAATATTCATTAACAAAATAGTTACAAAGAAATATGGAAGGTGGGACATTTTAGTATTTGTAGAAAGCAAAGAAACGGATCTATCAAATTATATTAGCAAACAGAGTAGACCCTGATCAGACGGCTTCTCAGATCGCTTTTCATATGAACATTACGGTTTATCATTAATGCCTTTGCAAACAGAGTAGATCCAGACCTGATGGCTCCTGTATGCACTGTCAGACCAGGGACTGCTCTATTTGCTTATGGAATTATACAGTTATCCAATTGTACAGTTTCTGCCATGCCCAAAACTTCCTGTGTTCATTGACCATAGAGGAGCCCTCTCATCAGGGTCTGCACTGTTTGTCACTTTTATTTAGAAAAATTCCTTCTAAATATTCACAATAAGGTTGATCTATTTGAATTTTTGAAAAGTCGATTTGAAAATTCAGCATTGTAAGGGTTAAGAACTTTTTGTCCTGAACAGACTAAGTCAGAGCTCTAAATAAGAGAAGAACTTAAGAAATCTAGGTAATATGCTTTAACCCATTCCCACATATTGACGCCTTTTGACGCTTCTGTAAAAGTCACTTTGTGAAACCATTGTGAGCAAAATAATGCTCTATTTATCACAGTGGTTTCAAAACTACACAATTCTGAACATTTCATTTTCTCTAGTTAATGCTCCTTTTTGGTAGATTTAATCAAAGAGGTTAGGTCTAAAAATAGCCTAATTGGAAATGTTTTAAAAACATTTCCGTGAAATCCTATCGTGTTGGTACTCATTTAGATAATGCAGCTCAGGACCAACAATTAACTTGCACCGAACATCTCCGACAGCAAAAGATAAATGTGCATACTTAGATACTAAAATCGTCATTTCTCCATCAAATCCTGTGTTGTGACCACTCTTTAGAATCATCTCAAAGAGACCATTCTAAAGAGTGGTCACAGCACAGGATTTGGTGGAGAAATAATGATAGTAGTGTTTGATAATAACGATATAGTGTTTGAATACAATTGTAGAAACTTTATCTACAGTCTGACTACAGATACAGTAAACCCCCTCTAAACCTGAAAATTAATATCACTACCAGAAATAAAGAGAGTCATTCTTGAAAATGTTTTTATTTACGCGTCTTATCTGGACGTGTGCCCCTGTGAGGTCACTGTCTCACCCAGTGTCTTCCGAGGTGCAATGTAGCACATTACTTGTTGCAGTAGTGTATTACTAAATCAATGTATCGATGTAACGTCGTTTGAACTCAATAACTAGACCCTAATGAGATTTTTCCTGGCGACTGAATGCTAGTGTTTTACGTCTTTAGAAAGAAAAAAGGAAGTGGCATTGTCTGCTGGTCTGAGACATTTAGCAATATTGTGTGCTGGTTTGTAAGATTCTAATGGGAAATAGACTAACATATTTAAAGGAGGTAGACGATTACATCTGACAGTTACACAGTCAATTCAGACAAGTTAACCCTTTTCATGCTGTTAGCATACATATCTGCATTTACAAATAATGTAGACCCATACGAGACAGCCCCTAGAAGAGCTCCTAGAGATGCTGTCTCATATGGGTCTGCACTATTTGCCATTAAAATTCAGTGGCTATAATTGATCCAACTTTAGAATGATTCAACTAATTAATATTCATAGTGGATGGACTTACATTTGAATATTCATTTTGAGAAGGGTTAACCCTTTGGAATGCATGGTTGTCTACTAAGAATATTCTGTACAGTAAAACCTCTCTATAATGACCACTAAATTGTGTTAATTAATTGGTATTTTGGGCAGGTGGTTGCTTAAAGCAAGGTGAAAGTAAAACAGAATGCTCCTATAGGAGCATTCTGTTTTACTTTCACGTTGCTTTAAGCATCCACCTGCCTTTAACACAAAATACTTGATGTAATTTAGTGGTCGTTATAGAGAGGTTTTACTGTTATTGCAAAACCATAGAGTCAAGTATGTAGGGTAAACATTGTAGAAAACACTTTTGAATGACAAACAGCACAGCCCTTAGGAGCCATCTGATCTGGGCAGCACATCCCTTTGTAGCCTTCTGACCTGGTTCTAGACTACAAAGTTGTCCTGTATTCAAAGTATTCATTCTTCGCATTCAAGTGGGAAATTTGTGATAATCCATGCAAAAATAACTCCGTCTGATCAGGAACTGTTTGATGCCTTGATTATATTTTTGAAGAGAAATTGGAGAACAATTTAAATTGAGACCTCGATCGGACAACAATTTTGGCAGATGCCAATTATTTAGCTTACAAAGAATTAATCGTTCTCATGCTAAGTGTGTCTTTGCTGGCATTTGCAAACAGCTTGGATCCAAATGAGACGCCAAGTAACTCGGCATCTCATCAGGATCCAAGCTGTTTGACACTTGGTCAATATTTTCTCGAAGGATTGAACAAATCAGAAGTCCGTGAAAATTTCAGCAGATCAGAGATTAATCCTTTTCTCCATAAATACGCCTTTTTATGCCTCTGTAAAAATCACCTGTTGAAACCACTGTGATAAATAGAGCATTTGCTCCTCTAGGAGCAAATGCTCTATTTATCACAATGGTTTCAAACTATACAAAATTAAAAAAAAAATCCTTTTCTCTAGTTAATGCTCCTTTTCGGTAGATTTATTCAAAGTGGTTGGATCTAAAAATAGCCTATGAGGTAATGGGTTAAGCAGACATGATTTTTCCAGCATGAAAAGGGTAAACTTCTTAAGCAAGGTTACAGATATCACAAACTTCGGAAAACCTTTTCTAAATTTTATTATCGAAATTTACCTCTCATTAGTAAATATAATTGCAATCTACGGACGTTACTGCGACAAGGCATTTCTCAACCAGAATTTTATGGGGATGTTATCTACAAACTTAGGAAAATTCGGGGTCATATCCATTTTCATGATTTGTTTATAAAACGCATTAAAAAATTTAAAAAGAAAGGTTATGATCCTATTATATTGCAACACACTGCATGTTTGGTTATCGACCCTTTTACAGTCGGTAGCTACGCTTCCCTCTTTGCTTGCGCGATGACAGGCCGAGGGTAGTACTCTATGATGGTATACTCTTAAACTTGGATACAGGAGGAGCTTACCAGACTCATGTATTATTTTTTCCCTGTCGTGCCCTTAACGGCTTACCTGCAGGTGCTCTGACTTCAGCAAAGTCATTGAGTACATATTTGACGGATTGTCACAGTTATTATGCTATGTTTTACATGTTGTCCTGTGTTCACCGTCGTCTATGTTGTGGGTAAGTCCAGCGGGGATACCTTTATTTACAATATTTGTAAAGCTAGGGTGACTTTGAGAGAAGTGTGAGGTTAGGACGTCCGTAAACCGGTTTAAACCCCCAGTTGTGTTTTTGCTGCTGACCGTGCCAAGGCGGTACTCTCTTTGTCACCCTTCCTTTTGTTTGCATTGCGTCTTTGTGCTTGTGGTTTGTTCATGTTGTGGAACGTTTGTCCCTGGTTCTTGTGTGTCTTTTGGTGTTTTCTGTGTTCATTTCGTGTGTGTGTGTGTGTGTGCGTGTGCGTTTGGGTGTGTGGTTGTGTGTGTGTGTGTGTCATGCTGTCTATCGGTGTTTTGGTGGTGGTTGCGTCTTGCATGTGGCTTTGCCTGCTTGACTTTACTACTTTTCCATTAATAAGTTTGCAGACGCTTGTGGTGTGGAAAAAAATAAAGTTGAAGTATTGTTACAGCCTCCAAGTGACACTGATGTCTTTGTTACAGCCTCCAAGTGACACTGATGTCTTTATCCTTGGTTGTAACCTTAACTGTTGCATATTCATGTAAGAAATAATGACATCATGAATATTTATTAGCTGAATGATGTACACATAAATCTTTTGGTACTGATATAAACTTTAAAGTCAAAACTATGATAATTTCATAAGCAAACGGAGCAGACCCTTATCAGACAGCTACTACTGGAGCCATCTGATCTGGGTCTACTCTGCTTGCAAAGGCTTGATAAGTGGAATAGCCTTTGATTATAACAGTCCATTTAGTATGAAACTCTTAAATTTGCGAGGGCTTGTGAATGACGGAGTCAACACCCTAATTAGGGAGCTCCGATCTGAGTCTACACTGTTTGCAAATGCCAGTGCATACATGTCAATTATTCAAATGGTTAACCCCTTGAATGCTAAAGTGGAGATGATCAAGTTCCTTCTCCACAAGTTGGATTGACTCAATACAGTATGAAAGCTTTGGACTGTTTTCTCCACTTTTAATCTTTTGAATACTGTATTGTCAAAGTGGAATGGTCCATCGTCATTTGGAGATAGAATCCATTCAGCGTGAAAAGGTGTAATTTGCTAGTGTTTTTTTAATGACAGACAGTGCAGAACCTGATCAGAGCTTCTTTTTACTCATTAACCCTTTCCCTCATAGTAATGCCTTATTCACACATTTGCAAACAAATAAGTAGACTGTTCTTGTAAGAGTTGTCTGATCAAGTTCTGCTTTGTTTCGCTCATGAAATACTGTGATCAACTGCTGTTTTAACCCTTTGAATACAGGAAACAAGTGTACTGGCATTCGCAGCCTGTATACAGTAAAACCTCCCTATAACAGCCACTAAATTATATCAAGTATTTTGTGTTAAAGGCAGGAGGCTGCTTAAAGCAAGGTGAAAGTAAAACGAAACGCTCCTATAAGAGCGTTCTGTTTTACTTTCACCTTGCTTTAAGCAGCCACCTGCTCTAAATACCAACTAATTAACACAATTTAGTGATCATTATAGAGATGTTTTACTATATATTTAGATCACATGGCTCCTTCAGGAAGTCCTCAGATCAGGCTCTGCACTGTTTGTCATTCAGAGTTTTCTCTGTCATATCTATATGTAAGCAGACAGAGTAGAACCTCATCTTTCAATTATTTGCCATTGTCTAGCTAACTACCTCGACTTCACTTGCAGAAGGGGGTGAAAAAGGCTGATATGGTGCTGATGACAATCTGGTCTGTAATTTCCCTGGCAGAGAGCTCATTATGTACTAAGTCGGAGGGATTTTAACCCTTTTAATGCAGGACATACATGCACTGGCTTTTGAAAACAGTGTAGACACAGTTCAGAGGGCTCCTAGAGGAGCCCTCTGATCAGGGTCTGCAATGTTTGTCATTGAAAATAGCCAGACAAGTTAATTTTGAGTGGACTCTCTAATGGATGATTCCACTCTGAAGATTCAGCATTGGAAGGGTTTATTCTGTCTACATCAGATACATATGGCCCTCCTAAGAGCAATAATCTCAAGATTATACATGCAAACATGCTTCATATGTGGCAATACATCATACATGGTAATTATATGAAAATAAATCAAACATGGGTGCATTATTGCAATGTTTCAAAAATAACTACTGTTGTTGTGAGCCATATATTGCTTCAGTATGTCAATAAATAAAACATGGTTATGGTGATGTAATATGTAGAAGGGTTGCATTATAGCAGACTTGTCAGACGCGTCTGAATCCTGTCAAATGGTTGCTGTGTAGTTATGTATCAAATACAGAAACTGTCTGGCAAGTGGATACCAAATATGCAGCATAACTAACATGGTTATTGTAAGGCAAGATGATTATTGTAAGGCATTATATGGCAACATATATCAAACATGTATATTGTAAGGCAAGGTGATGGCAACATATCTAGCATGGTTATTGTAAGGCAAGGTGATTATTGTAAGGCAAGGTATGGCAACATATCAAACATGGTTATTGTAAGGCATTTTATGGCAACATGTCAAACATGGTTATTGTAAGGCAAGGTGATTATTATAAGGCATGCAAGGTATGAAAACATGTATGGTTATTGTATGGCAAGGTGATTATTGTAAGGTATTTTAGGTATGGCAACATATCAAATATGGTTATTGTAAGTCAAGTCAATTATTGTGAGACAGGCAAGGTATGGATACATATCAAACATGGTTATTGTAAGGCATTGTATGGTGGAAACTTCAGGCATTGCATGGCAAAATATCAAATGATTACTGCAGGCAATGTATGACAACATATCAAATATGGTTACTGTAGAGCATTGTATGGTGCCAACATATCAAGTATGGTTATTGTAGGGCAAGTTAAATATTGTATGACAACATCCTAAATATGGTTATTGTATGGTAGCATATCAAATATGGTTATTGTAAGGCATTGTATGGCAACATATCAAACATGGTTATTGTGAGGCATTGTATGGTAGAAACATCAGGCATTGTATGGTAGAAACTTCAGGCATTGTATGGCAACACATCAAATGGTTATTGTACGCTATGTATGACAACACATCAAATGTGGTCATTGTATGGCAGCATATCAAACATGGTAATTATATGACATGATCGACAACATCTCAAAAAGTATATTGCAATGTGTAAAACATGATTACTGTTCGGCTATTAACAATAAATTTTGATATATGGTAGCTACATGGCAAAACATGTCAATTGTGGCAAAAGATTATATCAAACATTGTAGCTATGTGGCAAAATATTAAACATGGTTTCTATGTAATACCAAATACAGTGAAACCCCACCAAAACTGATATTCCATTAGTCTTAAATACCGGTCTTGGAGACAGATGGCAACTTAATGCAGGGTGAAAGTCAGGCAGAAAGCTCCTCTTCAGTCAATAGATAATGACATCATATTATAATTCACTGACATTTAATAATGGTACAACAAACAAAATAATGTTTTATTGTGACAGTAACTGTAGAATCAGACCTATATTATATCAAAAGCAAACAGACAGACCGGATGATCAGAAGGCTCCAATTGAAGCCATCTGATCTTGGTCTGCTCTGTTTGCAAATATCTGAAAAGGTGTTTATATGAGGGAATGGGTTAAACAATCATCTGCCTTAAAATATAGAAAAGGGAAAAGGTTAACCCTTTCCTCCATAAAAACACCTTTCTATGCCTCTGTACATGTAATAGTCAGTTCTTGAAACCATTGAAATCATTGTGATAAATAGAGCATTTGCTCCATAGGAGCAAATGCTCTATTTATCACCATGGTTTCAGTACTACACAATTTTTCTCTAGTAAATGCTCCTTTTCGGTAGATTTATTCAAAGAGGTTGGGTCTAAAAATAGCCAATGAGGGAATGAGTTTAACAACTAAAAAGCCCAGAGGTATTGACTGCTGAGTGGCCAGTTTAGGGAAGGTTTACTTTGTTGAAGAGAAACTCTCTCTGGAACCATAGTCTGATATTCAGAACTGCTGTCTAGTATTTTCACTGGACCACAATACCTCAGACAATATTCATAGCAATGACTCCCATATTGAGGTTTTATGTCTCTGGTTTTGAAAGCTTTGCGACTATATGACAGACTTAATCGAAAGCATTGCAAATTGAGGAGAATGTTGGCTGATGTAGGAATTAGAGTGAGATACTACTTAGTTCTTTGCATGATTATTGCAAATTTGTAATAACCTGCACAAATGGTTTCAGTCATGGTGTAAGGCCCTAAGCAAGTATATGTCTATGTCTCCAAGCTGTCGCACAATCTATTTTCCGGAAGAATTTGAGAAATAATGAGCTTGTAGCGGACAAAAATGTTTGCTTATGACAGTTATTTAACGTGCAAAGAGTTAAAACAGTTTCTATATCCCTGTTCAGTCATATCGATAGTCATGCAATCAGATTCATTTCCCAGTCTGTGAGGTTTTAAGCCTTCAAATGTCTTCCTACATCATTCAACAGACACAAGTTGATGTTGATATTCGTGCAGTTTTGTTTCCGTGCTGTAACTCTACCAGGCTATTTCTGATTCTCAAGTTTTATCCTCATAGTAACACTTTACTCCATGAATATTCATGTAAAAAAATAACGACATTATGAATATTCATTGGATTCATTTTTATAATGGCATGAAAAGATTTTGACCATGGCAGAAACTAGAGTGATATCGAATATTAATTAGATTAATTGTTATAATAGCACATGGACAGAGGAATGTTTGGCTATTGAAGAAGCTGTAGAATCATATATATATTATCTCATAAGCAAACAGAGCAGACCATAATCTGATGTCTCCTCTATGATCTGGGTCTGCTCAGTTTGCAAAGGTGTAGAAACATTATTTATTGAGTAAAGGGTTAACCAGAGTGTGAAGGTCAGTTATCTGTATGACCATTGGCTGATGTCTTCAAGGTCAAGGTCTTCAAGGTCAAGCCAATGGCAGGATTTTAATAGTTGAATATTCATGTAGAACAATTATGGTAGAGCAATATTTCATATTTTATTATTGATAGTTTCTGAGTATTGGTAATCTTTTACTTGTCACATTAGTGTCAATCTATATAAACTGTTTTGATGACAGTTAACAGATAGACTGGCCATAAATTTTGTTGTGAGCTAAGTTGAATATGTAAGCCAAGGACTATGTCTGACTATGAATATATATGTCAGTGAATAAATATATAATGTGAACTTGTCACAAACTACTGGGACACAGTTTTAAGACCTCGAAGGATGGAATTTTAAATGGGAATGTTCCAGTATTGTACCTCCCGTCAATCCGCAAGAACGTCCGTCCATCTGTCCACCCATCTGCCTTTCCGTAGACACATTTTTCCCCTGCTTCTTCTATTTTGTCATTATATTTACTGATTTTTACTGGCATTCTTCCTACTTCTAGACCTCTGCACCTGAATGTTTCATTTTGATTATTCTATTATGATAACTATCAAAGCTATTATGCTGTGCAAGGGCCACAAGGTTGACATGCATTTTATAAGAATTGTGGTCCTTTGTCAGTTTAGAAAATGTGCATTCCTTGATACAGTTTGTATTGATTCAGTTCAGATGTCATGGGTAGCTTATCTAGCATGTGAACTGTGCACCTGTGCTTGTCATTAGGATTGATCTATAATTATAGACTTATAACCTCCTCCTACCCCCCTCCACCCCAACCCCACCCCCATCCAACTTTTATGTGTAAGGAACAAGTGGATTTAAAATTGCCAGAGAATTGACACATAGTGCAGACCCAGATCATAGGGCTGCAAGGATCCCATGATCTGGTTTCTGACTGCAGTCAAACTTGTATCCATCATAGCCAAGGTGATTGCTTTCATAGCCAAAGTGATTGTTTTCAGGCCTTTGCAAACAAAGTAGATCCAGATCCGATGGCTTATGTTTATACAGGTCTGATTCTGAAGTTTCTGACACAGGCAAACAATTGCTAATTTATGTTCATTATTTTCTACATGAATTTTATTTTATGAGTTAAAGGGTTAAGACATAAGGTTGCTTATGTAATGCAAAAAATCCGATTAGGATATCAGATTCTGTAGTGAAAATATGGGGTCAGATGACTAGTTAAAACTGGCTCGTCACTTCTGATTATTAATTATTAATATAAAAAGAATTGATCACAGAAGATAATGATTTTTGTGACGAACCATGCAAGCACTGTTTCAAAATATCTTATATACTATGTTCTCGCACATAAAGGGTTAAACTTCTGTAATTGAATGTTTAAAAATGGCATTACCATACAGCATGTACAGGTTATGTGTTCATTCATTGATTCAAAAGCATGCTAGGATTAATTTTGCACCTTTTTGGATATATTCTGGCCTGAAACTCACAAAGATTATAGTCTAGAGTTGTTTGTACCATTAAACATGTAATCTCTCAGAATTTGTCATGTAACACAATGTCATGCTACCAGGCTCATTTCCCGAGCGGTCAGTGGTCTTTTCACTATTTTGCCCAACCCATCTAATTTGAAATTTTGAAAGACTTTCAGTCATAGTTCTATTGACACTTTGTGCAATCGATTCTCATTTAGAAATTAATGAACATCATGCAATATGAATGGCATATCCATAGAGCATGTTTAGAATTAATAGCATAAATTTTTATGTTCTTTCATGAGAATTATTGCAATCCATATGTTGACAAATGGGCATGTATGATTAGGTCTGTCTGGCGTGGAAATGTTCAAACGAATATGTTCTACTGAATTCACTTTCATTGCAAAACGAGCAAAAGGAAGTGGAATGAAAAGGTTATACATAATTTTCAAATTTAAAGGGATGATGTAATCATGAAGAACTTTCGGTTTGTGATTGTGTTCGATTGAAAGGAATCTTGAAATGTTTTTACTTCCATCACATGAACTTTCTCTAGATGTGACAATTCACATGCACCTATGGATTCACGTTCCCAGACTAGATAGAGCTTATTCAACTGTTTATTATTCTAACTGATGCTTTATTAATAAAAACATATTCCTTAATTGAAATGAAGTGCCTTGAGTACAGTATTTTTACTATGCAGTCATACATACATGACTATATATGTGTCAGTTTGTCATAGTGGACTACACAGGATCCCATTATAGATTATCTTGGATTAACTGATCCCATTATGGATTATCTTGGATTAACTCAACCCTTTACTCCACAAATGCGCCTTTCTATTCCATTGCAAACAGAGTAGACCCAGATCAGATGGCTCCTATAGGAACCATCTGGTCAGGGTCTGCTCTGTTTGCTTATGGAATTATAATAGATGTGCAGTAAAAGCCCAATAGACTGGACTTTTAGTAAAGAAGAATTAGAGATCGTTTACCCAGGTGGCTGCTTAATATATGGGAAATTAATGCAGAAAGCTCCTTTGGGAGCTTTCTGCAGGACAGCAGGTGTTAAGTGCTCGTGTTTTCAACCCTTCGGGATAATCAGTTTCAGTGCTTTGAATACTGCTTAAGACGATGTTAGACGGCATGAATAGTGTTGCATTTTTAATAATTGCTCATAAATAGCCTCAATAAAATTGGATAGTGCAGTTTTCACTTTTCACATTGTTGCTTTTGCTTTTGGAGGATCTCCTACTTACAGAATCCCCCCTGCATTAAATGTCCACCTGTCCTACACACAGACATTGATACTGCAGTAGAACCTGTCTAAGCGGCCATTCATTTATTGAATGTAAGAGTTTTAAAAAGCCGATGGTTGCTTAATGCAGGTCAAAAGATAGTTGCCCGTCCTATAGGAGCATTCTGCATTAATTTTGACCTGCAATATTAAGCTACCACCTGCCTTATAGACCCATAATTAGGCCTTTTTAGTGTCTGCTTAAGGCAGGTTCTACTGTATTTTGATTGTTTTATATTGGTTTTACAATAGTCCACTGTTTAGTAACTTTGATTTGATCTGAGTCCACATTGCAGGATTATGGACGGGGAGCTGAGAAATGCGATCAGGGTCCATGCTTATAAAACGTTTAGTTGAGTCTGAGTTCGTTCTCAAGTTTTTGATTGGTCAGATTTGAGCCTTTGGCTCAAATCTGACCAATCAAAAGCTTGAGAACTCAAATCTGACCAATCAAAAGCTTGAGAACGAACTCAGACTCAACTAAAAAGCTTTATAAGCATGGACCCTATTGTGTTCCATGCCAATGCCATTTGAGTCCCCCCAAAGACCTCATTAATCAAAGTACTAATATATGTATTGCTAAGTGATCTGTTCACGTCAGCTGGAACACTTTGCATGCTTTGTACAAATACTTGTGCTCACCATTGCAATCAGTTTTGATCGAGATGAGGTGGCAAGATACTCAACATCTCATCAGAATCAAAATGGTTTGGTACTTCTGTTTTCATTTTTTTAGATGAATCAAAGAAGTTTATGTTCAAAATGGAAGTAAATGACAAATTTTGCAGACATTGTTTTTGTTTGTGGGTTTCCCCGCAGAATACACTGCCTTATGATGCATCACAGTATTTCCTGATATTTTATTAGGATTCAGTATCACTATATTGTTTCTATATTAGTTGGGAGATTCAACCACAGGTTAGGGGGTCAATAAGCAGAGATAGTAATCTGTCATTGCTATAAGGCAGATATTAACCCATTTGGATTACAGTAAAACCCTTCTAAACCGGAATTCTGGTAGAGAAGAATTTAAATATTTTTAGGCAGGTGGCTGCTTAATGCAGGGTGAAAGTCATGCAGAAAGCTGTGCATGACTTACATTCTTCATTAAGCAGCCACCTGTCTCCAAGACTGATATTTATGATAAATTTAATGGGTTTTTTTAATGTACCAGCATTGACTCTTTCATAGCTGAATATTCAAAGTGGAATGACTAATCATGGTCATCATGAGTTCATTTATTAAGTTTGATGGTATCAAATTCGCTGGATGATTTACAATGACAAATAGTGCAGGCTCTAATCAGCGGGCTCCTCTAGGGGAGTCTTTTTATTTGGGCCTTATTTGTTTGCAAAATGTCAATACACATGCTTCCTGCATTTGAAGGATTAAGAATGAGTTTACTTGACCATTCATTTATATGATTATAGTTTGCTGGTGGGACTCCCTTACTCCAGGTCACATTATTCTGACACATAGCCTAACATGTTTCCAGGTGACACCACCGGTATTCAGATACTGGGTCTGGGCAGTATGTGGGAGGATACAATGGTGGCCTGTCCAGACACTTGAGTTTTAGAAGTATATAAGAGGATAGGGTGGTTGCTCATCCAGACACTTGGGTTTTAGCAGTATGTGGGAAGGTGCAATGGGTGCCTGTCCAGGCACTTGGGTTTTAGCAGTATATGAGAGTGTGCAATGGGTGCCTGTCCAGACACTTGGGTTTTAGCAGTATGTGGGAAGGTGCAATGGGTGCCTGTCCAGGCACTTGGGTTTTAGCAGTATATGAGAGTGTGCAATGGGTGCCTGTCCAGACACTTGGGTTTTAGCAGTATGTGAGAGTGTGCAATGGGTGCCTGTCCAGACACTTGGGTTTTAGCAGTATGTGAGAGGGTGCAATGGGTGCCTGTCTAGACACTTGGGTTTTGTGTAGTTATTATTATAGTTGTAGATATAACATCACCAATGTTGATTCTTTAGTTCAAATTTCTTTCAATAAATCTACTGAATAAATGCATTAAATTTTAGTAGAAAAATATTTAAAGAATAGAATTGTGTAGTATCGAAACTATTGTGATAAATAGAGCTTTTGCTCCTATGGAGCAAAGGCTCTGTTTATCACAATGGTTTCAAAAAGTTACTTTTACAAAGTTACTTTTACAGAGGTGTCAAAAGACGTCAATATGAGGGAATGAGTTAATGAAGGATGAAAAGCATGAATTGTAGAAAGCTCCCAGAGGAGCTCTCTATATGGCTTTCCTCTGTATTGAGCTGTGATCTGTCTTAAAGACCAGTGATGATACTAATTTGAATGCCAGGTTTAGAAGGCTTTTACTGCTTATATATTACATTCTTTTTAAGAACACATAAAAGAAAAGAGTTGCCCTAGTAACGAGAAATATTACATGCAGCAAATATTAATCCGTGATGTAGCCTGTAACATTATCATTTTTGTTCTATTCATAAAATACAAACATTTTCTAGAATTGTTCACAAGAGGGCTCTTATATAGTAAAATGCTGGTTAGTCTCACAGACGTCGACTTGATTACTGTATCTGGTTTTCTTTTTGTTGTAACTGATTCAGACTTCGGTGAAGCTCTTCTTCATCGTAACAAGCAAAGTCTGAGACATTGTATCAGAAAATAACAAAGTATTTTCTCATGTATGGCAAATTTACTTTGGATGGTGTTTTTAAAATAAGCTGATTCCCAAGTTGTATCTTAACCCTATACTCCATGAATATTCATTTAAGAAATAATGACATCATGAATATTAATTAGATTAATCATTGTGATAGCACATGGGTGGACACAGGAAATTTTGGCCATGGCAGAAATTGTAGAATCATATCTATATTATATCCTAAGCATATTATATAATGTAATACAGATATGGTTATTCAGTTTCTGCAATGACCAGAAATTCCTCCATCCATGTGTCATTATTAAAATTAACCCTTTCCCTGTTCTATGTTTATTTCAAATTTCAATACTTACTGAATATTCATGGACAAAACAACTATAATGAAATATGGAATATGGAACATTGCAGTCATTTTAGAAAGTAAAGAAACAGATCTATCAAATTCTATTAGCAAACAGAGCAGACCCTGATCAGACGGCTCCTCTAGGAGCCGTCTGATCTGGGTCTTCTCTGTTTGCAAACGCGTGAAAACACGTTTATATGAGGGAAAGGGTTAAACTAATATTCATGATGTTATTATTTCTTACATGAATATTCATGGGGAAAAGGTTAAATAGGTGGCAGTTTTTATCTTGTCATATCTCCTGTCTAGACAGCACACTGTTTACCTTTTGAACTTGATTATCACAGTTTGCAACATCACTAATCACAAGCAAATCAAATATCAATCAATCAAATATCAATAGCCGCAACGTCTAAGATGTAAATTGTTAATTTGTGATTACCTTTGCAAACAGTTTGGATCCGGATAAGATGCAATATTGCTCCGGCTCCAGGCACCAAACTGTAAGTTTTTTGTTCATTAGTTGAAATTTAATGAAAATTGTAACAGATGACAAATGTTGCAGACGACAATACATGACATTATAAGAGTTTGCTAATAGACATATCGTTACATGTACACAGTTAACCCATTCCCTGATTTTGACAACTCTGTAAAAGTCACTTTGTGAAACCATTGTGATAAATAGAGCATTTGCTCCTATAGGAGCAAATGCTCTATTTATCACAATGGTTTCAAACTACAAAATTCTAAAATAAATCCTTTTCTCTAGTTAATACTCCTTTTCAGTAGATTTATTCAAAGTGGTTGGATCTAAAAATAGCCTATGAGGTAATGGGTTAATGGATGATGATGAGGTGAATATCCCAGTCTAAGGACCTTGTGAATGTGATGTTAACCTTTCACTCTTTAAATATGCATCTGCAAACAGAGTAGATCCAGATCAGATGGCTCCTATATGGAGCCCTCTGATCAAGATCTGCTCTGTTTGCTTCTGATATAATATAGATATGATTCTACAGTTTCTGCAATGGCAAAATTTCCTATGCTCATTGATCATTATAAAAACCAAACTAATTGATATTCATGATGTTATTATTTTCTTCATGAATATTCATGGAGTAAACTTGTTAATCAAGGCCAAATGTGCTAACCTGCGGGGGAAATGCCCTAGTGCACAGGTGCAATGCCTAGCATTTAAGAGCAAATGGCCTAGCATGCAAGGGCAAATGTCCTAGCATACAGGTGCAAATGGCCTAGTAGAAGGAACAAAATATTAATGTCCTAGTATGCTGTTGAAAATGTCCTAGTTGAAGTGGCAAATGTCCTAGTATTAAAGAGCAAGTGTCCTAGTATGCAAATGTCCCAGTAGAAGGGGCAAATGTCCAAGCATGCAGGGGCATGTCTTGGCATGATGGGGCAAATGTCCTATCCTGCACGGGTAAATTTCCTAGTATGCTTGGTCAAATGTCCTATCATGCAGGGGCAGATATCCTGGTATGCAGAGGCAATGTCCTAGTGTTCAGGGGTGAATGGCTTAATGTGCAGTGGCAAATGTCCTTGCAATTGCAGGAGCACATGTCCTTTTATGCAGGGGCAAATGTCCTTAGGCATAAAGGGGCAGTTGTAGCATGCAAAAGCAAATGTCCTAACATGCAGTGGCAAATGACCTAGCATGCAGGGGCAAAAGTCCTGGCATGCAGGGGCAAATGTCCTTGTAGAAAGAGCAAATGTCCTAGCTTGTAGGGCCTTTGACCTAACATGCAGTGACAATGTTCAGGGGGAAATTGTCCTTGTAGAAAGGACAAACGTCCTAATGAAGGGACAAAGCATTACAGGGCAAATGTCCTAGATGATAGGGCAAATGGCAGCCTTTTCAAAAATGGGCTTAGCTGCAAAAGTTCTAGAGACAAATTCCCTGTTACCTATTAAAATAGTGTGGAATAGACTTACTAAGCTTTACAAGCTGGTGCAGAAGAGAGAAGTCAGGGTAAATAATGTATTTAACATGTCTAGAGTTAATCTTATACAAAAATGTTTGAAAAATGGCTAGACTTCTTGTTTTATTTCACACAAACATGACATGATGATGTCAAAGTTGTATATGGAATTTATTTCTCCCTCTGATTACATTACAGATAACGGGAATTGTCTGACAAACCTGTTGTGCCATATTGATCAACTGAAATATGACTTTCCAAATATCACCAACCTTAAACCTTTCCTCCATAAATATACCTTTCTACACCTTTGCAAACAGAGTAGACCCAGTAGACTCCTATAGGAGCTGTCTGATCAGGGTTTGCTCTGTTTGCTTATGTCATAATATTATTAGTTATGCAGTGCTTAGTGTCCCTAATATGGACTATACACTGCCAGCAAATATTAATATGGGACGAGGCAAATGCAAATGCTCTATTTATCACTGGTTTCACAAAGTGACAGGGTTAATCAGGAGACACTGTTTCTAATTCGAAATTTAGAATGAATTGGTGTACTAAATTTCAACTGCATAAAAAGGAGGGATTTTTGCTATTCTCAAAACGTTTTTTTTAACTCTGCATGCCAAATAACTGTTGTTTGCAAACTCATCGAGATCTGCTAAGTTCTGAGATACTCTTTCCTTCATTTCTCTTGTGTCTCTTTGACTCTTTTCTCAATGTGTCAAACAGTTTGGATCTTGATGAGATGCCAAGTTACTCAGCATTTATCTGGATTCAATATATTTGCACAGGTAATCAACTGTGAATTTGTTGCCCATTAGCCTGCAAATATTGGTTTAACCTGAATTTACACAAGATCACTATATAACACAGAAAACTAATAAAACTAAGATAATAATAGTCAATTACTATCTCTGTTAACAGCAATTTGACACACTCTGATAATTTTAATCAGTGTCCAAGAGGAATTATTGGATATTATGTTGGAAATGTTTGCCTTCTGTTATGAAATAGTGATTAGCTCTTTGAATGTGATATATGAATATATTTGGATTTGCAAACAGTGTAAACCCAAAACAGAGTGCTCCTAGAGGAGCCTTCTCATCAGGGTCTGCACTGTTTGTCATTCAAAAGCCTGTAACAAGTTTAAACATTTCATACTGAGTGGACTCTCTCATTAAACAATGATGGGTCATTCCACTTTGAAAATTCAGTATTCAAAAGGGTTAAGTCTGAGATATATCATACTTATCAGTGCGTTTTGAAATATCATATGCCTTCAAGTCTACAAAAACAAATTAATGTTTTGGTTTCCTCCAGAGATTCTATGATTTTATAGTAGCCTTTATCATATGATGGGTGAATTGGTGGCTACTTTTGCAAATAATTTGAACCAGATAACGAGGGCTTGGTGCAAAACTATTCTAACTCCTTCACTTTGTGAAGGAGTTAGAATAGTTTTGCACCAAGCCCTCGATTATTAAGATGTGTACATTAAACATTTTCAAGAATAGCTCTTTTATTTCTCCACCAAATTAAGGCTATGTTGTTATCACTCTTTAGAATCGTCTCTTTGAAGACAATTCTAAAGAGTGGTCACAATATGGGGTTTTGTGTAATTGCGATTTTAGTATTTGAATATGCACCTTTATGTATCGCTATGGATACATAGTATATCAATATCTCATGAAGATTAAAACTATTTGACTTTGAGATTGTAGTCATGTGGAGAAGGGCAATGTAGTTTTTATTAAAGCTTAACCCTTTACCTCATAAACACAACTTCCAATGCCTTTAAAAACAGAGTAGACCCATCATGTAGGAGTCGTCTGATCAGGATCTGCTCTGTTTGCTTATGAAATAATATAGATATGATTCTTCAGTTTGTGCAAAGGTAACAGTGTCCCTTGATCATAATGCAGTCATAAGAATCAGCTGATTGATATTCATACAGTTATCGTTTCTTACATGAGCATTGTTTAGGTAAAGGTTTTGGCCGGTTATGATCAGTGAATCAGTCATTGTAACCTTTGCTGTGTAACCCTTTACTCCACAAGTACAATTTTTTACGCCCTTTGCAAACAGAGTAGACCCAGATCAGACAGCTCCTATAGGAGCCGTCTGATCAGGGTCTACTCTGTTTGCTTATGGTATAATACAGATATGATTCTACAGTTTCTGCCACGGCCTAAAATTCCTGTGTCCAAGTGGTATAACAAATCAATCTAATTAATATTCATGATGTCATTATTTCTCACTTGAATATTCATGGAGGAAAGGGGTAATGCAGCATCTCATCAGGATCCCGACTTTTACAGTTTGACACTTAGATTTTGTACAGTCCATGCTCAGTAAAATGAAGTCACTGGACACAAATTTGTTCTTTAGCTCACCTGGCACAGAGTTGCAACCAGGTGGGTTAATGGGACCGCCTTCACAGTGTTTGTCATACATTGTCATGCGTCATTGGTTTGTAAGTTTTTACTTTCGGTTTAAAACCGAAAGTAGTGACTTTCACCGATATCAATATCAAACTTGTAGAGATTTTTAGAACATTATTATTTGAAGAAATTGTGAATACATGATATCCATTCATGCTATTAGACTGGGGCAATGCCTTATAGACCAGTTATATGGTGTTTTGACTTGAATTATAGCGTATTTCTATTTTGAACCTCAGAGTCAACCTGTGTCCTAGAGGTTGGTTGTCACTTTGGCGACTCGTTGTAAAAGCGTGTTAATATTCTGAGAAAAAATAGATGACTGGTCATCAACGAGAGTGATGATTTCTTTGATAAATAAGATGCAGTTTATGGAAATCGGTGGTCAAATAAGCTTTCAAGGACGATCGCAGTGAATGAACCCATCAATTTTTTAGCAGATTTTGGCCGGAGTTGAATACCTTTTACTTATTATATAGAGCAGGGGTGTTCGCGAAAAATATTTCTTTTTTTTTTGGGGGGGGGGGGGGGTCATGTGATTAAAAAAATAATGTATTTGTGATGGAGTTTTTGTTGAGACATAGCATGCGAAGGGCACCTGTGTGTCAGAGCTACAGATAAAGGTGTGTACCCAAATACTTAAATCATCATTTCTCCACCAAATCCCTATACTGTGACCACTCTTTAGAATCGCCTCGTTGAGACAATTCTAAAGAGTGGTCACAGTATAGGGTTTGGTAGAGAAATAAAGGAGTTATTCTTAAATGTTTACGCATCTTATATGGAATTCTTTCTATTGTTCTTATATTTCTTAAAAATGTGCCTTTGTGTCAAACAATTTGGATCCTGTTAATAAAACATGAAGTGACTCTTTATCCCATCTGAATCCAATGTGTTTACAAAATGTGACACAAATTCACAACCAGTGTGCAAAGAGCTGGAGTAAACATGAACAGGAGGACAGTTTCATCAGACAGTAATTTCCTTAGTGTGTTTTTTATCACAGCTTTATTTCCCCAATCTCAAAAGAATTGATTTAAAACAGAATGATACAGTAAAACCTCTCTAAACCAGTCATTCAATATAGTATAAATGTCTGCCTCGGAGATGGATGGCAGCTTAATGCAGGGTGAAAGTCATGTAGAAAGCTTCTAGACAGAAAGCTCCGCTAGGAGCTTTTTGCATGACTTTCACCCTGGCTTAAAAGTATCTAAATTCTTCTTACTAGAATTACCTGTTTAGAGGGTTTTTACTGTACAACGTATGAAGGAAATTCATTATTATCCCATTGAATGTTGGGGAACAATTGCACTAGCATTTGCAAACACTGCAGACCTAGATCAAAGGGTGCCTATGGGAGCGCTCTGATCAGGGTCTACACTGTTTGTCATTCCAAATCATCTCGTGAGTTAAACACTTTCATACTGAATGAACTCTATTGTTAAACGATGAGGGACCACTCCATGCTGTAATTCAGCATTCAAGGGTTCATTCTATAATCTGCGAATGAACATAAAATGTTCATCTTTACAAATTACATCACTGTTAATTTACATGCCCTAATGACAATAGTGTTAGGTTTGTAAGAATTCTCTCTTTTGGTTTTCCTTTGGTAAACCCTTTCCCTCATACAAACGTGTTTTCACGCATTTGCAAACAGAGTAGACCCAGATCAGACGGCTCCTAGAGGAGCCATCTGATCAGGGTCTGCTCTGTTTGCTGATAGAATTTGATAAATATGTTTCTTTACTTTCTAAAATGGCTACAATGTTCTACCTTCCATATTTCATTATAACTATTTTGTCAATGAATATTTGTATCGAAATTTGGTCTAAATATAGAACAGGGAAAGGGTTAATTGCTGCAGTGTCAACTTAGTATGCTGCTCTTTTCTTGTGTAATTAGGTCTCGCCCAATATACTGGGGGAGACATATTGTTTTTATGGGCGGCGCCTGACTGTCTGTCCGATTTAAATTTGTTCATGCGGTTTCTCCAAAACCTAAATCGTCACATTTTCATGAAACTTCATAGGATTGATCAGCACCATGCCTAGTTGTGCATGTCATGATTTTCTGCAGAGTTATGGGACTTTGAAATTTTTACATGGTGTGTGTATGGGGGGGGGGGGGGGGGACATCAGTTTTTGTATCAAACAATTAGGTTTCTATTATTGTTTTCAATCAGTCCATATATAATATAATATTTATATTAGTCCACTTTCCATATTCCATCGTACCTATTTTGATCATTGAAATTTGGAATAAACACAGAACAGGGAAAGGGTTTGCCTTTTTTTTTTATAGCTTCATGAACAATGGAACTTTTACCAAGGCAGAAACTGGCAAAATTATAGATCTTATTTTATAAGCAAATAGTGTAGAGCCTGATCAGATGGCTCCTCCAGGAGCCCTTTGATGTTGATCTACTCTGTTTGCAAAGGTGCCAAAAGGCCTTTCTAGCTTTGGAGTAAAGGGTTAACCTATTCCCTCACAGGCTATTTTTAGCTCACCAGAGCACAAAGTGCTCAGGGTGAGCTTTTGTGATTGCCTGATGTCCGTCGTCCATCGGTGTGCGTCGTCAGTCGTCGACAATTTGAACCTTTAAAAATCTTCTCCTCTGAATCTACAGGGTTCTCAGCTTTCATCTTTGGCACATAGCATCATCTGTAGGTCCTCTACAAAAGTTATATAAATTATACCCCTGGGGTCAAAATTGGCCAACAGTACTTATGGAGCAAATCAGCTCTATTTATCACAACAGTTTAAAAAAGTGAACTTTACAGAGGCATCAATAGGCGTCAATATGAAAGAATGGGTCAAAGACCTGATGACCATTTTTTAAATCCCTCAGATCTATCTTGAACGATTTTTCAGAACATCAGACAGATTTTCGTAACCATTCTAAAGAAACTACAGTAGAAAGATACTCATTATTGGAATTTACGGAGTTCCAAATGGCCACAAATCGATACCTTTAAATCTTTGCACGCTAAGTAGCTGTAGTCTGTTAAAATTATAGTCTGTTGCGATTCTCTTTTTTTCTCTTTCATTTACCTTTAAAAAAAGCAAACCAAAAAACTAGATATATTTGGTCTTAATGGTAAAGTCATTTGGAGTCTCATCTGGATTCTATCTGTTTGCAACGGTAATCATAAATTTGCGACTAACATGTAAAGAGTTAATAAGTATTGATAGCTAGTTCAAGTTGCAAGATAGCTAGATGGGTACTGAGGGTCTGTTACATAGTTTCTTGAGAAGGCAAACCATTGCCCAGTAAAACAATAACTGTATCTTAGGATTGATATTGGAACTGTGGTTTCTTTACATGTTAACCCATTCCTTCATATGGATGCCTTTTGACGCCTTTATGAACAGTGTAGACCCAATTCAGACCGCTCCTGTAGGAGCCGTCTGATCAAGATCTGCTTGGTCTGTTTATGGAATAATTAAGATCTGATTCTGCAGTTTTTGAAATGGCCAAAAGTTCCCTTGTTTAACTATCATTATAAAAATGGAGTCAAGGAATATTCGTGAGCTGCTTTACTCAATCATTAACCCTTTATTCGTGAGCTGCTTTACTCAATCATTAACCCTTTACTCGTGAGCTGCTTTACTCAATCATTAACCCTTTATTCGTGAGCTGCTTTACTCAATCATTAACCCTTTACTCGTGAGCTGCTTTACTCAATCATTAACCCTTTACTCGTGAGCTGCTTTACTCAATCATTAACCCTTTATTCGTGAGCTGCTTTACTCAATCATTAACCCTTTACTCGTGAGCTGCTTTACTCAATCATTAACCCTTTATTCGTGAGCTGCTTTACTCAATCATTAACCCTTTACTCGTGAGCTGCTTTACTCAATCGTTAACCCTTTATTCGTGAGCTGCTTTACTCAATCATTAACCCTTTACTCGTGAGCTGCTTTACTCAATCATTAACCCTTTATTCGTGAGCTGCTTTACTCAATCATTAACCCTTTACTCCATAAATATGCCTTTCTACATCTTTGCAAAATATTTATATTGTAGACCCATATCAGAAGGTTTCTGTAGGAGCCATCAGATCAGGGTCTGCTCTGTTTGCTTATGAAATAATGTAGACCTATTTATAGTTTCTGCCATTGCCAAAACTGTTTGTGTCCATAATATTATGCCATTATGGGGGCCTCGGTGGCAGAGTGGTTATTGTCTTCGCCTGACAACCGCTTAGTCCCTCACTGCTGTTGTTCGAATCCCGGTTTGGGCATTTGTATTTTTCATATGAGGAAGCCTTCCAGCTGGCTTGCAGTAGGTCGATGGTTCTACCTGGACAAATTGCTTTGTTTCCTGTGCCGTAGAACCTCTGGGGTCTTCCTCCATCTGTAATTAGCTGGACGTCGTGATATGACTGAAATACTGTTAACCCTTTCCCTGTTCTGTATTTAGGCCAAATTTCAATACCTACTGAATATTCATTAACAAAATAGTTATAATGAAATATGGAAGGTGGAACACTGTAGACATTTTAGAAAGTAAAGAAACAGATCTATCAAATTCTATTAGCAAACAGAGCAAACCCTGATCAGACGGCTCCTCTAGGAGCCGTCTGATCTGGGTCTGCTCTGTTTGCAAATGCGTGAAAACACGTTTATATGAGGGAAAGGGTTAAAGCGACGTAAAATCTGATAAAAACAAACCAAACCATATGCCATTATAAACATGACTGTCGTTAATATTGATGATGTCATTGTTCCTTACATGAATATTCATGGAGTAAAGAGTTAAGTATTCGGACATCAAATCTCACCTCTCTACATGTTCATAAAGCTGAATAACTCAATATGGCACCATTTTGATAACTTTGAATTAGACTAACATAGTAAGAAATAGCATAGACCCTGATCAAATGACTCGTTCAGGAGCTGTTTGATTGGGTCTGCATTATTTGCCTAAGTTTTTTGTCCAAACACTTAGTGTTATTTGGGTAAATCTTGTTTTACCATGAGTACGAGTGCTGCATGATTTATATAACTTTGTATTTTAATAACTGTATATAATACATGGTAGACAGTGTAAAATTTCCCTTGGGCAGTAGGTAGAGGGATGAATGGACTTTTAATTGCCATTTGGATCAGTTTTCCATTGAAAACTCCGTTACTTTTGATTGTTTTCTGTGTTTTTGACAAACATTGATGGGAGTTCTATCTGTAAAGTAGCTTCATATCCCATCCAATGTCCCCAAAGTCCTTCTTACCTTGCAATGGTTGTGGTACTCCATTGTTTTTGGGGATGTTTTTGTTTACTTGGCAATAATCATCCACTCTGCATGCATACAGACAGACAACTTCATTTCTTTTTTTTCTTTTTTAAATATGCTTTATTCTCCTAGGTATGTGAGGGTCGGGGAGGACCATCCCTCATACCTTACAATAACTTGGCAGGTTAATAATAGCATTGTCATATTTATTGTAAGTATAATAGTTACATAAATTAACAAAACACATTCAATGAAATCAATTTACAAAACACAACTTCATTTCTTAACCCTATCTCTCATATAAACACCTTTTCATGCCTTTGCATACAGAGCAGTTTCAGATCTGATGGCTCATATAGGAGCCGTCTGACCAGGGTCTGCTCTGTTTGCTTATGACAAGATAGGGATCTGATTCTACAGTTTTTGACTAAGTGCATGTGTGTGTGTGCAGATGGGCATCAACCTGTAAAAGCTCTCTGCTTTCAAAGACAGTGACAATGGGCAGCTTGAGTCAAATCTTAACCAAACTTTCCTCTATGAATATTCATGTAAGAAATAATGATGTCATGAATATTTATCAGATTAATTTGTTATAATAGCACATGGACACAGGAAGTTTTGGCCATCAAAGATGCTGTTACTAAGAATCATATCTATATTATGTCATAAGCAAACAGAGCAGACCCTGATCAGATGGCTCCTATAGGAGCCATCTGATCTGGGTCTACTCTGTTTGCAAAGGCGTAGAAAGGCTTATTTATGGAGTACATAAGATTGTTTGGTACTGTTTAAAACTGTAGAGTAGGATCTGTTATAATTTCATACACAAACAGCAGACCATGGTAGGACGGCTTCTACAGGAGCCGTCTGATCTGGGTATACTCTGTTTGCAAAGGCGAATAAAAGTGTTTATATGAGAGAAAGGGTTAATATAAAACTGATCACAAGAATCAAATTGAAATGGAAATTGTGTATGATGTTTAAGCATTTAGTGTCTAAATATGTGCAGTTGCAAGTGATTAACCATATTAATTTGTTTGCATTTCCAATGTACAGTAAAAACGCGATACTACGAAATTTTAATGATCAAGATTTGATGCCCTTTTAGGCAGATTGCTGCTAAGTGCAGGGTGACAGTCATGCAAAAAGCTCCTAGGAGCTTTCTGCATGACTCACTCTGCATTAAGCAGCCACTTGTGTTAAAGATCAATAATGGTACGTATGTGTGTGTTCATATAATCAATTTTTTTACTGTATTTTGAATAATGTGACATCTGTCATTTTATATGGTGTTTTACAACATATGTTAGTGGTATATACCAAGACTATAATAGCCCTTATCTGCTGAATATACATGTAAAAAATTATGACATTGATTAGTTTTTATAATTGCATACAGACCTACAGATAAAGGTGCATACCCAAATACTAAAATCATCATTTCTCCACCAAACCCTATACTGTGACCACTCTTTAGAATCGTCTCTTTGAGACGATACTAAAGAGTGGTCACAGTATAGGGTTTGGTGGAGAAATAAAGGAGTTATGTTTGAAAATGTTTTAAGTTATCAATCTTTTCTGGACCTCTGTTGCATATGAACACAGGACATTTTGGACTTGGCAGAAACTGTAGAAGCAGATGTATATTATACCATAAAGAAACTGAACACAGCCATATCAGACAACTCCTTCAGGAGCCATCTGATATGAGTCTACTTTGTTTACAAAGGAGTGAAAAGGCGGTTGTATGAACGAAAGGAATAGCATACATTTGAAGATCTTATTTGGTAACAGAAATACAGATTTCTTTGTTGCTGCTAAATGTAACAACAATGGACCATAAATGTCTTATCAATACTGTTTTGTTAGACTAGGAAAATCACTGTCTGTTTTTATGTAAGGGTAGTAATTAATTAAGTTAGATAAGTATCACTTGAATTAAGCAGGAGATTAGACAGTCACTGATACAATCAATGATTAGTCTAGTCCTTCTGTAATTGCCATGAGTATTAACCCTTTCCCTGTTCTATGTTTGTTTAAAATTTCAATACCTACTGAATATTCATAGATAAAATGATGATAACGAAATATGGAAGATGGAAAATTGTAGGCATTTTAGAAAGTAAAGACACAGATCTTTGAAATTCTATTAGCAAACAGAGTAGACCCTGATCAGACGGCTCCTCTAGGAGCCGTCTGATCTGGGTCTACTCTGTTTGCAAATGCGTCAAAAGCGTGTATGAGTATTAACTGTTTGAATGCAAGAAATCAATGTACTGACATTTGCAAACTGGGTAGAACCATATCAGAGGTCTCCTAGCTAGAATAACCCTCTAATGAGGGTATGCACTGTTTGTCATTCAAAATCATCTTGCAATTATACCCTTTTATACTGAATGGACTTTACAATTCAACACAGATGGGCAATTCCACATCAAAAAATCAGCATTTAAAGGGTTTACACCTTTAACACTTACAACACTGACTTTTCAAATGGACTATTCCAAAATTCAAACAGGTAAAGCTTATGGTGAATATTTAGGGATTGTTCTAAAGAAAAGTGTAACATGACAAACAGTGCAGACCCTGATGAGAGGGCTCCTCTAGCAATCTTCTCATCGGGTCTACACTGTTTTGTTTGTAAAGGTCATTAGTGACTTGCGTCCCACACTGTAAGGGTTAGTGCTGACTTTTCAAGATATGTCCAGCATTGTTTACTGGAAGAGTCCATTTGGTAAAAAAGGTTTAAATTTAAGGATTTCAAGTGACAAACAGTGCAGACCCTAATGAGAGTATTTCTTTTGGATTACTCTGATCTGGGTCTGCACTGTTTACAAATGTCAGTGAATTTGTTTCCCATATTCAAAGGGTTACAACCCAATTACAAGCTAGATCTGTTGTACTGCCTGGTTGGCTGGATGTTTATCGACAGTATTCTGCTGTCTAAGGTTGATTTTACTCTTTACTCCATGAATATTTATGTAGGAGATAATGGTATCATTAGCATTAACCCTTCTCTTGCTGAATTTTAAAAAACATTTCTCCTCCTTTACCCACATCCTGTTGTATAATTACATATATCTTCACTGTGCACAAATATTCCGCTGTGCAATCACTGCTATGGAGTGCACTGGTTGCACAATCAACTTGTAAATAGTGCAGACCTTGATGAGACAGCTCCTGCAGGAGCTGTCTCATCTGGATCTTCACTATTTACAGGTAGGTATATTGACGCGAATAGCAAGCGAAGGGTTAACTGATTTTTTATAATAGCATATGAACAGAGAATTATTTGATCATAGCAGAAACTGCAAAATCAGATATATACACCTTTCCACGCATTTCCAAACAGAGTAGACCCAGATCATACGGCTCCTTTAAGGAGCCCTCTGATCAGGGTCTGCTCTGTTTGCTTATGAAATAATACAGATGTGACTCTACAGTGTCTGCTTTTAAATGGCCAAATATTCCTGTGTTCTGGTTCAGCTAATTAATATTCATGATTGCTTTTTATTTCTAACATGAATATTCATTCTGTAAAGGGTTAAGAAAACTGTGTCATTTCACCATGCTATTTAAAGCATAAAATATTGTCTACTAGAATGCAACTCATTCGTATAGACAAACTCATTGTCAGTTCAAATTTGACTACAAATCACCCTGCAGTTTTCCCTGTACCAGAACATTATTTTCTGAGCTTTATTACAGTAAAAATCTGTTTCCATTTTCCTTGGGTGTTCAAAAGCCTCATTTAAATTCCTCGGAGACAAATCTTTTTCTTCCTCTCATGTTATTCCTTTATCCTGCTAATCTCGATCAGTCTCACATTCGTATACAGCTTGGATTCAGATGAAATGCGAAGTAATTCTCATCAGAATTAACCCATTTCCTCATATTGACGCCTTTGTAAAAGTCACCTTATGAAACCATTGTGATAAATAGAGCATTTGCTCCTAGGGAGCAAATGCTCTATTTATCACAATGGTTTTGAAACTGCACAATTCTAAAATTTCCCTTTTCTCTAGTAAATGCAGATTTATTCAAAGAATATAACCTGAGGGAATGGGTTAAATCTGTTTGTCACTTGACAGTTTAAATTAATTTTACTATTAAACAAGCAGATCACAGTTTAAGCAAATAATTTCATAGCGGAGATATAAGGGTTAACACTTTCAATGCTGATTCTCAGAGTGGAATATAATAGCTCATCCGAGTGTTTAACTATATAGTCCTATCAGTATGAAAGGCTTAAACTTGCTAGAAAAATTTGAATGACAAACAGTGCAGACATTATGGTCAGAGGGCTCATGTAGGGGCCCTCTGATCTGGGTTTACACTGTTCGCAATTGTTGGTGCACGCATGTCCTGCATTCAAAAGGTTAAGAAGTATTGCTTGTTCAAAACCAATTAGCTTGTATGACTTTTTCAGCAGTCTCTTCTTTTCTGTCCTTGGCTTCCTATTAGTTTGCCTCATTTGTTCCTGTATCATGGTCTGGTATAAAACTTCCGCTTACTATAGCATGGTCTGGTATAAAACTTCCACTTACTATAGCATGGTCTGGTATAAAACTTCCACTTGATATATCTGGTAAGCTTGATTTTGAGAACTATTGACAAGTGGGTAGAAGAAGTTGTCTGGGAAATAATACCAAATCTTATTCAGAATTACTGCCCATTAAATTATATGACCCTCATCTTGTATGATTTTCTTGGAATATGTCAGTCTAATCTAAATTGCGTTACTACATCTCCTAAAACTTAAGATGGAAAAATATTGACTTACATCTAAATATGACAAGGATAGATTTGTAACCGTGTCCTCAGTTGCTACTTCTGTGGTTCAGATGAAGATTTTACTCTAGGGAACTGTAAATTTGGGGAAGATACAAAAGCCATTAGTGGTGAAAAATGGACAAGGTTTAAAATTCCTGCCATGTTTGGAGTGTCATGTGACTTGTGTATTAATGGTTTAACAAGTAAATTTGAATAATTATGTATTGGATATGTGTTCAACTGGGATAGATTTAGTTTGACAAATGTAAAATGAAATTTGCAGTAGTTGAAAACTTGCATAATAGGTTTGCTGTAACATAAATCGTGTTGGTTGATGTTATTGCATGTATAGCAGCATGCTGTTCTAAACTGTCTGCATTGTTTATACTTATTTCATTAACCGATTCCCTCATGTGTAACCACCTTTCCGTACATTTGCTAACAGAGTAGACCCAGATTGGAAGGCTCCTATATATAGGAACCATCTGATCAGGGTCTGCTCTAATTGCTTATGACATGATATAGATATGATACTACAGTTTTTATCAAAGCGTAAAAATGTCCTTGAAAAGTTAACATGATAAAACTTAGATCAATAATAATTCATGATGTCATTAAAATATTTCTTACATGAATGTTGAACAGTGAAAGGGTTAAATCAACTTAGAGGGGTGGTCTTATAAAACCATTCCCTCATACTGATGCCTTTTGACGCCTCTGTTACTGACTCACATCATGAAACAATTGGGGCAAATGCTCTTTTTATCACAATGGTTTCAAAACTACACAATTCTAAAAATAGCCTATGAGGTAATAGGTTAAATGAGACATTTCTGAGTTTTAGATAAGATGTATACTGATCTATTAAAATTTCTTCTTTGCCAAACCCTTTCTTGGGTTGATCCTTTACTTGTTCCATATTAACCCTTTACTTGTTCCATATTCATGAAAGAAATAATTAGCTGAATTTTTCAAGGGGATTTTTTGCCTTGACAAAGAGCAGGTTACTGTAGAATCGGATATATATATAAGGAAACCCTAATCAGATCATTCTTTTAGACGCTGTCTGATCTCGGTCTACTCTTTTTGCAAATGTGTGAATTAGTGCACTTATATGAAGGAAAGGGTTAATCTAAGACATGTATGGATATTAAGCATTTCTCAATGAATATTCATGACATATTAACACATGCAATTTTTGCCAAAACAGGAGTCAAATCTATATTATTCCCATAATCAAACGAAGCAGACCCGGATCTGGGTCTACTCTGTTTGCAAAGGCGTAGAAAGATGTATTTATGGAGTTACGGGTTAGATAGATGAATTTTCATGATGGCATATTGAACAAAGGAATATTGATCATGTAAGAAACTGTAGAATGTTATCTACATTATTTCACAGGGCATTGATACTGATTGGACAACTCCTACACGAGCTGTCTGATCTGGGTCTGCTCTGTTTGCATTATGCATAACAATGCATCTCTAAAATATAAAGGGTAGACTTCATTGGCATGTTTATGAACTATATTTGTTCATGTTATTGCATTATGTGATTCATGAGTTTTGATTTCATGTGAACAAATCATAGAAACATTAATTATAGACAATACAAGTAGGAGGCTTAAATTCCCTGCGGAAGAGTCAATATTGGTCAATATTTTTGTACAAATGGTTTCATTCCATATTGATCTAACAGGCTTTCAATTTGTGTATCTCTGGAGTTTGCCAGTTTTGTTGAACTGTGAAAATTAAGTTTTTAAACTTAAGCACACTGTGAGTAAACTAATCGGTATAGATCTGTATGTGATCAACATCAAAACAGTTTGACACCGATTGTGCTTTTGGAAAGAAATGGTGAAAACTATTTCCAGACTTTTCTCACATTTTGGATGATGCCTTATTAAAATTGTGTAGAATCATGAGGAGGATGTATATTATGTGAAGGATTAAAGGATTAGAGAAGGGTTAAAACTGAAGTCATCACACTCTGGTTTCCGGTTGTTTCTCTGGTGTTTTGTATTGATGCTTTTACACTTGATTTAGGAAAGTATACTAAAAGCTGATAGAGTAATTTTAAATAAGAACAATTAACCCTTCTCTTGCTGAATTTTAAAATGCATTTCTCCTTCTTTACCCATGCCCTGTTGTATAATTATATATATCTTCACTGTGTACAAGTATTTCGCTGTGCAATCACTGCTGTGGAGTGCACTGGATGCACAATCAATTTGTAAATAGTGCAGACCCTGATGAGACAGCTCCTGCAGGACCTGTCTCATCTGGGTCTTCACTATTTACTGGTAGGTATATTGACGCGAATAGCAAGCGAAGGGCTAACATGTAAAGGCTAAGTGAATTAGTGCCTTTCAGTTGCAATTATTGGTATTTGAATTATGTAAAGAATTATGAAAAAAAAAATGGACAACAAAACATTTTATATATTCGATTGTATACAACAGGTTATTATGCTTTCACCCTTTCCATCATATAGATGAATGTTGGCACCTTTGCAAAAAGTAGACCCAGATCAGACAGCTCCTGTAGGAACCATCTGATCAGGGTCTCAGGGTCTGTTCGCTAAAAGCATAATATAGATCTAATTCTACAGTGTCTGCCATGGCCAAAAATTCCCTGTGTTCACATGCCATTATAACAAAAAATCTTATCACATGGGACTGTTGCAAGTTATTTACAAACTGCTGCGTGCTAAAGGTTGATCACACTTCATAAATATGCTAATGAGACTTCAATGTCCTTTTTTATGATTTCAGTTTTCTAAGAAAGTTCCAATAAAACAAATTCACAGGAAATTTGGATTAGATCTATTGTAAGCAGGTGTTCTGGATTCCTGGGATCCATTTTCTACAGACATATAATTGGCCTTGGCTTTGTCATTGAGGAAAACCTTGTCTTAAATTATCAAATAATGTAGATGGGATGAGATTGTAGACTTGTTGGTATTGAATGGATGGATATGGTGTGTTTTCAGATTCCTATTTTGAGGGTTTGAAGCAAAACTTATGTAACCATATTTTAACGGCAAACTTCAATAATGTTTGGAAACAATATGGATTCAGATAAATCACTGAATAACTCTGTCTAATTAGGATCAAAGCTGTTAGACATTTTGGTTGCGTTTTGAAATATATTGGATTAAAACTTTTTTTAAATTCAACAACAATCATGATAATAGCCCTTGGTATACTAGTATTTGAGTTTCAAGCAGATCACTAACCTGACAGTTTTAATGCATTTTGGAAAGTCCTGACTTTTTTTTACTTTTGCAGATAGAGTAGACCCAGATCACACAGGTCCTGTAGAATGTGTTTGGTCAGAATCTGCTGTTTGTTCAGATGACACAGTTCTAATTTCCTGCTGTTTGCTATGATAATAAACTTGCTTATATTGTAGTTTTAACCCTTTCGATCCTCCATAGGCTATTTTTAGACCCAACCTCTTTGAATGAATCTACCCAAAAGGAGCATTTACTAGAGAAAATTAAGATTTTAGAATTTTGTAGTTTGGAACCATCATGATAAATTTGAGCATTTGCTCCTATAGGAGCAAATGCTCTAATTATCACATGGTTTCAACAGGTGACTTTTACAGAGGCGTAGAAAGGCATATCTGTGGAGGAAAGGGTTAACGCAAGAAGTAAATCGGTCAATATTCATAATGGATTGGCCTTGCATTAATATTCATCTAGTAAAAATTTAAGATTTGATAAACTATAGTCAGATAAGATACATAATTTAAAACATTCTCAAGAACAGCTCCTTTATTTCTCCACCGAACCCGATATGTTATCACCACTCTTTAGAATTGTCTCTTCGACACAGTGTTAAATTGTGATCACAACATAGGGTTTAGTGGCGATATGACATATTTATCTTTGGCACCGTATAGTATAATTTGTGATTACTTTTGCAAAGTGTTTGGATCCAGATGAGATGCGGAGTAATTTTACATTGAATGAGGATCCAACCTGTTTGACACTCAAATTGTTAGTAGAAGACAATATTGGACAAGCTAAGTTCAATTTACTAAGCAGGTTATACCTGAACACTTACAGTGCGGGACACGAGTCACACAGTCATGTCCTTTGCAAACAGTGTAGACTCTGATGAGAGGGCTCTCAGAGGAGCCCTCTCATCAGGGTCTGCACTGTTTGTCATATTAAATGTTTCTTTAGAAAAATCCTTAAATATTCACCATGAGCTTGCCTTATTTGAATTTTGGATTAGTCCATTTGAAAAATCAGCGTTGTAAGGGTTAATCCTTTTCTTTTCATGCCTTTGCAAATTGAGTAGATCTACATCAGAATGGCTCATATAGAAGCCATTTGTTCAGGGTCTGCTCTGTTTGCTTATGACATTATACTAGATGATCTGGGTTTATTGTTTGTACCAATATACCAAACAATTCTGTTTTCATATGTCATTATAAACATTCAGCTAATAAATATTCATGATGTCTTAATTTCTTGCATGAAAATGCAGCAGGGAAAGAAAGATGCTTCCAATGTTTAACCCTTTCCCTGTTCCATATTTATTCCAAATGGCAATAGCTACTGAATATTCAAGGGCAAAATAGTTATGATATATGGAAGATGGAACATTTAAGTCATTTAAGAAAGAAAAGAAACAGACCTATCAACTTCCACTAGCTAACAGAGCAGACCCTGATCAGATGGCTCCTATAGGAGCTGTCTGATCTGGGTCAACTCTGTTAGCAAATGTGTGAAAACACATTCATATGAAGGAAAGGGTTAACCTTTTACTTCATATATACACATTTTAACGCCCTTCAAAACAGAGTAGACGCAGATCAGACAGCTCCAACAGGAGCTTAAAGAACCATATCGGTCTTATTCTACAGTTTCTCTCATGGCAAAAAATTCAAGTGTTCATATGCCATATAAAGATTAAGCTAATTAATATTCATGATGTCATTATTCTTAAGATTAATATTAATGGAGTTTAAGGTCACACTTTGTGGTGGAATGAAGCCTTTTATGGTGTCATTGTATATCTTTAACCCATTCCCTCATAGGCTACTTTTAGATCCAACCACTTTGAATAAATCTACTGAAAGGGAGCATTAATTAGAGAAAAGGAACATTTTAGAATTTTGTAGTTTGAAACCATTTAGATAAATAGAGCATTTGCTCCTATTATTTATCACAATGGTTTCAACAAGTTACTTTTACAGAGATGTAGAAAGGCGTATTTATGGAGGAAAGGGTTAAGACGGCCGTGAGTTGAATATTTGCTTTGATCAAACTTGGCAGTTGTCTTGGTTTTCAAATTGCTACAGTGGAGCAAGCCAGTTTCTCTGTCTCTGAACGTGATTTATTGGAATTCAGATGCATGTTGGTTTATGCCCTTTTTCATTCCATGATTGTTGTAGATTTGGGGAGAAGATTATTTTGTTTTTCATATAGAGTGTCCAACCCTTTGAATGTGGAAAACCAGTGAGCTGACAGTTACAGGGTAGACCTAGACCAGAGAACTGATTAGGGTCTGCCGTGCGCATCATTAACCGGTTCCCTGTTCTATGTTTATTCCAAATTTCAATACCTACTGAATTTTCATGATCAAAATAGTTATAATGGAATATGGAAGGGGGAATGTTGTAGCCATTTTAGAAAGTAAAATCAACAGATCTGTCAAATTCTATTGGCAAATAGAGCAAACCCTGATCAGATGGCTCCTATAAGAGCCATCTGATCTGGGTCTGCAATGTTCGCAAATGTGTGAAAACGCATTTATATGAAGGAAAGTGTTTATTCTATTACTCCATAGATTTAACCCTTTCCCTCATATTGACGACTTTTGGCTACTCTGTAAAAGCCACTTTGTGAAACCATTGTGATAAATAGAGCATTTGCTCCTACAGGAGCAAATGCTCTATTTATCACAATGATTTCAAACTACAAAGTTCTAAAAGTTTCCTTTTCTCTAGTTAATGCTCCTTTTCGGTATATTTATTTAAAGAGATTGTATCTAAAAATAGCCTATGAGGTAATGGGTTAATGTCTTTGCAAACAGAGTAAACCGAGATCAGATGGCTCCTGTACGAGCTGTCTGATCTAGGTCTGCTATGTTTGCTTATGGAATAATATAGATCTGATTCTACAGTTTAGAACTGCAGCCTTGCAATTGGCCAAAACATTTCTTGTGTTCATTGACCAGTATGACAATTAAACTAATTCAAGTTCATGATATATCATGATTTTTACGTGAATATTCATAGATAACAGGGTTAAGATAATTGCATATTAAATCCTTTAGTACTGTGTGGATTCTACTATTAACCCATTACCTCATAGGCTATTTTTAGACACAACCTCTTTGAATAAATCTACCAAAAAGGAGCATTAACTAGAGAAAAGGAAAATTTTAAAATTTTGCAGTTTGAAACCATTGTGATAAATAGAGCATTTGCTCCTATAGGAGCAAATGCTCTATTTATCACAATGGTTTCACAAAGTGACTTCTACAGAGTCGTCAAAAGTCGTCAATATAAGGGAATGGGTTAAACTTTTCAATATGTGAGAAACAAATTTGCAAACAGTATTGACACAGACCAGAGGGCTAGAGGAACCCTCTGATCAGGGTCTGCTCTGTTCATTGTTAAAAAGTATCTAGTAATTTCAAGCCTGCCATACTGAATGAACTCTACTTTGAGTATTCAGTATTTAAAAGGTTAACCCTTTACTCCATAAATATGCCTTTCTACCCCTTTATAGGGGCTGCCTGGTCAGTGTCCGCTCTGTTTGCTTTTGGAATTGTAAAGATATGAATCTACTGTGAGTTTCTGCCATGGCCAAAACATTCCTGTGTCTGTGTGCCATCATAAAAATTTATGTAATTAATATGGATGCTGCCATTATTCTGTACATGACTTAATGATTCATGGAGTAAAGGGTAAACAAGTAATGGAATTATAAAAAAATCAGCATTATCATGTGATAGTATTTTTGGTCATTATTACATTTTCTAGAGAGAGCTTTGTCTCATTTGCATCAGTTCTCTGGACAAATAAAATACGGTAAACTTCGTACTCTCAGCTATGCATTGCCTTATACATGTATCAAGTGACCGGTGGTGTAAGTGGAATTAAGAAGAGAATAGTGACTGTGTTTTAAAATTGGATAAAATGTGTGCATGGATATACTTAACATGAAATGGAATATATTACATATGGTCTACAAATGGTGCAAAGGTAGGTTGAAGAAGAAAAGATTTAACATTACTTTATATTGAAAAAATATATTGTCACCCTTCCCTTCATACCAATGCCTTTACACACCTTTGCAAACAGAGTAGACCCAAATCTGATAGCTCCTTTAGAAGCTATTAGATCAAGGTCTGCTCTGCTTGCTTAGATTCTACTGAAACCCTTACTAATACCCTTTGCAAACAGTGTAGGCCCAGATGAGAGAGCTCCTAGAGGGCCTGCACTGTTTGTCATGTTAAAGATCCCTGAATATTCATGGTAACCTTGACCTCTGTGAACTTCGGTATGGTCTATTTGACTGAAAAGGTTAAAATCTGAATTAAGACATTAATCTTTCTGTTAATGAAAATTTGCACAGAGTGCTTAACGTAAGTATATGAACAACATTGTGTTAACCCTTACAACCCTTCATTTTCAAATGGACTATTCCAAAATTCAAACAGGTCAGGCTCACTAAGAATAGTTAGGGATTTTTCTGAAGAAAAGTGTAACATGACAAACAGTGTAGACCCTGATGAGAGGGCTCCTCTAGGAGCCCTCTCATCTGGATCAACACTGTTTGCAAAGGAAATTAGTGACTTGTTTCCCACATTGTAAGGGTTAAACCCTGATAGAAACACTTTACAAACAGAGTAGACCCATATTAGATTATAATTATCATATCTTGTAGGAGCTGTCTGACCAGAGTCTGCTCTGCTTGCTAATGAAATTTTACATTTTATCATGGCCCAATAAATTCATGCATACTATTATAAAACATTCACTAATTAATGTTTGTGATGTCATTATTTCTTACATGAATATTCATCAGCTAAAGCGCTTAGTAAATGCTCTTTCACATTGCAGATTCAGTGCCTTGTCAGATAAGAGTATCAGTCATTCTATACCATGCTTTTCTAATAAAAGTCTCTAAAAATGTTCCCAGAAAAAAAAAGACAAAATGAAAAATATCACCTTTCCTTAAAGGGTTCAAGGTAATTATGCATGAGAATCTATAGAATTGCTAATGTTGTCGATGAATTTGTTTTCCTGCTTAGCAACAAATGGTGTATTAATACAATCATTTATTGTTTAACATATTTGCTGAACTGTCATATTGGGAAATCGACAAACAAATATGCCTTTCATGCCCACAAGTCAAAACATTAATGAAAAGCAAAAACCCAATTAATTGCCACGAACAGATACAATGGTTTTAGTTTGTTCCACCTTTTACCTGGTGAAGACGCTTTCATGCCTTTGCAAACAGAAGAGACCTAGATCTGAATCTACAGTTTCTTCCATGACCAATTGCAAACTTCCTGTGTTCATGTGCCATGATAAAAGAATAATAATCTGATTGATATTCATGATGTCATGATTTCTTACATGAATATTCATTAGGTAAAAGGTTAAACTCTTTTCATTCCAAATATGGTCATCTGCTACAATTCCCACAGGTGAAATTTTCTTTCTTTTCCCTTCAGGATTATAGTCAAGAGTGTCCAACAATGTTGATTCTGATAACATGCTGAGTCAGCTATTTTAACTGGCTGCAGCCTGTTTGCAGAGATCATTAGGAATTTGATGTTGCAATACAAAGGGTTAACGATTTCCTTCATATAAACACCGTTTCACATATTTGGAGATCAAACGGCTGATCAGGGTCTGCTCTGTTTGCTAATGGAATTTGGTAGACCTGTTTCTTTAGTTTCTTAAATGGCTACAATGTTCCACCCTCCATATTTCATGATAACTTTTTTTTTGTTCATGAACATTCAGTAGTTATAGGATAGGGAAAGGGTTGAAGACACCATCTAAGTGTTATTGATCTCAAAGAATGGAGACAATAATGTGGTATTTACATAAAAAACAAAATGAATTGCTTTTGAATGAGAAGGTTATTGTTTTCCTTTATGGTCAAATCGCTGTTAAATGAGCAAACCAATTTTCTATGTATAACAGAACATATTTGTCACACAGATGTTTGATCTATTTTCTTTCCTTTTTTTAAGGTAAACAATATGATAAGTAGAACCTGGGTATTGAGACCATTTAACTCTTTCAACCCTGAATTATCAGAACAGAACAGAATGTTTTATTCAAGACTTATATATAATGAACATAATGATATAGTCTAGTTTACATAGTACATCATATTAACCCTTTCCCTCGTATAAACATGTTTTCACTCATTTGCAAACAAAGTAGACCCAGTTCAGAAGGCTCCTATAGGAGCCGTCTGATCAGGGTCTGCTCTGTTTGCTAACAGAATTAAATAGACATGTTTCTTTGCTTTCTAAATTGTCTACAATGTTACACCTTTCATATGTCTTTATAACTACTTTGTTAATGAATATTCAGTAGGTATTGAAATTTGTAATAAACATAGAACAGGGAAAGGGTTAATAACACATGAATATTTTACATGGCAATATCAGAATTGAATAGCCCATCAGTGTTCACAGAGTTACAGAGTTGTCCCAGTAGGAAAGGATTAGTTTGAATAATAAACAGTGCAGTTTCTGATCAGAAAGCTCCTCTAGGAGCCCACTGATCTGGGTCCACACTGTTTACAAATGACATGTCCTGTGTTGAAAGGGTTAACCCATTCCTCCATAGGCTATTTTTAGACCCAGCCTCTTTGAATGAATCTGCCGAAAAGGAGCATTAACAAGAGAAAAGGGAAATTTTATTACAATGAATGGTTTCATAAAGTGACTTTTACAGAGGAGAAGAAAGGCGTATTTATGGAGGAAAGGGTTAATGAATAAACATGAGCTTCTTTAACTCTGCCTAATAGAGAGATGCCTAGGCAAATATAGTAGACCCAGATCAGATAGCTTCTGTAGGAGCATTCCAATCAGGGTCAGCTCTGTTTGCATATGAAATAATATAGATCTGATTCACTCCATAGATACTTCTTGTATCACCTTTGCAAACAGAGTAGAACCAGACTAGGTACACTCTGTAGAACCCTTTGATCAGGGTCTGCTATGTTTGCTTATGGAATTATATAGATCTCATACGGTTTCTGCCATAGTGTGTTTATAAAACTTCAGCTATTTAATAATCATTGTCAGCATTTCTTACATGAAAATTCATCAGGTAAAGGGTTAAAATGAGACAGGAAACTGCTCAGTGCATAATGAAAGTAAGAGAAAGCTTGTAAGTAATACAGAAAACTCATAATGGGAAAGTAGGACTTGTAGCTGATGACAAACTTTGTCAAAAAAACCCAGTTAAAATCATTACACATAAGGCCTGCCAATCAATAAAGAAAGATGTGAAACTCTTGTCTGTATAATATGGCTGGATGAAGCCCGGGTACCCCTAGCCTGTCTGAGGGACATGTGCATGTCTTATCACATAACTCGTACCATGTGAGCACAAATTATAGTTCATGTGAAATACACAATATATTGACATGAAATAGAGAGCTAGCCCTTTAATTATATGTTGTAATGATCTGTCATTTCCCTAATGAATGTTCAAGTTACAAATAATGGCACCATGAATGTTTTTTGGTATTGGTAGAAACTATAGTCAGATGTTTTATAATTTCATAAGCAAACAGAGCAGAGCCTGATCAGACAGCTCCTATAAGAGCCATCTGATCTAGGTCTTCTCTGTTTCCAGAGGCATAAAAAAGTGTTTGTATGAAGGAAAGGGGTAATAATATGTCAATTCAGTATGAAAGAATATAATTTGTGAGATGGTTTGAATGACTCCTTCAGGAGTCCTCTGATTGGGGTCTACACTGTTTGCAAATGCTTGTACACTTGTATCCCACCTTCAAGGCTAGTTTCTGCAGATAGGAGAAAGGGGAACCAGTCAGAGTCGGATACAGCACTTACCCTTTATTTTACTCATGAATATTCATGTAAGAATTTATGACTTCACAAATATGAAATTAATTAAATTTTTAATATCCATGTGAAAAGAGGGAATTTTGACTATGGCGGACCATGTAGAATCAGGTCTGTAAAATTATTTTTAAAAGCAAAATGTGCAGACCCTGATCATGATCAGATAGCTAAAACTACTTCATTTATCTCCTCTGGATCTACTCGGTTTGCAAACATGTTGATGTGTCTTAACACTAGGGTGAGTTTTGATACAGATGAGATGAGGAGCAACATTGCTTCTCATTGGGGCCCAGACTGTGTGACACTCTGCGAAAAAATGGAAGTGTTATGTACAGTTGAACTTCAGTATCTCGAACTTCAATGAACCAGACAAATTCATTTGTGATAACAGAAGTTTGAGTCGTCCAATTCCTTATCTGGACAATTTCTTAAGTTCACAGCTTTAATACAGGTCTGAAGTAATGCTTAAAGCTCTTATAAGAGCTTTCAGCATTATCTTTGAACTGCATTAAGCTATCACATGTGTTTTTAGATATGCGTAGTGCTCCTGTAAGAGCTTTCAGCATTACTTTTGAACTGCATTAATTCACATGTGTTTCTAGATATGGGTAGTGATACATTTTAGAACAGTTCTGTATTATAAATTTTGTAAGGATCAAACTTTTGCGTCGAATTTTCCTGAAATTCAAGTTATCCGAGTTTGAGATATTAAAGTTCAAATGTATTTTGAAGATTGATACAATAGGATAAACTCGTACAAAAAAGTTACTTAGCCAAGAAAATATAGACGTACCTGTCTTTAGCAGCCATCAGAAAGAGGTCTAATAATGAGTCTGTATGTCAGCTTAATGCAGGTCAAAAGTAATGCAAAAAGCTCCTATAGGAGCTTTTTGCATTACTTTTGCCCTGCATTATAATTAAGCAACCACCTACAGTAAAACCTATAACGGCCACTAAATTACATCAAGTATTTTGTGTAAAAGACAGGTGGCTGTTTAAAGCAAGGTGAAAGTAAAACAGAATGCTCCTAAAGGAGCGTTCTGTTTTACTTTCACCTTGCTTTAAGCGGCCACCTGCAATAAATACCAAATAATTAACACAATTTAGTGGCCATTATAGAGAGGTTTTACTGTATTGACGACTTGTATATTCAATCAATAAATGGTCCCTTAAGACAGGTTCTGTTGTACAGCCATAATGTTAGTTGAATTCAGAACAACTCGAATTACCACTTTACTCCATAAATATGCATTTTAATGACTTAGCAAACTGAGTAGATCCAAATCCGGTCTACTCTGATTGGAAATCTTTATAATGTAAATGGTCAAATGAAATGGAGAAATGGAAGGAAAGCTAAGAGTGAGTGATGGTCTTGAGTTAACCGTTTATCTGTTTAATATTCATGTAAGAAATAATGACATGAATATATGAATATTTATATTTTCATAAACTGAGGAGTTTGTTACCTTGGAGGAAACTGTTGAATCACATCTATATAATTTCATAAGCCAATAGAACAGACCTGAGTCAGACAGCTCCTACATGAGCCATCTGATATGGGTCTTCTCTGTTTGCAAAGGCATGAAAAGGAGTTTAAGAGTGTCCGCTTAATTGCTTGCATGGAGCAAAGTGTTCAACCCTTTACTCCATAAATATGCCTTTCTACACTTTTGCAAACAGAGTAGACCCAGATAGGAGCCATCTGATCTGAGTCTGCTCTGTTTGCTTATGATATAATATAGATATGATTCTACAGTTTCTGCCAGTGCCAAAAATCCCTGTGTCCACGTGCTGTTATAACAAATTTATCTAATCAGTATCCATGATACCATTAATTGTTACATGAATATTCATGAAGAAAAGGATTAAGAGTGTCCACTTGCTTGCTGTGTAATTACCACCTGTAAAAAAAATGTTACCTACTTCAGTTCTCACAAATTGTAATTCATTTCATATCAGATACATAGAGAGTCATGCTTCTCACAAATTGTAATTCATTACGTATCAGATACATAGAGGGTCGTGCAGTTTGCATTCTGATGAGATGCTAAATTACGAAGTGCTTCATTGGGATGCCAAATTGTTACAAACTCTACCATGGAGCTAGGCTTCATCAACCCTTTCACTCATATAGATGACTTTTAATGCCTTTGCAGAGTAGACCCAGATCAGACATATATTAGTTTTGCATACATTGTAGGACCTCATCAGCTGCCATGTGTAAAATGAAGTATCTGATCAGGATCTCCACTACTTGTCGCATAAGTCAGCAAAACAGAATTGGCTCTACAACTTTTGCGTAACTTAAAGGTTTTCTTAAAGCAGGGCTCATTTATAGAATCTGTAGTTTTAGAGATTTCAGTTTGATTTGACACCTGATTGGTTGTATTTGTTTTTTTCTTTGCAGCATTATAAATGGATTACTTGACAGGTAAAACCTCTGCCTGAGTATTTGTTTGTGTCAGCTGTTTACCAAAAAGTCACAGAACTCTGTTTGTAATCAAAATTAAAAAGGAAAAATACTTAAACGCCTTGTTTAACCCTTTCAACGCTGAATTAACCCTTTACTTCATGAATATTCATGATAGAAATAATGACATCATGAATATTGTTCATTAGCTGATTTTTTTAAATATTGAATTTTCATTGCAATTTTTTGCTTTAACAAAACCTGTAAAATTAGATCTATATCATGTCAAAAGCAAACAAAGCAGACCCTGATCAGACAGCTGATGCGTTTATATGAGTAAAAGGGTTAACATAGTGAAAAAGCCCATCATTGTTTAACTATAGATTACACTCAGTTGTTCCCTTACAATGCTGAATTTTCAAATGGACTATTCCGAAATTCAAACGCGTCAATCTTGCAGTGAATATTTAGAGATTTTTCTTTAGAAAAGTGTAACATGACAAACAGTGCAGACCCTGATGAGAGAGCTCCTCTAGGAGCCCCCTCATCTGGGTCTACACTGTTTGCAAAGGTCATTAGTGACTCGTGTCCCGCACTGTAAGGGTTAAAAGGCTTAAATTAGTTATAGGATGTTGATTGACATTGTGCCGACCCTAATCAGAGGGCTCCTAGAGGAGTCCTCTGATGTGGGTCTACACTGTTTGCAAATGCCTGTACACTTGTTTTCAGCATCCAAAGGGTTAGCTTGTGGCGACTTCTTGAACACCTATGCATTCAGTTTGGATCTAGATGAGACACTAAGTTACTTGGCATCTCATTAGGCTCAAAACTGTTTGACACTTCTTGTAGTTTAACCCTTTCCTTCATATAAATGACTTTTCAGGCATTTGCAAACAGAGTTGATCCAGATCAGATGGCTCCTATAGGAGATGTCTGATCAGGGTCTGCCCTGTTTGCTAATGGAATTTGATAGCTCTGTTTCTTTACTTTCTAAAATATTTACATTGTTCAACCTTCCGTATTTCATTATAACTATTTTGCCCATGAATATTCAGTAGGTATTAAAATTCGGAATAAACACAGAACAGGGAAAGGGTTAAAGAAGTATAGAAAAGTAACTTTCATCATCATAGTAGACAATATTACTTGCTTACAACAATTAAACACTTTACTCCATAAATATTCATGAATATTAATTAGCTCAATTTTTATAAATACAGGAAGTTTTGGCCTTGGCAGAAACACTTTCGTAGAATCAAGTTTATATTATTTCAATTGCAAACAGACCAGAAACAGAAATTTATTCAGCATGCGAAGAGTTAAATACCTAAAGTGGATATATCTTATACTTCTTTAACCCTTCTAGGACTTTGTAAACAGAGTAGACCCAGTTCAGACGGCTCCTACAGGTCAGCTCTGTTTGCATAGATATGATTCTACAGTTTCTGTCAAGGCCAAACTATTATGTGTACATGTGCTATTATAACAATTAATCTATAATTGATATTCATGACATCATGATTTCTGATATGAATATCCATGGAGTAAAGGGTTAATAAAGAAACTTGGAGTACAGAAAAAATGGTATTCCGATGAATAGCCCTATAAAGTTGGTATTCAAGACTTAATTTGGCTGTTTGTCAGGATCAAAACTGTTTGTAAATTGTACCAAAACTTTGTCTGTAGCATGCTTGGAGTTGAAAATAATGACTAATTGTCAATTTAAGTTGATTGCTAACAAGTTTTGTGACTTTTAAATGTTCCCCAAACCTACTGTTCTGTGTTTGTCAGTGTGATCGTTGTAACAAATCATTGTTGCTCCTATACTGACACTGGATTATATTTTTGTGTTACTACAGTAAATAGTTGTCTTAAGTGACCATTCAATAAAAAAAGTCTAAATTTTGGTTTTTAACCCTTTCCCTCATATAAACGCCTTTTCACGCACTTGCAAACAGAATAGACTCAGATCAGATAATGCTCCGATAGGAGCGGTCAGATCGGGGTCTGCTCCGTTTGCTTATGATATGATATAAATCTTGATTCTACAGTTTTTATCAAGCAAAAATTCCCTTGAAAAGTTTACATCATAAAGTTTTCAGCTAATAAATATGCGTGATGTCATTATTTCTTACATGAATATTGAACAGGTAAAAGGTTAAACCTTTACCCCATGAATATTGATGGCAGACTCAAATTGATATAAAACTAGTGAATTCATAGCTGTGCTAAATAGTATAGAATCGATTATGCTTTAATGAAACAGAGTAGATCTTGATCAGCTCCTACAGGAGCCATTTGATATGGGTCTACTCTGTTTGCAAAGTTGTCAGAAAGCCTCTATATGAAGAAAAGGGTTACCCATTACCTTATAGACTATTTTTAGATCCTACCTCTTTAAATAAATCTACCGAAAAGGAGCATTAACTAGAGAAGAGGAAAATTGTAGAATTTTGTAGTTTGAAACCATTGTGATATTTAATAGAGCATTTGCTCCTATAGGAGAAAATGCTCCATTTATCTCAATGGTTTCACAAAGTGACTTTTACAGAAGCGTCAAAAGGCGTCAATATGCGGGAATGGTTAAGACAGGTTGTAGCTTAATTCATTTCCAATAGGAGCTTTCTGCATCACATTTTCCCTGCATTAACCAACCACTTGTTATTTACGACTTGTATATTCAACCAATAAATGGTCGCTTAAGACATTCTGTTGTAATTTCAGTTTTCAGATTTTGTTGTCTGGTTAGATTCATAAAAAAAGTTTATTGTCTTGCTTTACAGAGCCACAATTAATATGTAAAGAATTTTGGTTTCAGACAAGATGCTGATTTACCTGCCATCTCATCTTGATCCAAGTGTATCATATATATAAATCCACCCAAACATGGTCTATAACCACCTGAATGTGAAAAATGAGTCCCTGTTCAATATTTATGTAATAAATTAGGACATCATGAATATTTATTAACTGGAGTTTTATACAAAAACATTGACAAAAACTGTAGAATCAGATCTATATTATGTCTACAGCAAACAGATCAGACCCTGACCAGACGGCAACTGTAGGATCTGTCTGATCTGGGTCTACTCTGTTTACATATGCGTGAATGTCTTTCTATGAAGGAAAGGGTTTACACCATTATCAGAAATCTGTTTATAAATATTCATGATGTCATTATTTCTTACATGAAGTAAAAGGGTAAAAAATTCGGAATTCAAAAGGTAATAAAATAATATCAATACTTCAACTACTTTTGCATGCTGAGTATTGGTATAAAATATCAACTAACACTGGTTTCATATCCATAGAGATGAATTTCTTATCAAGTTCAATGGCAATATAGAAATTGTGATAGAAATTGAAAAATAACAGCAGACATTTACAGCTCCCAGAACCTTTGGCTTACAGAAAAAAAATGTTTGCTTCAGTAACTGTTGTAAAAATCCCAATTTCTAACATTTGTCTTTTAAAATACAGTGTTAACCCCTTTTCCTATTAATGTATGAATTGATCATTTCATGGATATTCATTAACATACATTTTGTAATGTAATAATTTCAAGGAAAGAGAAAAAAACCCTATAGGATAATATTTATATTCTATAAACAAACAGTGCAGACCCTGATCAGACAGCTCCTGTTTTATCTGGGTCTACTCTCTTTACAAATGAGTTGAAAAGAATTACTATGAGGGAAAGGGTTAAACAGTTTTGATCCAAAGAGACGCTGCAGTACTTAGTATCTGATCTGGATCCAGTCTGTTTGCAAACTGCAGCCAAATACAGTGATCAGTAACAGAGATCTGAACTTTTGTTTGTGAAACAAGAAATAAAAATGAAAGTTGTGTATTATATATAATTGTGTAATTATCTGAAATGTAATCAGATCTTGTGATTTTTTTTAACCCTTTACTCCATTATAAAATACGCCTTTCTACGCCATTGTGAACAGACTAAACATAGATCAGATTGCTCCTGTAGGAGCTGTCTGATCAAAGTCTGCTCTGTTTACTTTCGAAATAATATAGATATGATTCTACAAATTCTGCCATGGCCAAAAATATTTGTGTGTTCATGTGCCAATAAAAAAACTGATCTAATTAGTATCATGATGTCATAATTTCTTATATGAATACTCATGGTGTATATGCTTAACCCATTCCCTCATATTGACGTCTTTTGATGCCTCTTTAAAAGTCACTTTCTGAAACTATTGTGATAAATAGAGCATTTGCTCCATAGGAGCAAATGCTCTGTTTATCACAATAGTTTCATAATTACACAATTCTAAAGTTTTCCTTTTCTCTAGTAAATGCTCCTTTTTGGTAGATTTATTAAAAGAGTTTGGATCTGAAAATAGCCTATGATGTATTGGGTTAACGCTGACAGTGTAAATCCTTGTCAGCAATTGGGCTGAAAACTGGATGTTTGGTCAGTCTACACTGTTTGACAGTGTTGACCAATGCTTATTGCTTTGTAAACTCCTCGCATGCTAAGTAATTGTGGTCTGCAAAAAAAGTGTTGTTTGATGCAGTTCTCAGGAATTACTTTTTCATCAGTGATCAGACAAACAGTTTGGATTCTGATGACATGTTACTTAGCATCTTATCTTGATTTAGGATGTTTGCATCAGAGGTCCAGATAAGATGCATAAATTTAATCATTTTCAAGATTAACTCCTTTATTTCTCCACCAAACCCTATATTGTGACCACTCTTTAGAATCGTCTCTTCGAGACGATTCTAAAGAGTAGTCACAGTATAGGATTTGGTGGAGAATTGACGTTTTTAGTATGTGGGTATGCACCTTTATCTGTAGCTCTGCCTTGATAATCACAAATTAGTGGCCAGCGTCCAGAGTTTAAGTTAAGAATGATACTTCTATTGTCAATAAGCTTGGTATTGTGTACCTTAAAGACAGATATTAGAATTTGATGTTATAAAACTTCTTTGTAAATTATATTGTCAAACACATAAGCGTGCTAATATATTACTGTAACCACTTAATTTAGTTATAAAGTGTAAGAATTTATAATTAACTACATGACTGTTAACTTTTGATTTTTTAGGGTTTCTCTCGGGCCATAAATTCGAGTGCAGGGAAAATCTGCCAGGAAACTAGCTCATGGCCTATATAGTAAACTATATGTTTCGCTGCTGCATTTTCCCCGCCCTTAAATTTATGGTTGAGACAAAATTAAAGATACAAACATTATATGTTTTATTATAAACTCTTCGATTTTATAACAGAATTTCCTGTGGTTAATAGTAATGTTTGGCATGCATGCTTCAGTATTTCGTGAATGAAATTTTATTACTTAATTTTACATAATCAAAGTCGGATATCTGCCATTAAATTATAAAAGTCGCAAGGGTTTGATTTTTAGTTCCCTTTATTTCAGGCTTAACCGTTTCAACCCTGATTTTCAGAATGGAATAGCCCATCAGTGTTTAACTATAGAGTCCACTAAGTATGAAAGGCGTAAACTTGCTAGAGGATTTTGAATGACAAACAGTACAGACCTTGATCAGAGGGCTCCTCTAGGAACCCTCTGGTTTGGGTCTACACTGATTTCAAATGACAGTGCATGCATATCACACTTTCAAAGAGTTAATTCACTTTCAGTACAAAACAGATTTTAGCTCAATTACTTGAGTTGTTCTCAACCTTTACAACACTTAACCCATTCCTCCATAGGCTATTTTTAGACCGACCTCTTTTAACAAATCTAAGGAGCATTAACTAGAGAAAAGGAAAAGTTTAGAATTCTATTGTTCTGAAATCATTGTGATAAATAGAGCATTTGCTCCTAAGGAGCAAAATTTTTAATGCTCTATTTATCAAAAAAGTGACCTTTACAGAGGCGTAGAAAGGCGTATTTATGGAGGAAAGGGTTAAGAAACTTTTGTCTTCATAAATTGTACTCTGCTAAAAATCTAAAAGTACAATTTCCTTCCATGAGTTAATCAGCTTCTCCTCTGGATCAAAACTGTTCACAAAGGTCATCACAAATTGGTCCCAGGAATTGAAAGGGTTAACCCTTTCCCTTTTGATTATTCATGTCAGAAATAATGACTTTCACTCTGCTTTAAGCAGCCACCTGCCTGCAAAGACATAAATTCTTCATTTCTAAAATTTCGTAGTATTCATTTTTGAATATATTTGAAAAGGATATGGTCTAAGAATGAAATTATATATTCTTTACCAATAATTTTGCAGAAATTATTAAGAAAGCTTAAATTACTCAAACACGTTTTGAATGCCTAACATGCAGTATATAGTGTCGTTGTTTATGCCTAACAGTATACAGTTGTCGTTGCCTAACAGTATATACTGTCGTTTTTTTATGCCTAACAATATAATAGTGTCACCCCTGTCTTGTGTAAATTCATTAAAACCTGTCTTAAGTGACCATCAAAACATTGTCTAATTATGGGTTAGTATGGCTGGTGGTAGCTTAATGCAAGTCAGAAGTAATGCAGAAAGCTCCATTTGGAGCTTTTTGCATTATCACTGCCCTATATTAAGCAACCACCATCTTTTTAAGATCCCTGTGTAAAATAAATGTATGCTTGCTTAAGACAGGTTCTACTGTATGTCCATGCATATGTTCACATACTTGTAAAGGTGTTAAAAAAGTGCAGTTTTTAGTTCACCTGAGCAAAGCTCAGGGTGAGCTTTTGGGAGACTTGAATGTCCGTCGTGCGTCGTCAACAATTAGCTTGTGAACACTCTAGTGATCACTACTTAAGTCCAATCATCATGAAACTTGGCCAGAATGACTGTCTTGATAAAATCTCGGACGAGTTTGAAAGTGGGTCACTTGGGTTTAAAAACTAGGTCACTAGGTCAAATAGTAGGAAAACCTTATGAACACTCTAGAGGTCACATTTGTGGTCGAATCTTCATTAAACTTTATCAGAATTATTGTTTTGATAAAATCTCGGACGAGTTCGAAAGTGGGTTACTTGGGGTTAAAAACTAGGTCACTAGGTCAAATAGTAGGAAAACTTTGTGAACACTCTAGAGGTCACATTTGTTGCCCAATCTTCATGAAACTTAGTCAGAATGATTGCCCTAACAAAATCTCAGATTAGTTTGAAAGTGGGTCATATGCGGTCAAAAACTAGGTCACTAGGTCAAATAGTAGAAAAACCTTGTGAACACTCTGATCTGAGTTTACACTGTTTGCAAATGGCACAGAATGGCACATTTATGGAGTAAAGGGTTATGTGTTTGAGATAGCCTGAGCATTAACCAGCTTGAATTCCGATGAGATATTGAGTTACCTGGCCTTTCATCGGGATCCAAACTATTTGTAACTGTCAGCCAGGTGACACTTAGCATGATAAGGGTTAACTCATTCCCTCCTAGACTATTTTTAGACCCAACCTCTGAATAAATCTACCAAAAAGGAGCATTAACTATAGAACAGAATTTTTTTAGAATTATGTAGTTTAGAAACTATTTTGATAAATAGAGCATTTGCTTATAATGGAGCAAATGCTAAATAATTTATCACAATGGTTTCAAAATGTGACTTTACAGAGGCGCCAAAGTGTGTCACTAGGAGGGAATGTGTCAAAGGAACAGCTGTTTGAAGATGTTCCGCTCCGTATTGTATCCATAGCAATACAACATGACATAATGTATCATAATTATGAATGATTGTTTCTCTGACTTCAGTATTTTCTCAAAGCAAAAGATAGACGCATCATTAAATACTGGACTGGCCATTTCTCCACCAAACCCTATGTTGTGACCACTCTTCAGAAACATTTAAAAAGAAAGTCACAGCATAGGGTTTGGTAGAGAAATAAAGAATCTACTCTTGAAAATAGTTTAATTTATTCATCTTATCTTAGCCACAGTTTTGTTTTGACAGACTACAGTATTTACCCTAAGTGTTCGGACATCCAATCTCCCATCTCCACCTGTTTGTGATTCAATTTTACACCTTATAATAACATAGTAACAAACAGTGTAGACCCTCATCAAACTAATCCTTCAGGAGCAGTTTGTTCTGGGTCTACACTCTTTGCCTAAGTTTGTCTATCCAAATACTTTGGGTAATTAGGATTCATGGAACTTTCATCTTCGTGCCATATTTCATATGTTAAATAAGCGATGTTTGCTGTAATATGTGTTAATAATCTTCAAATTTTCAAAATAAATTGCTCATCAAGGCAGCTTAGAGCATCTAACATTTTGAATCTAAATGCTGCATGATGTATTTGGGTATTTGATTTTAATCTTATCTGTTCTTAAATACCATCAGTAGATTTCCTGTAATATGTTACCTCACTACAGATTAAATAATCCTCTTGCCTGCTTTATTTCCCAATGCTGATTTTTTTTCTCATTTTACTTTCTAGTTAGGATCAAGGCCTTACTTCTTGCCTGTTAACCCATTACCTCATAGGCTATTTTTAGATCCAACCACTTTGAGTAAAGGAGCATTAACCGAAAAGGAGCATGGAGCATTAAACGAAAAGGAGCATTAACTAGAGGAAAGGAAAATTTGAGAATTTTGTAGTTTGAAACCATTGTGATAAATAGAGCATTTGCTCCTATAGGAGCAAATGCTCTATTTATCACAATGGTTTCAAAAGGTGATTTTTACAGAGGCGTGGAAAGGCATATTTATGGAGTAACGGGTTACGTGTGACCTGATATGATAGTCATTTGCAAACAAGCGTGATCCAGTTGAAGCATGGTATAACTCTACGTGTCATCAGGAGCCACGCTGTTTGACACTCAAAAGTGAGTAAAAATTGTAACAGGCCAGAGTTTGAGCAGACATTTTTCCAGCAGGTTAACCCATTACCTCATAGGCTATTTTTAGATAAAACCTCTTTGAATAAATCTACCGAAAAGGAATATTAACTAGAGAAAAGGAATTTTTTTTAAAATTTTTTAGTTTGAAACCATTGTGATGAATATAGCATTTTGCTCCTATAGGAGCAAAACTAATGCTCTATTTATCACAATGGTTTCACAAAGTGACTTTTACAGAGTCGTCAAAAGTCGTCAATATGAGGGAATGGGTTAAAGGTTAACACAAAAAATAAGGTAACTTAACCCTTTACTCCATGAATATTCATGTAAGAAATGATGACATCGTGAATATTAATTAGATAAATTTTTAGCTTGTCTGTTTCGAAGTAAACGTTAAGCTATTGTGATCATTAGGTTGTAGGCGTTGTCGAAGTTGTAGGCATCGTCATCAGCATACAAAAACTTTAATGTAGCTGATTAATCAAAAAGTATAAGAGGTATCAACATGAAACTTCATCGGTTAGTAGATCTCATTGAGGAGAAGGCCCCTACATAAGAATCATAACTCTTGATTTCAAAATTTTGGAGTTATGGCCCTTTATTTTTATTCATTTTTTTTTAATTTAGCTCAGGACAAGCACCAAATCAGATCAGCGTTTGCGCCGCATGCAACTCTTGTTAAAATGGCATATTAACACATGATTTTTTTGCGAAAGTAGGAACTATTAGAATCAGATCTATTTTATCCTATAATCAAACAGAGTAGACCTTGATCAGATGGCTCTTACAGGAGCCATCTGATCTGGTTCTAATCTGTTTTCAAAGGCGTAGAAAGGCATATTTATGGAGGAATTGGGTTAATTAGGCAACAGTCTAGTTCACCACTGCTGCATTATGACAGGAATATCGGTGTTCTCTATAAGATAAGCGGTTTTGATACACAATACATGCAAATTAATTTCATTTAACCCTTATTCATATAAAAAATAATGTCATCATGAATATTTACTAGTTGAATTTTCATAATTGCATAATGTACACAGGTTGCTTTGGTATTCATAGATACTGTAGTGAGATCTATTTTAACCCTTTCCTCCATAAATACGCCTTTCTACGCCTCTGTAATAACCACTTCTTGAAACCATTGTGATAAATAGAGCATTTGCTCCTATAGGAGCAAATGCTCTATTTATCACAATGATTTCAAACTACAAAATTCTAAAAATTTACTTTTCTCTAGTAAATACTCCTTTTGGGTAGATTCATTCGAAGAGGTTGGGTCTAAAAATAGTCTGGAGAAAAGAGAAGACCGTGATCAGACTGCTCTTTTAGGAGCCATCTGATCTCGGTCTTCTGTGTTTGCACAGACATGAAAAGGCATTTAATGAGGTAATGGGTTAACCCTTCAGTCCATGAAAAATCATAAAAATAAAAGAGTATGTAGATATGCCAAATAGAATCAAATAGAATAGAATCAGATCTAAGATATTCTGTAAGCAAATAGAGCAGACCCTGATTAGATGGCTCCTTAGTATACAGGAGCTGTCTGATTTTGGTCTACTCTGTATAGTTGCTAAAAGGCGTCACTATGGAGTTAAGAATTAACCCATTCCCTCATAAGCTATTTTTAGATCCAACCTCTTTTAATAAATCTACCGAAAAGGGTCATTAATTAGAGAAAGGGCATATTTTAGAATTTTGTAGTTTGAAATCATTGTGATAAATAGAGCATTTGCTCCTATAGGAGCAAATGCTCTATTTATCACAATGGTTTCAACGGGTGACTTTTACAGAGGCGTAGAAAGGTGTATTTATGGAGGAAAGGGTTAAGTATACACTAAATTGAAATTTGCCCATTAGATTAATACAGATGTCAGTAATATTCTCTGTCAGTAATATCAAATAGAAAATGAGTAGGGACATATTTTTGTGCAACCAAAAGTATTCGTATCAAAAATTGTATTTATATCTATGGTAATATTTATTTATATGTGTCCCTCTGTTCACTAAGCCTTTTGTCTGCCTCGATCATGTTTATTCACAGAAGTGCGTAGGAAATATTTCTCATTTCCATAATCTGTCTCCGGTGGCCCCAAAATGATATTAATCTTCAACCTGCTGTGCAAATTGTCATTTGCAGATATTTTTGTCTCCATAAATGACATGGATTTTTTTTTTCCCTTTCATTCCTTTTCATAAATACAATCTGACTGAAAATATCTCGGATCTGAATGAAAAGTTAAATTAAAGGATGGCACATTTAGATTCAGGCTTATTGCAAATGCCACAGCCAATATGACTATAACATACTTAACCCTTTCAACGCTGACTTTTCGAATGGACTTTTCCAAATTTCAAACAGGTCAAGCTTATGGTGAATATTTAGGGATTTTTCTAAAAGAAAAGACTAACATGACAAACAGTGCAGACCCTGATGATAGGGCTTCTCTAGGTCTACACTGTTGGCAAAGGACATTAGTGACTTGTGTCCCACACAGTAAGGGTTAACGTTTGCAGAAATCTGTATTTAATTTTAGCAATCTAAGCATTTGTCATCTGCAAGTGTTGGTGTCTGTTTCAGTGACAATTCAATTAGATTTTTTTCTTGCATCTGTTTTCAGCAATTTATATTCAGAGTATCAAACAGATTGGATCCAGATGAGATGCTTAGTTCTATGGTATCTCATCTGAATGAAAGCTGTTTGTAATTGTTGTCACAAATTTAAGTCGCCCATAACGTGATAAAGGTTAATGTCATATTTCTATGGAGGAATGATGTATAGTAGAGGTTTTGAAATATATCACGATTGAGAATCTATAACAACCATAAAGACTGGTTGATGCTATGTGCCACGAGTTCTCGTCTGCGGTTACCCAAGAGGAGGCAGAGAGTTATTGAACAGTATTAGAAGGCTGCCGCTTTGTAAGCCTGCCACATGATGAACTGTGACAGATTCAAAAAGATAGTGATTTATGTTTCCTATTTATATTTCTCTGAGACTTCAAAGACAAGTAAAAATCCAGATGCCATCAGATCAGAGGCTCAGATACCATGTGTGAATTTAAACATTTTCAAGAATAGTTTTTTCCTTTCTCAATGAGACGCTTTGTTGCGACCACTCTTTTGAATCGTCTCTTCTCACATCGTAGGGTTATGGTGGGAAATAACGGATTTATGTGCTTTATATATTGTTCTGTGTCACTTATGTCTGTTGTTAACATTTTAATTCTTTTAATGCTTCCCAACAATGGTGTTGGGGGAGCATGATTATATAGTCTCTGCGTTGTCCATCCGTCTGTCTGTTTGTCTGTCTAAACTTTGTCCAGAGCATACCACAAAAACTGTAATAGATATCAACATGAAACTTCATAGGTAGATTGATCTCGCTGAAGAGAAGTGCAGTGCACAAGAACCATCACTCTCAGGAGTTCAGGAGTTATTGCCCTTTGTTATTTTTATGCCCCAGATCAGATTAACATTTTTATTGATGACATGTCAAGGCCAAGGTCATCCTTCAGGGTCAAAGGTCACAAACTTTAACATTGGCCTTAACTTTTCAACCAGTAAAGATACAGACTTGATATTTGGTATGCATATGGAGCATAACACAAAAACTATAATAGGTATCAACATGAAACTTTATACCTAGATTGATCTGGATGAGGAGAAGTGCAGTGCACAAGAATCTTCACACTCTTTTCCATAATTTAGGAGTTATTGCCCTTTGTTATTTTTCATACTTAAAATTTGTCTGCAGTTGGGGAGCATCCATTGGTTCTACCGATTCTCTTGTTAGGTATGCTTGATTAGATTTACAAATAGTTTTAATCTCGATGGGATTCCAAATTATGAAGTGTCTGACTCTCAGTAGTATTCAATCTGAATCAACACTCAAGATAAATAAAAATGTGAACCCTTTACTCCATGAATATTCATGTTTATAATGACATCATGAATATAGATTGGGTAATTGTTAGTCCCTATACTGGCGAAAGCTGAAGAAGACTTTAGTTTTTGGTTGTGTCTGTCAGGCCATCTGTCATTCCACAATCAGTCAGTTGTTCGGACTTTTTTATGCCCCCAAAGAGAGGCATATAGTAATCTCACTGTTCATCCAGTCAGTCTGTCTGTTTGTCTGTTAGTCTCGCATCATGTCCACTCTATAACTCTTACATACATGAATGAAAATTTAAAAATAGCTTGGTACAAATGTTAAGATAATGTATTGCAAATAAGAACTAGGTTCTTATCTCAAAGGTCAAGGTCACAATCTGGGGGGGGGGGGTTTCAAAGGTTAAAAAAGGGGACATTTTGTCGTGTCTGTTCTGTAACTCCTACATACATGAGTAGATTTCAAAATAACCTGGTATAAATGTTAACCACCTTGAGACGATGCATCGCAAAAAAGAACCAGGTTCCTATCTAAAAGGTCAAGGTCACAATCGGGGGTCAAAGTTAGAAAATGAGGACATTTTGTCGTGCTGGCTCTGTAACTCCTACATACATGAGTGGATTTCAAAGTAGTTTGGTACAAATGCTCATCACTAAGGCTTCTCTAAAGTATATATATAAAGCTAAATCTAGACGAGTAAGCTTAAGTTTGAATCTCAGTCTGGTGGAATAATTCTTGCTAGAGTTATGGTCCTTGGACATTACTTTTTTTTGGAAGTGTTTCGAGATATCAACTTTTATATTTGGCATAAAGCTAAATCTAGATGAGTTAAGCTTAAATTCAAATCTCGATTCAGTTGAATAATTGTTGCCAGAGTTATTGCCCTTTAACTCAAATTTTTTCGTCACATTATCAATTGTCTGGACTTTTTTAGGAAGTGGTTCGAGCTATTAACTCTATGTTTGGCAGAAAACTAAATCTAGATGAGTTACAGCTTATGTTTGAATCTTGGTCTGGTTGAATAAGTTTTACAGTTCTTGAACTTGAATATTTTACTAATAGGTACCTAGGTATTGAACTTCATTTCACAAAATAAAAAAAACAAAATAGAAAAAACCCTGCTTGATCTTATTATATGACATTGTGTGGCAGCAGCCATAATACTTCTATGAATTTTAATGGAGTTATCCCCCTTTTTGACTTACAATATTTGGTAAAATTTTGTTGTTGTTTTTAAAAAAAAAAAAAATCACTTGCCCTCAAGACCGATATCTATACTCAATTTTACGTCCGGTTTGGAGGGGTTTTACTGTAATACAGAATTTTGTATTAATGTGCAGCATGTAAGGGCTTTTCATTAAATTGTGACACAAAGAGTGGGTGACTCGGGCATTCCTCTCAATGCTCCCGTAACTTGTTATAGTATCACATGCACACAGGAATTTTTGGCAGTGGCAGAAACTGTAGAATCTATATTATATCATAAGAAAACTGATTAGACCCAGATCAGATGGCTCCTACAGGAGCCATCTGATCTGGGTCTACTCTGTTTGCAAAGGTGTAGAAAGGCATGTTTATGGAGTAAAGGGTTAATGAGAAAATTGAGCAAAAAAATAACACCCAGAATTGTGAACCGAAACAGATGATAAATTTTGCGCAAATGAAAAATTATCATGTGTGCAAGCTATTTTTGTAGATGTAAAAGTAGAGTTAATGTAATAATGTAATGATCACATACGAAGTCAGTCATCATAAAGCATTCAAATCATTGACAGCTTTTGTAGTTTTCGTTTAATTGGAATATTGGTTTTGTCTAATGTAATTTATAAAACCTTTCAAAAGCTGAGGTTTTCAAATTGAAAATGGTCTATCAGTGATTTGGTAAAATCCGTGCATCATGAACGATCAGATTTGCAATGCGAGACACATGTCCACTGACATTTGCAAACAGTGTAGACTAAGATCAGAAGGCTCCTCTAGCAAATTTAAGCCTTTCATATTGACAGGACTCTATAGTTAAACACTGATGGGCTATTCCACTCTGAAAATTCAGAGATGAGAAGGTTGAGGACTAAGAAGGTGAGAATTTATTTTAGTGACTGGATGTTGCTTCCATGCTCTCACACATACCCATATAATTTGAATGTACAACTTTCCCTATAACCCTTTCCCTCATATAAACGTGTTTTCACGCATTTGCAAACAGAGTAGACCCAGATCAGACGGCTCCTAGAGGAGCCGTCTGATCAGGGTCTACTCTGTTTGCTAATAGAATTTGAAAGATCTGTGTCTTCACTTTCTAAAATGGCTATAATGTACCACCTTCCACATTTCAATATAACTATTTTGTGCATGAATATTCAGTAGGTATTGAAATTTGGACTAAATATAGAACAGGGAAAGGGATAAACATTATTATAAATGGCTGCAACAGTGGTCAGATAGGCAGTAATTGTGGCATATTATAAGACATAAAGTACAACTGGGCATTTACAAACAACTCGGGTACAGATGAGACGACAAGTAACTCGGCATTTCATCAGGGTCTAAGCTGTTTAACCCTTTCCTCAATGAATATTCATTTAAGAAATAATGATGTCATGTATATTAATTAGATCAATGTGACAAAATACCACATAGACACATGAATTTTTGGCCATGGTAGAAAGTGTAGAATCATATGTTTATTATATCATAAGCAAACAGAGCAGACCCTCATCAGAAGGCTCCTATAGGAGCCATCTGATCTAGGTCTTCTCTGTTTGCAAAGGCATAGAAAGGTGTATTAATGGAGTAAAGGGTTAACACTTGTCAATTATTCTTGGAAATTTGTATTAAAAAATTGCTTAGCAGATAAAAATTTACACCATTATTGAAACGGGGTTGCGTAGAATCAGGTACAGTTAACTGGTGGGAAATCAATAAATCCTAGATAATGTGGCTCAGTATAAGATAATACTTTAACAATATAGACTATGTTATGAAATTTCTAGTTTTCAGGATCTAGAAAAAAAATATGTGTCTCATAAACAGTGATGACCCAGATTATCCGTTTACTCCATAGATATGTCTTTACAATGCCTTTTGCAAACAGTGCAGACCCAGGTCAGACAACTTCTGTCACAGGAGCCATCTGATCAAGGTCTTCTCTGTTTGCTTATGAAATATTATAAATCTGATTCTACAGTTTCTGCTCTAGTCAGAATTTCCTGTGTTCATAAATTATGCAATTGTAGAAATTCATTCAAGTCATATTCTTGATGTCCTTATTTCTTACATGAATGCAAGACTTTGACCTGCATAAACCCTTTCCCTCATATAAACGGGTTTTCACGCATTTGCAATATTACAGAGTAGACCCAGATCAGACGGCTCCTAGAGGACCCGTCTGATCAGGGTCTGCTCTGTTTGCTATTGGAATTTGATAGATCTGTTTCTTAACTTCCTAAAATTGCTACAATATTTCACCTTCCATATTTCATTACAACTATTTTGTCCATGAATATTCAGTAAGTATTGAAATTTGTAATAAACAGGAAAAGGGTTAAGCTACCCCCTGCCTTACACACCCATAATTAGATCTCTTTTTGATGGTAACTTAAGACAGGTTCTACTATACTCATAGAATAAAGGGTGACAGGGAATGTTGCTGGAGCTCTCAAAAAACTTATATTTTCAGAATGACTTTCCGAAGCTGCTCATATAGAGGACACTTTCCTCTTAGTAACAGACAAATTTGTAATAGCTTTTGAAAAATGTTTGGACCCATATTAAACTTGTTCCATTAGGATGCCAAATTGTTTGACAAGCATAATTATGAGCATTTCAACAAATGACAATATTCACAGACAATATGTACAATAAAACCCCTCTATAACGGCCACTAAATTGTGTTGATTAGTTGGTATTTAGGAAAGGTGGCTGCTTAAAGCAAGGTGAAAGTAAAACAGAACGCTCCTATAGGAGCGTTCTGTTTTACTTTCACCTTGCTTTAAGCAGCCACCTGCCTTTAACACAATATACTTGATGTAATTTAGTGTCTGTTATAGAGGGGTTTTACTGTATTTAGAGAGGTCTGATCTGGGTCTACTTTGTTTGCAGAGGGATAGAAAAGTGTATTTATGGAGTTAAAGAATTGTACTGTGATGACTTTGGCATCAGCATAATGGGAAGTAATTCTTTACACTAAATTGAAACAAGAAATATCTTTTAAAAAGATATTCAGCTGCATTCAAATATTGGCACAATGTACAAAACAATCTCTGCAATATTTATTTCAATGTTTGGAGATTCTACTAGTACAGAGAACTAGATCTATGAAGGGTTGCATGTTATTATACTAGCAGAGAAGCATGCAATGAAAATGAATTGGAGTAGAAGAAGCATTTATTGAAATATTTCAAGTTGCTTTTATAGGAAATCACTTTTAAAATGTACGATGTCAAAGTAATGTTTTAAAACTATCTCAAGTTAGTTCTTTAGTTTACCTTTTATAAATGTACATGAACGTGCTTATATTTGTATTGATATGAAGATCAGAAATTGAATGCACTTTAAAGCATAAAGTTTTTGTTTGTGCAGAGTCTGTAATTCCATAAAGAACTGTATTTATTTAGCCTAGATCAACGCTTTAAGCGACTTGTGTGCACATCATTAATGACATCATTAACTGAATCTACATGTATTTTTAAAACAATATAACCTACTCTATGAGCCCAAGCCCCATGTGATAGAGCCATAGTAATAGCCTTCAGTAAGTAGCTTTATATCAAAGAGAGCCAACAACCAGAGTCTCGGTGCTTTGGTCGGGGATAGTAGTTAATACAATTAATACCACTACTCTAATATACTAAACAACCCTTCTTCTTTATTTCCTATAGCACTGCCTGTGAATTATGGTGGTTTCGGCAAACTACCTGTTCGTCAAAGTGGACTTATGATCAAATGTTGTATTAATTGATAGCAAAATGATAGTATAGGTTTGAAAGTTTAATAGAGCTTTCGACAAACTGGTAATATTGCTCAGCAACCATTACCATGAGGTGATAAATATCAGTACATCAGTACTTTGATTTTATGGGAATTTCCAGGTCTTAAAATCTATTTTAAGAACAGAACTTTCGACAGTCGACAGTCTTCGGTCCCATGCTAAATATCTGCGTAAATAATTACTTTCTGTACTATATGGCGTTTTGACTGAACTCTAAGAAGTTTATAGAACATGTCTGTGTAACATGGTACCTTACATGTGTTGTGATTATGTTAATTATTGCATTGAATTCAATTTGCGAGGCCGAAGCAGCTAATTATCATAAAAGATGGTGTTTGAAATAACTGCAATATCGTAATAATTACCCCAGGAAATTCGACACGTTAGTAGACTGTATATCAGAATTTTACATAGTTTCGGAATGTCTAGAGGCATATAAAAAGGTTGTATGCCAGTCAAGGTATTCACTAATGAAAATACAGTTTACTACTAGGTCATATGCAAATTACAATGTAACAGTTTCTCATTGGTGGAAAACTAGAACAAAAGTGAAAATAGACAGCTAGCCGCTGAAAAATACACTAGTAACTTGTAATAACTAGTTACTTCCTCTCTGATCTGGATCCAAAGTGTTTGCTACTTAAACTCAAATTCGCACTTCCATGCAAAGAGTTCATTATTTATTTAAAAAAATTAATTCCATTAAGAGAAAATTGGATTCATTGCATGATAATAGGCTGTAAATGTTGTGAATACCAACAGTTGTGCAAAACAAAATGAGACTGAGTCAGTGCAATAAAGTCCTTCTTTTCTGACCCTTTGAATGGGGGAAATAACTGTACTGGTATTTTCAAACAGTGTAGACCCAGAACATAGGACTGATCAGTATCTGCACTGTTTATCATTCAAAATCCTGCAGCATAGTATACCCTGTTGCAATTCTGTAAAAAGAATAAATCCCCATTTCTTCTTGAAATTACTGTCAGGGTAGTAAAAGATTGGATCGTGATGAGAAGCTACAACGCTGAATTCTCAAATGGACTATTCCAAAATTGATACAGGTCAAGCTTATAGTGAATTTTAAGGGATATTTCTAAAGAAAGGTGTAACATGACAAACAGTGCAGACCCTGATGTGAGGGATCCTCTAAGAGCCCTTTCATCTGGGTCTACACTGTTTGCAAAGAACATTAGTGACTTGTGTCCCACCCAGTAAGGGTTAACTCTTTGCACGCTAAGTAATTTTCTTGTCTGCAACAATTGTCGTCTGCTTAAATTCTAAAAATAAAATTTCTCTCATTTCTTCACAAAAATATGGACAAAGTGACAAACAGTCATCTCCTGATGAGATGCCACATTATGCGGCGTCTCATCTGGATCTAAACTGTTTGCATAGGTAATCACAGTTTCGCTGCTGGCGCGCAAAGAGTTAATCATCTATGAAAAAAAAAATTAATTCCATTAAGAGAAAATTGGATTCATTGGATGCTAATGGGCAGTAAATGTTGTGAATATCAACAGTTGTGCACAACAAAATGAGACTGAGTCAGTGCAATATATTCCTTCTATTGCAGTGTTGCAACAAGTGTACTAGCATTATGCAAAGAGTGATATGAATATTCATCAGGGGAAGGGTAAACCAGTATTTCAGCATTCAAAAGGTTATGTTGCACAAGCCTTTTAACCCTTCGCTTGCTATTCACGTCAATATACCTACCTGTAAATAGTGAAGACCCAGATGAGACAGCTCCTGCAGGAGCTGTCTCATCAGGGTCTGCACTATTTACAAGTTGATTGTGCAACCAGTGCACTCCACAGCAGTGACTGCGCAGCGAAATACTTGTACACAGTGAAGATATATGTAATTATACAACAGGACATGGGTAAAGAAGGAGAAATGCATTCCAAAATTCAGCAAGAGAAGGGTTAATATGACAAAGGGCCCAGAGTTACATATGAGAGGGGTAAGCTTAACCCTCTAAACGCTGAATCTTCAAATGTACTCTTCCAAAATTCAAACAGGTGAAGCTTACTGTGAATATTCAGGGATGTTTTTAAAGAAAAGTGTGACATGACAAACAGTGCAATCCCTATCGTCTGGATCTACATTGTTATCAAAGGACATTAGTTACTCGTTTCCCGCACTGAAAGAGTTCACATCTTGCAATGTTATTTCCTTGTATTTTTCTTCCACTGTCATAGTTGGTACTTCTCATTAGTATTGTCCAGAGACCATTACTTGTCCATAGTTGTAGACAATGGAGCATATCGCATATATATTCAAATCGTCATTTCTCCACCAAAACCTATGGTGTGACCACTCTGTAGAATTGTCCCTTAGAGACAACTCTAGAATTGGTCACAGCATAGGATTTGATCGAGATTAGTCACAAAGCGATTCTTGAAAAAAGGTTTAACACTTTCCCTCATATGAATGTGTTTTCACGTATTTGCAAACAGAGTAGACCCAGATCAGACAGCTCCTATAGCAGCCGTCTGATGAGGGTCTGCTCTGTTTGCTAATTGAATTTGAAAGATCTGTTTTTTTACTTTCTAAAATGGCTACAATGTTCCACCTTCCATATTTCATATGGCCATGAATATTCAGTAGGTATTGAAATATGGAATAAACATAGAACAGGGAAAGGGTTAATTTACTTAATTCATATACCGTATTCCTCTGATAATCCTCAGTCTTGGAAAGGAGAGAACCCCTTTGAGAACTGTTACCCATCTGACTTTTCTCGTTCACATCTTCTGAATTGTTTACACAATGTCAGATATTGTACATTATGAGCTTAGTAAATGGAAATAAGTCTATAAGACCTGGGTTCATGCTTATAAAACTTTTAGTTGAGTCTGGGTTCGTTCTCAAGTTTTAAAAGCTTGAGAACTAAAATCTGACCAATCAAAAGCTTGAGAACGAACTCAGACTCAACTAAAAAGCTTTATAAGCATGGACCCTGATCAGCAATAAGTCACTATGACCCAATCAGCAATAAGTCACTAAGACCCAATCAGCAATAAGTCACTAAGACCCAATAAGCAATAAGTCACTAAGACCTGATAAGCAATAAGTCACTAAGACCTGATAAGCAATAAGTCACTAAGACCCAATCAGCAATAAGTCACTAATACCTGATCAGCAATAAGTCACTAAGACCCAATCAGCAATAAGTCACTAAGACCCAATCAGCAATAAGTCGCTAAGACCTAATCAGCAATAAGTCACTAAGACCCAATCAGCAATAAGTCACTAAGACCCGATAAGCAATAAGTCACTAAGACCCAATCAGCAATAAATCACTAATACCTGATCAGCATTAGAAAACAATATACAGTGGAACCCCTTTAAACTGGAATTTTAGTTAAGAAAAAATAGATACTTTTGGGCAGGTGATTGCTTAATGCAGGGTGAAAGTCTACAAGATGAGCTTTCTGCATGACTTTCGCCCTGCATTAAGCTGCCACCTGTCACTAAGAAGGATATTTATACCAAATAAGTCTCCAAGACCTGATCAGCAATAGAAAACGGTATACCCTGGAACCTCTCTAAGGTGACCACTGAATGAAAGACCATGACCTTTACTCCATGAATATTAACCCTTTCCACCATGTATATTCATGTAATAGGTAATGACATCATGATTATGTATTGGCTGAATTTTTCACAAGCAAACATTAACATTGGTCATAACTTTTGAGCCAGTACATATAGAGATTTCATAATTGGCATGCATATGTATCTCATAAAGCCACATATTTTGAGGGGTGACATGTCAAGGTCAAGATCATCCTTCAGGGTCAAATGTCAAATTGGGCGACGGGCATTATAGTGTTTCGCAAACACATCTAGCTGTATATTTATTTTGAGTAGCCATTTTATAGAGATTTGGCTGTATTTTCTGCTGTAATGAAACACAATTTGATATATTGGAATATTGCAACAGGGTTGGAGCATTCTGTCCTGAGAATTGTCTGGTATCAAGATGTATAAGACACAGTGATAACCAGCTGTCATCAGACCTTTCTCTGCCCACTATTGATCTCTGGGCCACCATGTCCCAAGTTCTACTACAGGAAATCTTAGCCATTTAACCATATCAAACTTTTATATTATATTTTAGGGGATGAAAAATTAAAAAGAGCAATTTTTCACAGGGAAACATTCCATAATCAAACAGAGCAGACCCTGATCAAACAACTTCTGTAGGAGTGGTCTCATCTGGGTCTCCTGTTTCCAAAACATGAAAAGGTGTATTCATAGGAGTAAAGGAAAAACCCTATCAAAATGATTTGATTGCATTAAATTTTGATGATACCTTTATTGTAATGAACATACAAATGGAATAAACAACAAAAGGAATTGAAATGTGCAGAATTTATTGATCGTTTCTTTCTACAGTATATATTTAATTTTCAGGAAGAGAAACATATGCAGTCTTGTGAATGTGCAGTCTTGTGAATGTGCGTGGCATATGCTAACACTCCATCAGGAGTGCCTTGATCAGTCCGGGCACTGTCAGGAGTACCTTGATCAGTCTGGGCTCCGTCAGGAATGCCTGATCAGTCGGGGCTCCGTCAGGAGTGCCTTGATCAGTCTGGGCTCCGTCAGGAGTGCCTTGATCAGTCCGGGCTCCGTCAGGAGTGCCTTGATCAGTCCGGGCACTGTCAGGAGTACCTTGATCAGTCTGGGCTCCGTCAGGAATGCCTGATCAGTCCGGGCTCCGTCAGGAGTGCCTTGATCAGTCTGGGCTCCGTCAGGAATGCCTGTGTCAGGAGTGCCTTGATCAGTGCGGGCTCCCTCAGGAGTGCCTTGATCAGTCTGGGCTCCATCAGGAGTGCCCTTGATCAGTCCGGGCTCGGTCAGGAGTGCCTTGATCAGGGTTTACATGGTTTGTCACTCAAAAGTCTCAAGCAGTTTAATTTTAATAATTTCTGGCATAACTTTTTATGAACACAGTCAGCGATGTCTGGCCATGGCAGAGACTTCATATTATTTCATAAGCAAACAGAAGCTTTCTGGTCTGGGACTACTCGGTTTGAAATGTTTTTCACTCTGGCATATGAACACAGTCAGCGATGTCTGGCCATGGCAGAAACTTCATATTATTTCATAAGCAAACAGAAGCTGTCTGGTCTGGGTCTACTCGGTTTGAAATGTGCCAAAAGTTGCCTCAATGTGAGAAAGGGTTAGACAATGATGAATCTCTCTACTTTAAAGATTCTGTACTCAAAAGTTAAGAACTAACATTGCATATACAGCTCAGGCACAACATTGGAAGTGGAATATTTATATGTTGACAGATATAATAAGCTTACAAGATCAAGAATCTCATATTGTTGTAAATTAAGTACACCATAACATGTGTCTATGCAATAATTCCAACCAGTCGTTTTCTCCTTACATGATAAGAAAATGGTTTGCAATTTTCTTCGTGTCATCCTGATTTGCTTGTTCCAAATGAATGTATCCATTTGACCTAAGTGCTAGTGATTTGTTTCTGCAGTGATATGAACTGTGCATGCATAAACACCATGAATTTCCATGGTTACAACCATAACTGCCATAGTGATGGATAAAATACAGAATTTCAGGTAATTGCCTGTATTTCTTCTCAGTATGATTGCAAGATGTGGGGCAGAATACTTGACCTTTAGAATGTCGCAGATAAATTCGTAATGACATTCTGCCAACACTTTTTACCATATTTGCCCCATGTACCATATTCTCCCTAATAAATGCACCCACACTATTTAAACGACCCCTTCCTTCTGCAGAAGAAACTAATAATAAAACAACTAAAGCCCTATAATTATAATAACCATCAAAAAAAGAAATATAGGTGTTTTAAAAAAAACAGGTGGTAGCCTAATGCATGCAGACTGAAAGCAATGCAGAAAGGTCCCATAGAATCATTCTGAATTACTGTCTTATTATCTACACATTAAGCAACCACATGTACAAAATGCAGTAAGCTTGTTTTAAAAAATGTAACGGCAGTGGGAGAGTTTATTAGAAAGTGTATGGTATATGGCATCCCTTTGAAATAGGTCTGCACTATTTGCCCAAGTTTGTGTCCCAATACTTAGAGTAATTAGAGTGTGTGGGTTGAAAATAATTGACTTTTTGTAACCTTGATTGTTTTTTACACTTAGGGTAATTAGAGTTTGTGGGTTGGAAATTATAGACCTTTTGTTACCATGGTTATTTTTAACAAAGAAATTGAATTGAGAAGAAGTGAAGTTATGGAATTATTAAAGAAGATATAAATTTTGAATTATGATGGAGATAAATAAACCGGAACTACTTAAGGCATGTTTTGTTATACAAAAGAGAACAGTAAACAAACTAAAGGCATCAGGAAAGTAATTATGATTTGACTTGTCACTTCAGTTTTGCTTGTCAGTTCAGTTGATCTGATAACGGGTTGACATTTGCATGTTACTGCTTTCGGAAATCAAATACTTTAACACCGTTGGAACAGTAATGTTAGAAAAAATTATGTTATAAAGATAAGCAGAAATTAACCCTTTAACTGCTGAATTATTATAGTGGAACGGTCCATCATTGTTCAACTAGAAACGTCCATTCAGTATGAAAGGGTATACTTTAGCAAGAGGATTTTGAATGACAAGCTCTCTTGATCTGGGTTAACCCTGTTTGCGAATGCCAGTGCAGGCATGTCCAGCATTCATAGTATTTAACCCATTCCCTCATAGGCTATTTTTAGATTCGACCACTTTGAATAAATCTACCCAAAGGGAGCATTAACTAGGGAAAAGGAAAATTTTAGAATTTTGTAGTTTGAAACCATTGTGATAAATAGAGCATTTGCTCCTATAGGAGCAAATGCTCTTTTTATCCCAATGGTTTCATAAAGTGATTTTTACAGAGGCATAAAAAGGTGTATTTATGGAGGAAAGGGTTAAAGCTTGATCCGTTGTTTATCATGTGTCCTGCACTCAGAGGTTTAACCCTTTCCCTAATATGAATGCTTTTTACGCTTTTGCAAACAGAGTAGACCCAGATCAGATGGCTCCTGTAGGAACCACCTGATCAGGGTCTGCTCGGTTTGCTCATGAAATTGTTATAGACTGGACTATACAGTAAACATTTCTACCAATACTAAAATATCTTATGTACATATAACGTAAAAAAAATCTAATAGATATTCATAATGTCATTATTTGTTACATGCATTTTCACCTGGGAAAGGGTTAAAGGGCTTCTACAGGTTATAATCCTTTGAATGCTTCATTGATTAAGGGTTGAAATCCATTTGGTATGGTATCATTTGCAAGAAGTTTTTGAATGGCAGGCAGTGCTCTTCTAGGAGCCCCATGATCTGGCTCTCCACTGTTTGCAAATGACTACTTACATTCTCTTTATGTATTCAAAGACTGCACTCCTTCACCCATGTTGTGAAAGAGCCAAGAAATGTTACTCATGCACATATTTGTACAGTATCTGCTTGAGTAATTTCCCTTACACTCAGCGTCTCTAATTAAACTGTAACTAAGATTTTCCTGTTGAAGTGAATAAAATAAATAAAGTAGCAGTAGTGACTACATTCTGTAATTAATAGATATCCTTGTGTTAACAACTAAGCCACCATATGCGACTTGATTTGAATTTGCGAACAGTTGGGAATCCAGATGAGATGCACACTCAGTCAGTATCAAATCAAAAGTACTTAACCCATTCCCTCATAGGCTATTTTTAGATCTAACCACTTTGAATAAATCTACCGAAAAGGAGCATTAACTAGAGAAAAGGAAAATGTTAGAATTTTGTAGTTTCAAACCATTGTGATAAATAGAGCATTTGCTCCTATAGTAGCAAATGCTCTATTTATCACAATGGTTTCAATAGGAGATTTTTACAGAGGCGTAGAAAGGCGTATTTATTGAGGAAAGGGTTAAAATTGTATAAGTTCCAAATTTGAGTGGATGTTACTACATGATAAGAGTTGACCTTACAAACAGTTTGGATCCAGATGATTTCCTGAATTAGCTGGCATCTGATCCAGATCCAGATTGTTTGATTGTGTCTTTGAAAAGGAAGAAAAAACTCTTACAATTGAAGGAGATGTCAATTTTAACCATGTCCCTGTTCTATGCTTATTTCAAATTCATATACCTACAGAATATTCATTGACAAAATAGTTATAATAAAAGATGTAAGGAGGAACATTGTAGCCATTAATTTTACAAAGTATAGAAACATAACAAATTCTATTAGCAAACCCTTAGGAGCCATCTGATCTGGGTCTACTCTGTTTGCAAATGTGTGAAAAAGCATTTACATGAGGGAAATGCGGCCCGGTTAATTTACAATATCTGAATATCAGACAGTTTGGAACTTAATGAGATGCCAAATAATTTGGCATCTGATCAGGATCTAAACTGTTTGCAAAGGTCATCATCAACTGGTCCATAGTGGTGATTGAAAGAGTTGAGGAAGCTGTGCAGCTGGTTACAGTCTGTGATTTTCCTCTCGCAGTGCATTACAACTCTTTGCACATAACAGCAATTTAAGTTGTCATAACCAATGCAACCAGTTTAGGTACAGATGTGTTGTTGAGTAAATTGAAATCTCATGAGAATCCAAACAGTTTGACACTCTGTCTATGTTTCTGAAGAGAAACGGAGGAATGATTTTGAGAATGATAGAGGACCACAGTTTTAGCAGACTAGAATTACTTAGCAGGCAAAGAACTAATGACATCTTTAGAAATTTCTTGCTGTCTCTTGCATGCCGAAGGAAATGAGGTTTTAGAGAAACATTTTACACAACTTTATTATCCCTTTGAATGCGGAAGACAACAGTACCAGTACTTGTATAAATAGTGTAGATTCAGATCAGAGAGATCCTAGAGGAGCTCTCTGATCTGGGTCTACACTATTTGTCATTCTTGATCCTGTAGCAAAGTTAGTCCTTTCCGACTGAATAGACGCTACCATTAAACAATGCTGGATTACTGTAGTCTTCACATAGTTATTGATGAGGTTTCCCATCACTTCACAGTGAATTAACACAGCAATAAGCAAGAAGGGACCAGGAAGGGGGACCAGATCATGATTAGATTGTATTAAAAAAAATTTATCTGGGAGCTCCAGATCTGCGGAGACTGTTACAGATGCTAACTTTCTTACTGTTCCACTAAACCCATTGCCTGTGACTACTCGTTAGAATTGTCTTTTTTGAGACAATTCGAATGAGCAGCCACAACTTAACCTTTTCCCTGTTCTAGGTTTATTCCAAATTTCAAATACCTACCGAATATTCTTGGACAAAATAATTATAATGAAATATGGAAGGTGTAACATTTTAGCCATTTTAGAAACTAAAGAAACAGATCTATCAATTTACATAAGCAAACAGAGCAGACCCTGATCAGACGGCTCCTATGAGAGCCGTCTGATCTGGGTCTACTCTGTTTGCAAATGCGTAAAAAGGCGTTTATATGAGGGAAAGGGTCATGGTTGGTGGAGATGTGAAAACGATACAAGTGCTATGTTTCTGTCACAAATCAGTTATTCCTCAACCAAACTCTATATTGGAAATAATCAGTAGAAATGTGTTATACAATAGAACCTGCGTCCATCAAATGGAGGTCTAATTATGGGTCTTGTAAGACAGGTGGTATAAGTGTCCTTCAAATGGAGGTCTAATTATGGGTCTGTAAGACAGGTGGTATAAGTGTCCTTCAAATGGAGGTCTAATTATGGGTCTGTAAGACAGGTGGTATAAGTGTCCGTCAAATGGAGGTCTAATTATGGGTCTGTAAGACAGGTGGTATAAGTGTCCATCAAATGGAGGTCTAATTATGGGTCTGTAAGACAGGTGGTATAAGTGTCCGTCAAATTGAGGTCTAATTATGGGTCTGTAAGGCAGGTGGTATAAGTGTCCGTCAAATGGAGGTCTAGTTATGGGTCTGTAAGGCAGGTGGTATAAGTGTCCATCAAATGGAGGTCTAGTTATGGGTCTGTAAGGCAGGTGGTATAAGTGTCCGTCAAATGGAAGTCTAATTATGGGTCTGTAAGACAGGTGGTATAAGTGTCCATCAAATGGAGGTCTAATTATGGGTCTGTAAGACAGGTGGTATAAGTGTCCATCAAATGGAGGTCTAATTATGGGTCTGTAAGACAGGTGGTATAAGTGTCCGTCAAATGGAAGTCTAATTATGGGTCTGTAAGACAGGTGGTATAAGTGTCCATCAAATGGAGGTCTAATTATGGGTCTGTAAGACAGGTGGTATAAGTGTCCATCAAATGGAGGTCTAATTATGGGTCTGTAAGACAGGTGGTATAAGTGTCCATCAAATGGAGGTCTAATTATGGGTCTGTAAGACAGGTGGTATAAGTGTCCGTCAAATTGAGGTCTAATTATGGGTCTGTAAGGCAGGTGGTATAAGTGTCCATCAAATGGAGGTCTAGTTATGGGTCTGTAAGGCAGGTGGTATAAGTGTCCATCAAATGGAGGTCTAATTATGGGTCTGTTAGGCAGGTGATAGCTTAATGCATGTCAAAAGGAATCCTGTGTTCAATAAGTGAATGACCGCTTAACCCATTCCCTTTGACGCCTCTGTAAATGTCACTTTGGATCTAAAAGTAGCCTATGGAGGAATGGGTTAAAGATTGCCGCCATTCAACATGATAGATTTAAATGTTCTTGAGGGTATATTGGATGACAAACAGTGCAGAGCCAAATCAGGGGACTCCTTTAGAAGCTTTCTGATCAGGTCTACATTGTTTACAAAAGTTAGAAAACTCATTTCTCACATTCAAAGCACATTCACATCTCACATTCAAGGCATTGAGATTCTTGTATTTTTGCTGTGATGGCATATCATCTTGATTTGTGCATCGGAGCTGTCCAAGGAGCCAATAGAAGCGATTCCCTGTGGTGGAACTATTCACTTTCTGCATGTCAAGCTGTATCAAGTGGCATCAACTGACTCTGTGGTGATTCCAGATTGCCGACAGTGAATTGATTGGACTGAGCGAGTCTTTGTAAGCAACATTTCTTCGAGGGATGTTTTCCCAATATACTTTTTGAAACTCGAGTTGCCTTTAATTCTGCACATTTCAGATTTCTGTGAAGATTTACACTTTCAGTCATTACAAGTCTTGTGATTCCTACATCAAAGCAAATGCATAATAACATGCATTCCAGTTTGGACCTACTGTAGATGAAATGCCAAGTATTGTGTTGTCAGAATTTACTACAAATATACGCCTTTGCAAATGGTCCAGACCAGATGGCTCCTGTTTGAGCCATCTGATCAGGGTCTGCTCTTTTTGCTTATGGAATAATGAAGAACTGATTCTGCAGTTTCTAATATATAATGCTCATTGTTTAACATATAATTGTTCAACTTTTTTATTGATTGCAAAGCAAAAGCAGAAACTGTTCATATCAATATCAATTTTGCAGAGTCAGCTTATTTCTATTTGTCTAACCTAGTTTTATGTCTCCACAATTTTTCAATGTTTCTCCGATATATATTCTACAGAGGCCAATCTCGTTTGTCACCATAGATTCATCATTGTCTCTGTCAGGTAGAATTAGACGTAGATTAGATATGAAAGATAATCAATTATTACAATGAGCTGCTGGAAAGTTCATTGAACGAAGCCTTGAAAAATGCCGCTAAGCATTCACTTAGGCAGCTAAACCCTTTTTAACCATTTCCTTCATGAATATTCATATAGAATATAATGACATCATGAATATTAATTGGATTAATTGATTTAATAGCTCATGGACACAAGAATTTTTGGTCTTGGCAGAAACTGTAGAATCATATCTATAAATATTATAGCGTAATATATAAGCAAAGAGAACAGACCTTGATGAGAGACTCGTACACAAGCCGTTTGATCTGGGTCTCCTCTGTTTGCAAAGATGTAGAAAGGTGTATTTGCGGAGATAAGAGTTAAGCCAATCCATTTACTGAATAAACATTAAATGACCTAAATATTAGGTGAGTACTTAACCCTTTACTCCATAAATACACCTTTCTATGCCTTTGTAAATTATAGAGCAGTCTGATCAGGGTCTGCTCTGTTTACTTGTGATATAATATAGTTATGGTTCTACAGTTTCTGCCATGGTCAACATTTCCTGTAATACATTCCATGAGCCATTATTAGAATAAATCTAATTAATATGTATGGTGCCATTATTTCTTACATGAATATACTGTTGAACCTTAACCCTTTCCCTGTTCTATATTTAGGCCATTTTTCAGTACCTACTCAATATTCATTAACAAAATTGTTATAAAGAATTCTTGAAGGTGGAACATTGTAGACATTTTAGAAAGTAAAGAAACAGATCTATCAAATTCTAATAGCAAGCAGAGTAGACCCTGATCAGACGGCTCCTCTAGGAGCCGTCTGATCTGGGTCTACTCTGTTTGCAGATGCGTGAAAACACGTTTGTTTGAGGGAAAGGGTTAATACAGAAAGCTCCTATTTGAGCTTATTGTATAGATATCATCCTGCATTAAGCTACCACCTTCCTTAACCTTTTTTTTATGAATACTCATGTAGGAAATCACATCATGAATATTTATTAGATGAAGTTTATAATGACATGAGCACAGGGAGTTTGAGGCAAAGAGACCAGATCTATGCAATTCCACTGCAAACAGAACAGACCCTGATCTGATAGCTCTAACAGAGGCTGTCTGATCTGGGTCTATTCTGTTTTTTAAAAAATGTGGCAAGGCATATATATGGAGTAAAGAGTTAACCCCTACAGTGCAGAACACGAGTCACTAATGTGCTTTGCAAACAGTGTAGACCCAGATGAGAGGGATCCTAAAGGATCCCTCTCATCAGGGTCTGCACTGTTTGTCATGTTACACTTTTCTTTAGGAAAAATCCCTTAATTTTAATTCACTGTAAGTTTGACCTGTTTGAATTTGGAATAGTCCATTCAGCATAGTAAGGGTTAATGATCTAGAATTAAACTCCTTTTGAGTGATTCTTGTAAAGAGATTTCACTTTATTATAATTCTCAGTGTTTATTTGCAGCATGTCAATTCTCATGACATCATCACCTGCTAATGACACTGAATCAAATCATAGAAGAATTATTGGTTTCAAGCAAACCAAGCTTTATGCAAATTTGAGTGACGTATAGGCGGCTATCTTCCTGTTCTTCTCTGATTGTCGGACACTGCATTGATTCCACAATCAAAGTGTCTGAGAAGGGATGTTTGTGTTGTTTATAACAGACTGATGTGGTTTGCTATGATACCGCCACACAATACCATATTTACTCTGGGTAACTCTTTACTTGATGAATATTCATGCAAGAAATATCAACATCATGAATATTAATTAGCTGAATTTTTATAATAATATATGAACACAGAATATTTTGGCTATGGCAGAAACTCTGGAATCTATAATTTCATAAGCAAGTAGAACGGACCCAATTAGAATTAGTCCAATCTGGTGAGCAGGTCTGTGACAACGGAATCAGTCCTGACATAACTGCTACCATGGGAGATATGTGGATAGGTTAGTCATAAAATATACTGATGCTTCTCTCATTATATTCTCATTTAACCTTTAAAGTGTTCAAACTGAGTAAATAAGACATATGCAAACAGTGCAGACCCAGATCAAAGGGCTCCTGATGGAGCCCCTTTTGATCAGGGTTTGCACTGTTTGTCAAAATCATTTTCTTCAATGATCACCGTTGATATAAGTTTTTGTTTAACCAGTGTTCAGAAAAGGAGAGAGTCAGTTTAAATCATTTAGCAGGTTATAGGATAAGCCCTGAACTTATATACACTATAGAGCCCAACGGAGGGGCATGAGAAGTCTGTATCTATAATGCCTCCAAGATGGATACTGATGTCACAAACTTAAAAGTGTTTTATGTACCAAACTAGGGTAGATTAACTGTTACTCCATAAGTACACCTTTTAACCCTTCGCTTGCTGAATTTTAAAACACATTTCTCCTTCTTTACCCATGCCCTGTTGTATAATTCCATATATCTTTGCCGTGTAGAAGTATATCGCTTTGCAATCACTGCTATGGAGTGCATTGGTTGCACAATCAACTTGTAAATAGTGAAGACCCTGATGAGACAGCTCCTGCAGGAGCTGTCTCATCTGGGTCTTCACTATTTACAGGTAGGTATATTGACGTGAATAGCAAGCGAACGGTTAACACATTTGCAAACAGAGTAGACCAAAACCAGACAGCTCCTGTAAGAATGGTCTGATCAGGGTCTGCTTATGGTATGATATAGATCTGATTCTACAGTTTCTACATGGCCAAAAATTCCCGTCTCATGACTAGCTTTTTATGCCCCCATTGATAATAGTCAGGGGGCATTATGTTTTGCACATGTCCGTCCGTCTGTCTGACCGTGTGTCACGCTTTTAGGGACAGTTGGTTGTCACAATTTTTCAAGTGTTGTAAGTCAGTAATTTCTACACTTATACACATGAAACTTCACACACACATCAATTATCATATGTCCTATCATTTGGCACCCCACCCATGTTGCCTGCATGCCCAAGGTCAAGGTCAAATGACTTGGAAATTTTATGTGCAGTTGGTTGTCACATTTACGTGCAGTTGATTGTCACAGTTTTTTCATTGTCTTATATCTCCCTAACCACTGTAGACATTGACATGGAATTGCATATACACATTAAACACTATCCATACTGTCATAGCACACCCAGCCCATGCTACCCAAAAGCACAAGGTCAAGGTCAAATGACTTGGAAATTTTACGTGCAGTTGGCTGTCACAGTTTTTCCTTCCTCTCATATCTCACTAACCGCTACTATAGCTATTGGCATGGAATTGCATATACACATTCAACACCATCCATACTTCCATTACATATCTGGCCCATGGTGCCTGCAACCCCAAGGTCAAGGTCAAATGACTTAGGAATTTTACGTGCAGTTGGTTGTCACAGTTTTTTCGCTAACCGCTATAGCTATTGGCATGGAATTGCATAATTATACACATTAAACACCATCCATACTTTCATTACGCACCCGGCCCATGGTGCCCACAAGCCCAAGGTCAAGGTTTAATGACTTAGGAATTTTACATGCAGATAGGCAAGCATATATCTGAAAAGGACTTTTAACCCTTTCCCTCATATAAGTGCCTTTTCATCCCTTTGCAAACAGAGGAGACCCAGATCAGACGGCTCCTATAGGAGTCTTCTGATCAGGGTCTGCTCTATTTGCTTATGAAGTTATAATAGACCTGACTCTCAAGTTTCTACCAATACCAAAAAATCCTGCATACATAATTATACCATTATATTCAGCTAATATTATATTCATGGTGCCATAATTTCTTACATGAATATGCAACAGGGAATGGGTTAACATATCCTTTTTACCAACAGGGAATGGGTTAACATATTCTTATTAGGGTTTCGGCTTTTGCCGAAATCCTTATAAAATGGATTACGACTAAAACTATGGCGGAAAACCCTATTGCACGAGCGCTACCTAGCGGGAATCCCCCTAAGAGAATACGCACATGTGCAGTGCTTGACTTACAATCCGGTTCCGGAATCTTACAAAATATTTATAATGAATATGGAAGGTGGATCCATTAGCAACAGAGCAGACCCTGAATCTATGGGAGCGAGCTGTCTGATCTGGGTCGAATCTATTTGCAGATGCATGAAAACAAGTTTATATGGAGACATTAAGGGCTAAATAGACTTCTTCTGTTCTATACGTTCTTTACAGTATAAAGGTTAGGCTACAGCGCACTGGTGGTCAGTAGTGCAGGGCAACTGTTACATCATGCTAAAATCTCTAGAGGTCATACGCTTAACTCTTTGCACGCTAGCGGCGAAACTGTGATTACCTATGCAAACAGTTTGGATCCAGATGAGAGGCCACATAATTCTGCGTCTCATCAGGATCCAAACTGTTTGTCATCTTGATCATATTTTTGCATACAATGAAAGAAGGTTTATTGAAGAATTGACGCAGACGTCAATTGTTGCAAACGAAACATCACTCAGCTTTGTAAGGGTTAAGCAAGCTGTAATCTAAAGTTGCAAAAATGTTTCCAAGCTGACTTATTCAGCTGTACAAACTGGTAGAGATGCTAGAACACTAAACCTTTCCTTCATATAAATGTTTTTCACGCGTTAGTAAATAGAGTAGACCCAGATCTGATGACTCCTATAGGAGTCGTCTGATCAGGATATGCTCTGTTGGCTAATAGAATTTGAAAGATCTTTTTCTTTCCTTTCTTAAATGGCTACTCATTTCCACTTTTCATGTTTCATATAATGAAACATGAAGAGTGGAAATAAGTAGCCATTATTTTGTTCATGAATATTCAGTAGGTATTGAAATTGGAATAAACATAGAATAGGAATCAAGTTTCTTACATGGATCAGTTCCATTTGCGCTCTGTGTCTATATACATGTACTTTTTTAAACTATTGTTTTTGTTGATTTAATTATTGTTCAAATTCTCAGGGAATTTTTTATAGTCAGTTTGAACTGTGCAGTAATTCCTTATGAAACAAACTAAGTTTTCAAATATTATGCAGGTTATCGTGACCTAATTGCCAGTTGTACATTGTGTGTGTGTCGGTATGTGATCAGGATCCTAGATGTTTGACAATTTTAAAATAAAACTATGCAAAGCATAGACTAATTGAATATAAATAATTATATATGCAATACACAAAATAATGAGCAGGTGACAATTTTAAATTGAACATGGTACTTTCGAATTCATAGTTGTCCTAGCACAAAGTCTGGATCCTGCCTCTAAGTTTCATCGAAATGCATACTATTGACACCAGGACTGTATGTTAATATAGCATAATACTTTAAAAAGTCCATAACAAGTTTCAAGAGGCATGCTTACGTTTTCTAGTTTGTTTGCTTTAAAATGTATTTAGAGAAAAGAATATAAAAAAAAATAAAGAATAAAAAATATATTAGAATCTTTTTTTCTATTTGCATTTGGTTTTGACGGGATTCGAACCATGGACCTAGAGATTCATAGACGCAGCTCTTTCCCCTCGGCCACCGCTTGGGTCCCAATATATAAGTGTTACATGGTTCTATTTAAACGCTACAAAGGTGTGAAAAGCAACAACGACTAGTGAACGTACATACTTAATATGCAAATTATACAGACCCATTTTTCATGAAATCTCCAAGTATAAAATGAATAGATTTTACCAATGACCTACTGTCAATCCAAACGCCTTTGTTCAAACAGCATGGTGTCTTTTTACAACAGAAGTCCGACATAAGGTCGTCGGATTCTGAAATCCCCATACCCTTCCTGTGGTATTTACAAAAGTCCGATATATTGTTGTCGGATTCTGAGTTAAATGCCCCTTTTGCCTACACACTTATATATATATAGGCTACTCTTTCTTTCTTTTTTTCTTTACTTTCTTAAATGGCTACTAATTGCCACTTTTCATATTTCATTGTAACTATTTTGTCCATAAATATTCAGTAGGTATTGAAATTTGGAATAAACACAGAACAGGGAAAGGGTTAAGGAAATTAGGGTTTTTATAAATCAGACATTTCTTGCATATATTTGGTACTGACCAAGTAATGGTCAGAATCATCCGGGGTCCAGTCTAGACCTACAGTGTTCTCATTCAACGATAATGGTGAAATCGTTAATTCTATTATGCTAAGCACGACTTGACTTAACCCTTACTTTCAAATAATGGAGCGATGGCTCTTTACTACATTAAACTATCAATTTTGGCTCTATTGGCACAAAGTGGCAAGATGAGCTATTGGAATCGCCCTGTACGTGACATGTTCATAAAACAATTCTTTAAATGTCTTCCAAACTACTGACATGATTTTCAGAAAAATCCACAGCAAACAATCAATATGATATATATTATGTCCGAAACCTTCAGTACTGTCAGTACTTTGATTACCAACAAAGAATTCACACACCATATTTCCCCTTTCCCACAGCTTGTAAAGCTGAATAATTCAAACGGCACCATTTTGATAATTTCAAATTTAACTGACATAATAGCAAAACTAGGAGACTGATCAACTGGCTTGTCAAATGGCTCCTCTAGGAGCCATTTGATCTGCATGTGCACTATTTTGCCTAAGTAGCTCTTTGATCTGGGTCTGCACCATTTTCCTAAGCTTGTCTGTTCAAATACATAGGATACTTACTGTAACACAACAGTATGTTGTGCTAATTTCTAGAATTCTGTGCAGACACTGTCTGGGGCTTTGTGACCATGGAACCAAGAACATCATTCCATAGCATCTTTAGTTTAGGATGATATCATTATGCAAATGAATCCAGTTTTTAATGAGAATTTGGCTAGCCTTTTATTGCCGTCAATCTATATTGGCTGCACTTATCTGACGGTAGACAGACAGACCAATAATTTCTGAAAAAGTCTTTATCCACAAAAACATTCCAGACATTACAGTATACATATATAACATGTTGCTGAGGACCATCACGACAGAAACATTATAAAGGAAACGTTACATATAAACTAATCAGTCATTAATCAATTTGACATGGCAAATATAAAAATATGTCTATTAACTCTTTCCTTCATTTAAACGCCTTTTCACACATTTACAAACAGAGTAGACCCAGATCAGACGGCTCCTATAGGAGCCGTCTGATCAGGGTCTGCTTTGTTTGCTTATGTTGTAATATAGATCTGATTCTACAGATTCTGCCTGAGCCAAAACATCCTGTGTAAATATGCAATCATAAAAGAAATCAGCTAATAAATATTCATGATGTTATTATTCTTTACATGAATATTAAACAGGGAGAGGGTTTGAGCTCCTTTGAATGCGGACAAAACCTACCAATCTCCCTTCTACATCTGTTGGTATGACTAAATAACTGGCACATCTTTGATAACTTTAAATGAAACTAGTGGTGTCAAACTACTCTGTTTGATTAACCCTTTCCTCCATAGGCTATTTTTAGACCCAACCTCTTTGAATGAATCTACCCAAAAGCATTGACTAGAGAAAAGGAAAATGTTAGAATTTTGTAGTTTGAAACTATTGTGATAAATAGAGCATTTGCTCCTATAATAGTTTGAACTGATAATTGTTATAATTACCAGAGGTCAATAAGATGCGTAAATTAAAACATTTTCAAGAATAACCTCTTTATTTCTCCACAAAATCCTATGTTGTGACCACTCTTTAGAATCGTCTCATCAATGTGATTCTAAACAGAGGTCACCACATAGGGTTTGGTGGAAAGAGGTGGAGTTTGGTGGAGAGAGGTGGAGTTTGGTGGAGAAAGGTGGAGAGAGGATGGTATGCACCTTTATCTGTATCTCTGTATTACTCGTATACAGTGAACCCTCATTATACTGGCATTTGTTACAGTGACACCCTCTTAATACTGACAGTATGCATTGAAACAAAATTACCAGTAAGTCTTTGAAATAACCACTGAATAAATAAGTGCAATGCTAATAAGACAGGTGATTGCTTAATGCAGAACACAAGAAGTGCAAAAAGCGTTCACCTGTTGGTACTAGTTATAACGACAACCTCGTTATACCAGCAAAATGTCTGGAAACAAACACCTCGGTTGTAATGAGGGTTCACTGTAACTACATGTTGACATAGAACTACATTGTGTACTATGGTTATTTATGTAATCTGGGGTAAGTGCATTAATAGAGACATATGATACCCGGAGTTGACTCTCAATATATGGCTCTGCATGCATTATAAAGTGATAGATTAGTGATATGAAGTAACTGATATTCATAAAATGTTAATAACATCATAATGTCCTGATATTCACAGCTTTTATTCAAATTGGAGAAATCTATACAGGATTTATCCCTTTCCCTGTTGAATATTCATGTTAGAAATAATGACATCATATTAATTAGCTGAATCTACTATATCACGAATCACCTGGGTCTACTCTATTATGAAGGAAAGAGTTATGTTTATTTCCCCACAAACAAAGCTCTGGGAATCACCATGTCAGTCGTCAGTCTGTTAGTTTTCCTCATCTTCAGCTATTTCTCCCCAGTTATTGACATGATTTTAACCCTTTGCTCCATATATACGCCTTTCTACGCCTCTGTAAAAGTCACTTTTTGAAACCATTGTGATAAATAGAGCATTTGGCCGCATGGCTCAGTGGTAGAGCGTCCGCCTGCGGTACGGAAGGTCGTGGGTTCTATCCCCGGCCGCGACAGACCAAAAGTCGTTAAAAGTTGGTACTAGTAGCTCCCTTGTCTGCGCTCGACATTAAAAGGTGTAGTTCTAGGACTGGTCGGCCCGGTGTCAGGATAATGTGACTGGGTGGGATGCCCTTGCCATGTGCCCGCGGCAGGGGTATTTCAGTGAGGCAGCACTATAACTTGTCTCATGCGGGTGCCGTCTGCATATAACTGAAATACTGTTGGTCGGACGTTAAACCCAACTCACTCACTCACTCACTCCATAGGAGCAAATGCTCTATTTATCACAATGGCAATTCAGAACTACAAAATTATAAATTTTCCTTTTCTCTAGATAATGCGCCTTTTCGGTAGATTTATTCAAAGAGGTTGGATCTAAAAATAGCCTTTGAGGGAATGGGTTAACCAAACTTTATGGGAAGGAGAGTTTTGTATACCATTACAAATTTCTAGTTGAACTCTTTTTCACAGTTGATAGCTGCTTTATTATAAGTCCCCCGGCTACCAGCAATGCTGAATGGGACTATAGATTTGCACTCCATTCATCCATCAGTCAGTCAGTCACACTTACATTTTCCGGACTTTTTTTTAACCCCTGCAGATATTGAAGTGATAAGTGGTATGTAGCTTTATTATAATGAGTTACAGATCAAGTTTTAATTTTGTTACACTACGTTGAAATTTCACAGAATACCAGCAGTTGGACTAAGAATTCAGCTTTTACTTTCACCTTGCTTTAAGCAGTGAGCCACCTGCCTTTAACCCTTTCCCTCATATAAACGTGTTTTCACGCATTTGCAAACAGAGTAGACCCAGATCAGACGGCTCCTAGAGGAGCCGTCTGATCAGGGTCTGCTCTGTTTGCTTATAGAATTTGAAAGGTCTGTTTCTTTACTTTCTAAAATGGCTACAATTTTCCACTTTCCATATTTCATTATAACTATTTTATCCATGAATATTCAATAGGTATTGAAATTTTGAATAAATATAGAACAGGGAAAAGGTTAACACAAAATACTTGATATAATTTAGTGGCTGTTATAGAGAGGTTTTACTGTAGTTTGCATCTCATCTTGATACAAACTGTTTCTGTAGCGGTAATCACATATTCTCCACTAGTGTGCAGTGTTATCCTGTCCCATTGAATATTTGTGTAAAAAATGATTAGCTAAATCTTTATCTTTTTGTAATATGAACACAGGATATAGCTATCTTGGCAGAAACTTTAAAATCACATCGATAAACAAGCAGAGCAGATTCTGATTAGATTGCTCCTTCGGGAGCCTTCTGATCTGCGTCTACTCTATTTGCAAAGATGAAGAAAGGTGTGTCTATGGAGTAAAGGCATAATTAAAGGCCTACTATAAATTTTCCAGTTCTAATTTGTTACCATTCATAACCTGCTGTTGTCAATGGTAATTTTTTCCAAATTATAGAAGCTTCTCGTTGACATCTGCCTTGAAACACTCCTCGGTTAGCACTAATCAAACAACTATAGGTGTCATCTGTCTCATTATAATACCATCAGCTTCCTCACTGTCCTCCAGGCCTCTCTGTCAGGAGTCTAGATGAATGGCACTACCTTTAGCCCTTTGAATACAGTAAAACCCCATTAAACCAGCTGTTCATTTCATATAAATTTGTATAAATATTGGTCTTGGCGACAGGTGGCAGCTTAATGCAAGGTGAAAGTCATGCAGAAAGCTCTGCATTAAGAAGCTACCTGCCTGAAATTATCTAAATTCTTCTCTACTAGAATTCCAGTTTAGAGGGGATTTTCTGTATTCATGTAAGAAATCATGACATCATGGATATTATTTTTTTTAATTTATGCCCCCTGTGGGGGGAGGGGGGGGGGGGGGGGAGTGGGGGATATCATTTTTGATCTGTCTGCCTGTTGGTTGGTTGGTTGGTTTCTCCCAAACTTTAACATTGGCAATAATTCTGTTGTCATTGAACATACATACTTCAAAGTTAGCATGCATGTGCACTTTATAGAAACAAACATTTTTAAGGGTGATTTATTAATGTTACGGTAATATTTCAAGGTCAAAAGTCATATAGAGGGGCATAGTATTTCACAAACACATCTTGTTTATAATGGCCAATGAACAATGGAAATGTTGGCCATTTTGTAGGACCCATTGCATCTGGTCTACTCTGTTTACAAAGGTATTAAAAGGCATAATATAGTCCAACCTGTGTTAAGCGGCCAGTCGAGGGAATTGGCAAAATTGACTGCTTAAGCGAGGTGACCACTATAAATTAATCGATGGGTGGACATTTTGGGGGATTTTTTCTGTTTAATCAGACAAACTGAAAAGTTTAATACATGTACTTTAATGTCTTACCCAAAAGATGATGTATTTTATCCTTGCAATAATAGTGAAATACAACATGAACAATGTAAACTGCATGCACAAAAGAAAAAAAAAATCAGGCAGAATCATTTGACACATCCGAAAATACAATGTACATGTACACTTCACTCGATCCTCTAACGTGAAGCACTTACGTTTGGAAAGAGTGTGAATATTTTGTTTGATGTTATCTCTATAGGAGCCGTCTGATCTGGGTCTACTCTGTTTGCAAACACGTGAAAACATGTTTATATAAAGGAAAGGGTTAAGGCTTTGCACACAGTGTAGAACAAGATCATCTGCCATGTCTTAACCCTTTAGAAAATAAAGGAACAGATTTATCAAATTCCATTAGCAAACAGAGCCGACCCTGATCAGACGGCTCCTATAGGAGCCGTCTGATCTGGGTCTACTCTGTTTGCAAACATGTGAAAACATGTTAATATGAAGGAAAGGGTTAAGGCTTTGCACACAGTGTAGAACAAGATCATCTGCCATGTCTAAACCCTTTCCCTGTTCTATATTTATTCCAAATTTCAATACCTATTGAATATTCATGTACAAAATAGTTATAATGAAATATGGAAGGTGGAACTTTGTAGCCATTTTAGAAAATAAAGAAAAAGAACATTGTAGCCATTTTAGAAAATAAAGGAACAGATTTATCAAATTCCATTAGCAAACAGAACAGACCCTGATCAGACAACTAGGAACCTTCTGATCTGGGTCTACTCTGTTTGCAAATGAAAAGCCTTCATATGAAGGAAAGGGTTAAAAGCAGCACCTGCTAAGCTATACTGCACTGTTTGCCTCCCAGCAGAGTCTGACAGCCATATTGTAGACCTGTTTTCAAATACTAAATGTTGGGTTTTGTTTACTGGTAGAGGATTTTTACTCTCTAAGTAATTATCTTGTCTGCTCAAATCTCATATGTAGCAATTTCAGAACTATTAATATGTATTTTTTTTTTTGCAGAAGTTGAGCCTGAGTGACAAACAGTTTCGATCTCAGATTAGGCCCCACATTTTGTGGGATCTGATCTGGATCCAAACTGCTTGCATGTATCATAAGGGGCAGGAGAACCTGCAACTAGCAGCTTGCAAAGAGTTAACGGTTTAAAGGATAAATATGTGTCGTGTACGTACATATTTATAGAAATTTCTAAATGAGACACTCGCAGAAGGTAGAAATTGGAACTTCTTAAATATTTAATTGAATCAGAGTGGAGATAGGAATCGCTGTGAGGATATTGGAATTGTCTTGAGTGTGTGAACATTGGGGTACCGGTAATTACATGATCAGACTATATCGGTAGAAATGGATTCGTCACCTTGAACAAACAATCATATAAGACCTTACAACCCTATCAGTGCGGGAAACGAGTCACTAATGTCCTTTGCAAACAGTGTAGACCCTGATTAGAGGGCTCCTAGAGGAACCCTCTAATCAGGGCCTGCACTGTTTGTCATGCTACACTTTATTTTAAAAAAAGTTCCCAAATATTCACAGTAAGCTTGACCTTATAGAATTTTGGAATAGTCCATTTGAAAATTTATCAATGAAATGGTTAACCCTTTAAATGCTGAATAATCAAAGTGGAATGACCGATCAGTGTTTGAACATAGAGTCCAGGCAGGACTGCTAGAGGATCTTGAATAACACCAGGTACTGATCTACTCTGTTTTGCAAACACTGAGACATTCCCAGTGCATTCAATGGGTTAGTCATGAAAATTCATGTAAGACATCACGGATATTGATTAGATTATTTGTTATGATAGAACATGCACACAGGAAGTTTTTGTCATGGTAGAAAGTGCAGAATCAAATCTTTATTATGTTATAAGCAAACAGAGCAGACCTAGATCAGACGGCTCCTACTGGAGCCGTCTGATCTGGGTTTACTCTATTTGCTATAAGGCATACAAAGGCATATTTCTGGAGTAAAGGGTTAATATCTTCAGCAGTTAGAGCTATCTACCCAAAGTTTTCACTTGTCAAAACTTGAAAAGAATATTTTCTATCAATTCTTTTAACCCTTTACTCCATGAATATCCATGTAAGAAATAATAGGGTTTGTAGAGGTATTAGTTAGTTAAAATATTTATACAATTACCTGTTATATTAACCCTTTACTCCATAAATACGCCTTTCTTAGTGACACCTTTGCAAACAGAGTAGACCCACATCAAACGGCTCCTGTAGGAGTCATCTGATCAGAGTCTGCTCTGTTTGCTTATGATATAATATAGATATGATTCTACAGTTTCTGCCATTGCCAAAAATGTCTTTGTCCATGTGCTATTATAACAAATTAATCTAATTAATATTCATAACATCATTATTTCTTACATGAATATTAATGGAGGAAAGAGTTAAAAAAATAAATTGTGGAATGAGTTTATTAACCCTTTCCTTCGTATATGCTTTAATTATAGCTTGCTGAATAATTAAAATTTCTTAATATGATTTAAAAATAAAAATATATCAAAATGATTTCTATGACAAATAATGGAGACCCAGATCTGGGTCTACACTGTTTGTAAATGTCATATACTCAAATTCTGCACTTTTACCCTTACTGAACGGGACACGAGTCACTAATGTCTTTTGCAAACAGTGAAGACCCAGATGAGAGAGCTCCTGGAGGAGTCCTCTCATCAGGGTCTGCACTATTTGTTATGTTACACCTTTCTTTAGAAAAATCCCTAAATATTCACCATAAGCTTGACCTGTTTGAATTTTGGACTAGTCCATTTGAAAAGTCAGTGTACTAAGGGTTGAAGGGTTAATGTTCATAGGAGTTACATTAAACATCTACACATGGTACAGTGAAACCCCTCTGAACCGGACATTCATTTTGGTATAAATATCGGTTTTGGAGACAGATGGCAGCTTAATGCAGGGTGAAAGTCATGCAGAAAGCTCCTAGGAGCTTTCTGCATGACTTTTACCCTGCATTAAGCAGCCACCTGCCTAAAAGTAGCTAAATTCTTCTCTTCTAGAATTTTCAGTTTTGAGGGTTTTTTCTGTATATATAATGTTTTGCATAAATACTTGAACTGCTCTGATCTAATATTTTTCAAAGATTATCATGTCAAAATACACGTCACATTTTTAGGTTTCGGACTACTTTCCGAAACCTAATAGTAATGCATCCCCAGGGCATGCCTCAAGCAAATTTATAAAGAAATTCATATCCCATAATGCGCAATCAGACCACTGTTATACTACGAAATATCAATTTATGCTTAGAATGCATACGTTCATTAACCCAAATGCAGACATTTTGAATGGTTTAACATTGACAGAATGTTTATCACGTAGCGCCGATTAAGCGATTTAGTTATCTACGGGTGTATTTCATCCGTATTTCTTCTTTCATTTTGCCAAAAATGTGATTTTGATAACACCCCTTGACAAAAATATAGTTCCAAGTGCAATGCATTTGATAAACGATATCGATAATTCTTCATTTGGTATTTGTGTCAATTATTAAAATGCGGATGCAACTGTTGCAATTACCAATAATTTTGCCGTGTAAAATGCTACGTTATATGATAAATTTGGTCGCGTACGAATATATACCACAGAGCGCCGGTAAAAATGAACCAGAAAGTAATCGACATCTAAAAGTCGGGCGTTTATTTGAAATCTACAAGCATTTCTTGAATTTGTCGGATTGGTACAGACAACGTTACGGAGAAAACAGTAATGAATAATGGTCGGAACGTCGTCCATCTCTACATATTACACACGAACTATGGGAATGAAGATAACGACTGGAAATTGCAGGATACAGTATAAACACCCGATATGACGGGTATGACTCATATCCGCGGATATGAATTTCGCAGCCTAAAATCGGCCACAGTTTAAGCATTATTTTTCTTATTAGAAAAACCTTTCATCGAGCTTATTGGCTAATATTGTCCATATTTATTATTTGAAATACGTAAATTTAATATTCATTGCATAATAAGTAGTAACAGCCTGGAGAATTCTACTCGTCCGCTCGCTATGACGAGTAAAATAAAAAAAATAATAAATATAAAATAAATAAATTATTATTTAATTTACTGTAATTTAGTTTATAAATAAATAAAATTTAATAATTTAATTTATTTATTATTATTTTTATTATTATTTATAATTTATTATTATAATAAAAATAAATTAAAAAATAGATAAAATAAAATAATAAATAAATTTAATATAATTTAATTTATTTAATTTAATTTACTGTAGTTATAGTTGAAGTTGAAGAAAGCTAAAAAAAATCATAATATTCGGCACCGACCCTTCTGCACGAAGGAGCACGGACCGTAGTGAAACGTTCCGGAGATATATGGAAAACCTTGAGCCTCAAAAGCAATCTGTATTCTGAATGCATCAGAAGTATTTATATTGAGTTTAGAAGATCATAATTATACTTTTACATAATGTGTGACAAGCATCGTAAACATTGATCATAGACTTTTCTGTTCTATAGGACCCATGTTTATAATGTGTGTAATGTGTTAGGAGACTTGGTACCAGGTTGTAAGCATTTAAGGATAATTACTCCAACTATAGAGAGTAAGAAGTTATAAAAAAGATAAAGTGGACTTATTTTATTGTATGTGTTACATAATGTTAATTATAACATAAGCTGAACGTATATAATTCTTGACAATTTTTTGTTTGTAGTGTGTGTTTAAGCTTTTTCCCCAGCATTAATCTGTTAACATACAAGCATGCTGTTATTTTCACCCCTGGTATATAATAATGTCCCAAAATGAAGTAGAGGGACATATTGTGTTTGCTCCGTTTCTTATTCTTATTATTCTTTCTTCCGATTCTGATTCTTCCAATTGTTCTTCTTCCGTTATGAACTTGTCCAAAGCATTTCTCAGTAAGACTAAGTAATTGTCCGATCCTAATGAAACTTCATATGAATATTGCTTGATACATGCAGATGTACATCCCACTTTTTATTTTTTGAAAATCACCATAACTAAATGGTTGGCTATAATTGGTCGAAATTTAGATAGTGTTTGGCGAAGTTATATATCATTCGATTTTTTGCTGAAAATTGGTATTACGGTATATTTTGGCACTCGGGACTAATTTATAGGTCTTTTTAAAGAATTGGTTGCCATAGTAACTGAGTGGTGGCTCTGATTGGTTGAAAATTTAGATATTTTTCGGCAAATTCAGATATTGTTCGATTTTGCCGAAAATTGGTATGTCGGGATATTTTGACACTCAGAATTGATTGGTATGTCTTTCGAAATGATTTGTTGGTATGGAAACTGAATGGTGAGATCTGATTGGTCAAAAATTTAGATATTCAAATTTGCTGAAAATTGGCATTTAGGGGTATTTGGGTATCCCAAACTCAGTCAAGTTGTTTTGAAATACTTGGTTGCCATGGTAATTGAGTAGTGTCCTCTGAATGGGTCACAATTTACATATTAGATTTTTCGAAAAATTTGGTCAGTAGGGATATATATGCAGTTGTTTTAAAAGTGCTTGTTGCCATGTAACCAAGTGCTCACCAATGGCCTGTTATTGGTTGAAATTTAGATATTATGCTCACCAATAACAGTTGTAAGTTTCGTTTAGGGGACATTCTGCAACATATTCTGTTACAATTAGATCTTGTCAACTGTATGATATTTAGATTCACATGGCATATATAATTTATCCAAACGTGGTTGTAGTGTATAGATGGATAGGTGATTGATGCACGCCAAATACTGTTACAATCCACCAGTTAGTAGCAGAAATATGACCCTTTGTTGCTTTCAGATAGCCATATAGGAAATATGACTGTTAGAAGTCATATCTTGGAACAGCTTGCTCAGATTTCATTTAAATTTGACGGGGTATTTACATGGATAGGTGCATGAGGCACAATATATGACGCCAACGTCGGCCAAATAATAACACAGTAATGGCCCTTTACTAATTTCAAATATAAATTTAAGTAAACTTCAGGCAAATTGAACTATTGGAACTGCACTGTGTGCTACTGGTCATCAATTTATTTCTTTAAACAATATCTTAAACACTGACAGGATTTCCAGAAAAGTTCACAGCAATTATGTTCAGATGACCGGTCAATTTTAACAAACAGTTCCATTAAACACCATTTTAGTTCAGGAAATAATGCTTTAGAGGTCATCTTACTATGTATCAATGGTACCAGTCCTTCCCTACGAAGCTTTTTCGTATTGTATAGTCACAATCGACATATATATGGTCCGAAACCTTCAGTACTGTCAGTACTTTGATTGTTACATGCATTCAGCCATAAAATCAAAGAGATTGTTTTGTACTGCAAACTTGCTTGGAATGATTTCATATATCATTACTGGTGTTCCTAGGAACTCTAACATGCTCTGTGGTGTACATCATAATCATTCCTGCTGGTTACATTTGTGCTGTTTGTTCCGGCCAATTTTGACCGTGATGTGTCGAGATGGTTTTATGAATTTTAGAGTTGCTGAAGAATGTTTTGGTTATCCACTATATTGGCAAATGTCAAGATTGAAAGAAAATTTGGAATCTCAATTCAAAATGTCCCAGTGGGCCATACAATGCAAACTGCACATGCAGGAGAAAACAAAAGTGCAAGGCTTTTGCAAGGATCTTTGCGACATCTAAAATTCAAGTCTAGAATGTTAACCCTTTCCTTCATATAAATGCATTTTCACACATTTTCAAACAGAGTAGACCCAGATCAGACAGCTCCTATAGGATCTGTCTGATCAGGGTCTGCTCCGTTTGCTTTTGACATGATATAGATATGATTCTACAGTCTTTGTCAGGGCAAAATATTTCCTTCAAGAATTGATGTTATGAAAAATTAAATTATTCATGATGTCATTATTTCTTACAAGAATATTGAACAGGGAAAGGGTTATTAAGAAAGTTATGCATCATAATAATAATTCTTTACTGTTCTGTTTAAGAGTACATAATTTGCATAAACTATAAGTATTTAAATTAGGTGCCTTTCATTACCATGTTATTGCAATTCAAATTCAGCATGGAACCTCTAAATATCTGTTGTCATGAAAATTTTCATAATTTTATACATGACCAATTTCAAGCTCATGAGCATTTGTACTTTATCCTTGTCCCCATAAATATTCATGTAACATAAATAATGACATCATGAAATTCAATTAGCTAAATTTTATAATTACATTTGAACATAATTATGTGCCATGGCAGAAACTGCAGGAGCCTACTGATCTTGGTCAACTCTGTTTGCAAAAAAACATAAAAAGGCATTTATAACAGGTAATTAAAGGTAACCTTTTTACACCTTTGCAAACAGAGGAGATTAACCCAAAAAAATTCCTCCATAAATACGCCTTTCTATGCTTTTGTAAAAATCACTTACTGGAACCATTGTGATAAATAATGGTTTCAGAACTACAACATTCTAAACTTTTCCTTTTCTCTAGTTAATGCCCCTTTTTGGTAGATTTATTCAAAGAGGTTGGATCTAAAAATTAAATAGCCTATGAGGGAATGGGTTAAAAGGTTTAAAGTGTCATGTTCGAAAGTAAAGGTCTTGCCTTACAAAATGAAGGCATTCTTCTTGTTTGTACTTATGCATACGGTACATAAGTAGGCCCCCTAACCCCAATTCCCCAATTGTTCCATACCTCTTTACTATTGAGTATTGTTTTAGAAAATATGTTCATGTCACAGATGTTTATTACAGTATATTGGCGATATTTCGAGCACCATCGGGAATCGGCAAAAACCTCGGATTATCGCGATGCTCGAAAGAACCGAGAGCATTTTATGTCATTTCCAAGAGCATTGTTTGACGACGAGAGGAAGCGTATTTCTTCACAGTAAACAGTAAACTGTTTTAACATTATCATAAACTTCAATGCATATATAATTCATCGATTCTTTCCTTATATAAGTGATAACAGAAAACACCGGCGACCGAAGTTTCAGTATAATTTGTTTGGGTCCGTGAGACGGACCCTTCACAATAAACTCAAAACTTGTTTCAAACCATTTAGACATATCCCTATAGTGTATAGCGTTATGTCGTCTATTTTGCATATTTTTAGCTCACCTGAGCCAAAGGCTCAGGATGAGCTATTGTGACCGCTATTTGTCCGGCGTCCGTCCACATTTTCAAACGACATCTCCTCTGAAACTGCTGACCCGATTTTAACCAAATTTTGTCAGAAGCATCAGTGGCTAGGGGGAACGAAACGTTGTTCACATTATGACCCCCGGGCCAAAAATGGCCCCGCCCAAGGGCTTATCAGTTTTTCATAGGAAAATCTTTAAAAATCTTCTTCTCTGAAACTGTAAAGCCTAGACCTTTGATATTTGGCATGTAGCATGATCTTATGGTCCTCTACAAAGATTGTTCAAATTATGACCCCCGGGCCAAAAATGGCCCCGCCCAAGGGCTTATCAGTTTTTCATAGGAAAATCTTTAAAAATCTTCTTCTCTGAAACTGTAAAGCCTAGACCTTTGATATTTGGCATGTAGCATGATCTTATGGTCCTCTACAAAGATTGTTCAAATTATGACCCCCGGGCCAAAAATGGCCCCGCCCAAGGGCTTATCAGTTTTTCATAGGAAAATCTTTAAAAATCTTCTTCTCTGAAACTGTAAGGCCTAGACCTTTGATATTTGGCATGTAGCATGATCTAATGGTCCTCTACAAAGATTGTTCAAATTATGACCCCAGGCCAAAAATGGCCCCGCCCAAGGGCTTATCAGTTTTTCATAGGAAAATCTTTAACATTCTTCTTCTCTGAAACTGTAAGGCCTAGACCTTTGATATTTGGCATGTAGCATGATCTAATGGTCCTCTACAAAGATTGTTCAAATTATGACCCCAGGCCAAAAATGGCCCCGCCCAAGGGCTTATCAGTTTTTCATAGGAAAATCTTTAACATTCTTCTTCTCTGAAACTGTAAGGCCTAGACCTTTGATATTTGGCATGTAGCTTTGGTTTGTGGTCCTCTACAAAGATTGTTTAACTTACGACCATGACCTCTGGGCGAAACTTGGCCCTGGCTTATCAGTTTTTCATGGGAAAATATATTATTTTTCTCAGAAGCCATAAGGCTTAGACCTTTAATTAATGGCATACTGCTTTGCCTTGTGGTTCTCTACCAAGGTTGTACAAATGATGGCCCCGCCCCTGGGGTATCTCAGGTGAGCGCTTCAGGGCCTCATGGCCCTCTTGTTCCATTTGTCGACATTAATTTAGTTGTTGGTGCTGAGTTGGGTGCACAAACAAACATTTTCTTTTCGTTCCCATGCTGTTTCGTAGTAAGGAAAATCGGGGCGAGTGACCAAATTAATTAATAACCGGAACACTCGGCTTTTTTCGTCTGACATAGTTATTCTCGTTCATCTCTCGTAGCAAGAGTCTGCATGAACTAGACTGTCTAAAAGTAGCAAAAATATTGCGAATTTCAAAGCACTACACGAAAAGCACTGCACTATTACAAAATTTAAAGCAGAAAGACGTTATATGGCACACATTCAGCGGTACCGAAAAAGCACTACACGTTTGCGAACGTATGCAAATTATGAGTGTGACTCTAATTGTTTATTAATACTTCAGTCTATTAAATTATCATCATTATTTACACCAAAGGAAAGTCTGCATTCAATGAATGTGTTATTCACTCATTTGGAAGATCTAATGCCCCATAGACGGATCTTTCAAAAGGTCATGACAACGTATCGAGAAGGTGTGAATAATTACCTCGTAGATGGGAAAACACCGTGCTCGAATTAAACAATCAATAAAGGGAACCAGAATGATCCGCGGGACCAGCACACATGCTCAAATTTTCGGATTATCGCTATTCGGATTAATGCAGGTATTTTCAATGAGATTTGATAGAATTTGAGCCGGGACCTCAACATTCCCTCGGAATAAGCGGGTATCTCGGAAAAAAAACCAAGAGTCGAAATAACGCCTTTATACTGTATATTAATTGTTATAATAGCATGTGGATACATGACATTTTAGCCATGGCATATCTATATCATGTCATTAGCAAACAGAGCAATGCCTGATCAGACAGCTCCTACTAGTACTGGAGCCATCTGATCTGGGTTTACTCTGTTTGCAAAGGCATATAAAAGTGAATTTAGTAAAGGGATACACAGAAAAGTATCTGGGGTTTTCCTCCAAATGTTAATTGCTAGACGCCACGATATGACTGAAATACTGTTAAAGTTATGTAAAACCCCATAGTTACCTTACAGCAGATGACATTTCAAACAAAAATATTTGACACTGAAATAATTGCGCTCATCTTGGAATGCACTGTTTGCAATGGACATTAGATACTAAAGTCTTGTTTCTAGCATTGAAAGGGTTTACCATTGGCCATGATTTAAAGTTGATATTTCTTCCATCATTCTACATCATTTTAAACAGTCTGAATCCTGATCAGACACCAAGTTACTCTGTGTTTCATAGATAATCTCAACTTGTCAGTCCCCTGCAAGGAAATAGAAAAGAGCATGATTAAATGGACACCACCGATTCAATTCCACTAGCAATGAGCATTCTATAAACAATTCTCAGACACTGGGACTTCTAATTAAAGAGACAGTCTATACATGGCAAAGGACCCACATAGCATGTTTTAGACCTGCATAATTCATTATGGTTAGAAAAGAAAAATGTTTATGTAAAAACCTATCTCCATTAGATTAAAATGAAAATGTAACATGCAAATTTGGTCCATAAACAGAAAACCGATACTGTAAAACCTATCTTAACCCTTCTCTTGCTGAATTTAAAAATACATTTCTCCTTTACCCATGCCCTGTTGTATATTTACATATATCTTCACTGTGTACACATATTTCACTGTGAAATCACTGCTGTGGAGTGCACTGGTTGCACAATCAACTTGTAAATAGTGCAGACCCTGATGAGACAGTTCCTGCAGGAGCTGTCTCATCTGGGACTTCACTATTTACAGGTAGGTATATTGATGTGAACAGCAAGCGAAGGGTTAAAGCAAACACATACTGGTATTATCCTCCCAATTTGACCTGAGACTCGATTAAATTTCGGCGTGTTTATCGGGATTGGTCGTAATACTCTGTGACAAAACATGGCAAAGCAAACGCCGGTAATAATCATGTTTCACGAGGATTGAACAGTAAAACCCTTCTAATGCGATCACTTAATGAATAAACATGACTGCCTTTATAAGCAGATGGTTGCATAATGCAGGACAAAAGTTATGCAGAAAGCTCCTACAGGAGCTTTCTGCATAACTTTTGTCCTGTATTAAGCTACCACCTGCCTTTGCCACTGTGAATTATGCACCCTTTTGCTGGTCGTATTAGAGGAGTTTTACTGTATTTTTATAGCGCATTCTTATATCTTCGGAAATTTATTCGAAGATTACCGACGATAATACACGGAATATGCATGAGTCTCAGGTCAAATTTGTAGGATAATAATGAATAAACTGGAAGTCCTTGAACCTTTACTCCATAAATACACCTTTCTACAAACAGAGTTCTGTCATTCAGAATCCTCTAGCATACCTAACTCTTTGAAAATGGTCAATGAGTGCACTGTTATTTGCAAACAGTGTAGACTCAGGGTCTACACTATTTGTCATTCAAAATCCTCTTGCAGAATTTATGTACTTTTCTTTACAGCAGGTTTTAGGTGCCTTACAGTGTGGCCATGAAAAGACGCCCCATTCTTTATTTTCAGTGTTGTTATATTTTCTTGTAATTCAGCATCATAAATTTCAATGAATTGAGTACGGCTTAAGCATGTGCTAGGGGCATGTATAGTGTTGCTCTTTTAATAATTGTTCATGAATAGACTTGGTAAAACCGAGTCTGCAATTTTCGATTTTTGTATTGCTGCTTTTGCTTTCAAAGTATCTCCCAACTTTCAGAATTAACCCTGTTATTCTGTATTACCAATAATCAATGATGGACAAGTTCACTTTGAAAATTCAGTGTTGAATGGACTCTATAGTTAAACACTGATGGACCATTCCACTTTGAAATTTCAACATTCAGATGGTCAGCAATCCTTCATTGAAACACTTATAAGTATTCCTAATGTCATTGTTTCTTACCAGAATATATATATATATATATTTGGTTGGTTGTGTTGATTTAATGTCTGTTTCTGCCAACTATGGGTTAATTGGTAGTGCCCCCACCCCCACACCCCTAAAAAAAGAAAAAAAGGGAGCAGTTATATAGAGAAACCCAGGTGTGATGTGTGATGCCCTACCCTTATCATCGATAGAGTTTCTGCAGTTCTTTTAAATGCTTAGTAAAGCACCGATACATCGGACCTCTGTTTATAAAGTCTCATCTGAAAGATCTGGTCTAGCAGGGCATCAAACTGGATATACCGTATTTCCTCTTATAGACGCTCCCGGGCGCGATGCAAAACGCAGACAGGGAGCTCTTATTTCATACCAAAAATTCGGAGTTTTTACTATGTCCGTCACGGTAGAGACTGTATAGGCTAAAGAATGATACATTGCATACTCTGAAATTTAATCATATTTGCGCCGGTATAAGGCTTGAAATAACCCGCAGACATCCTACTTGGTTCATTTGTTGACCGAAATCATTTATTTCAAACTTAATCTTCAGTAGATTTATGACTTTTAAAGTGAAAGTAAGAATCGTATTTACCTTTCAAGGTTCAACTTCCGCTAGACTGCTCTGCAGTAAAATTATCAACGGAAGTTACGGGTGTGTAGGTACGGTCTAAACGGAAATGTTCGAAGACCCTTCCGCTTTACCGTAATACTCGTAAAATACTACTGTAGAATATGCACTACACAGAAATGGGGGAAACTGGACGAAGACGGAAATTGAGAATGAACAAACATTGGTTTAATCCGTTAGGCAAGTGGAGAAAACAGAATCACCTTTCCATTAGGTATGGGAAATAGTGACAGTTTTAAAATTAGAATTAAAGAGCGATATGTAGGTGAGTCGGTGTTAAATGAATTGCTTGCAGAAGTGACATGTATACATGGTTTACAGCACCGAATAATCAGATACCAACGCTTTTTGCAAACATAACCAGTCGAAGAGAAACAAAATAACCTACCGGTATGCAACAACAGTATAAAATAGTTTCATTGTAATTTGCTTTCCCTAATTACTACTAGTGATGATGCATTGAGTTTTCTTTTTCTTAGCCAACTTTTTGACTTCGAGGTGAGGTGGGTGGGGTAAGTTGATCCCCCCCGATGGTTTTTCGAAGCGTATATTATAGGGAGGGAGCTACTATTAGAGAGGGCGCTATAGAAAGGAGAAATACGGTATTTATTTCGGTAAAAAGTGTATATCACATATAAGGGACAAGGGGCATCAAGGAGCACCATGAAATGTGCAATAATACCAAGGATAACACGAAAAAGCAAAAAACACCCGTTTTCCTTATTTCCATCATGGTCAACAGGGAAAAATAGTCAACTTGGTTAACCCTTTACTCCATCAACTCCATGAACATACAGTAAAACCTCTCCATAACAACCACTAAATTACATCAAGTATTTTGTGTTAAAGGCAGGTGGCTGCTTATTTAAGCAAGGTGAAAGTAAAACAGAACGCTCCTATAGGAGCGTTCTGTTTTACTTTCACATTGCTTTAAGCAACCACCTGCCCTAAATAACCACTAATGAACACAATTTAGTGGCCCTTATAGAGAGGTTTTATTGTAACTTGTTTTGGATGGTCATTGTAGAGGGGTCTCTCAGTGTTTAAGAGGAGATCATTAGGCTAATATCAACCTCTACAAAGTACAGTAATACTGTAGATCATATAACATGTTTGCAGCTATGAGATACATATTGATTGAAGCAGCATTAGACTCGCTTGTGACAGCTGTCAGACTGAAAGGAACATCTCATATGGAAACTCTAGTTTCTTTCTGGTTTGCCACTTTGCATTTCATACAGTCTTAATTAACCCTTTCCCTCATATAAACATGTTTTAACGCATTTGCAAACAGAGTAGACCCAGATCAGACGGCTCCTATAGGAGCCGTCTGATCAGGGTCTGCTCTGTTTGCTAATGGAATTTGATAGATCGGTTTCTTTACGTTCTAATATGGTTTATTTGTTCCACCTTCCCCACTTCATTTTAATTATTTTAACCATGAATATTCAGTAGGTATCGACATTTAGAATAAACATAGAACAGGGAAAGGGTTAAAAAATTGTTTGTGGTACAAGCCCTTTTGAAAACTTATTTGTTAAAACTTTTCCCTGTTGAATTAAAATGTAAGAAATGACATCATGAATATTTAGTAGCTGATTTTTAGCTTGTCTGTTTCGAAGAAAAGTCCAGCTACTGTTATCACTGGGTCGTAGGCATTGTGGTTATCGTCCTTGGCGGAGGCGTGCAAAAACTTTAATGTAGCTTATTATAATTACTCAAAAAGTATAAGAGGTATCAACGTGAAACTTCATAGGTTAGTAGATCTCATTGAGGGGTAGGCCCCTACATAAGAACCATAACTCCTGATTTTAAAATTTTGGAGTTATGGCCCTTTATTGTTTTCATTTTTTTTAATTAAGCAGGACAAGCACCAAATCAGACGAGTGTTGGCGCCGCAGGTGGCTCTTGTTACCTCGTCTGTTTTGAAGAAACGTTGAGCTATTGTGATTACTGGGTCGTAGTTGTAGTCGCCATAAACTTTAATGTAGCTCATTGCTCGAAAGTATAAGAGGTATCTACATGAAACTTCATAGGAGGGTAGATCTCATTGAGGAGAAGGCCCCTACATAAAAATTTTGGACGTAAGGCCATTATTTTTTTCCAAAAGTTTTAATTTAGCTGGACAAGCATCAAATCAGACGAGCGTTGGCGCCCTATTGACATTATTATGTGCAAAAAAAACAACACCCAGCAGAGCTGACCCTAATCAGACAGCTCCGATCAATATTTACTCGGTGTGCAAAGGTGAGAGAAAGCATGTTTTTGTAAGAAAGGGTTAAACAATTTGTCTGTGACAGAAATTGTTCCTTGTTCATTAATGTTAATGAAAATGTGTGACTCATTGTCTCCTGATGATCCAAACTTTGACACTTTGATTGTATTTCTGACTTTAAAGAAAAAATAACTCTGGCAGATGACAATTTTTTACTGATCACAGTTACTGTGTAAAGAGTTACCTTGTGCAAAACTAATTTGCATCCACAAAATTGTCCTGCAATTAGTTACAGTCAGACAATCTTGATTTATTTATCCTAAATATTCGTACATCCAATCTCCATCTGTTTCTAAAGCTTTATAAATCAATTATCACCATTTTGATATGTTTAACCCATTCTCTCATACTGACCCCTTTTGACGCCTCTGTAAAGTCACTTTTTGAAACCATTGTGATAAATAGATATAGGAGCAAATGCTCTATTTATCACAATAGTTTCAAACTACAAAATTCAAAATTTTTCCTTTTCATTTGTTAATGCTCCTTTTCGGTAGATTTATTCAAAGTGGTTGGATCTAGATATAACCTATGAGGTAATGGGTTAAACTAGAGTATATAATTCAATTATCACCATTTTGATAGGTTTAAACTAGAGTGATAGAGTAGCAAGTAATGAAGACTCTCATCAAACTTCTCCTTCAGGAGCACTTTGATCTCGGTCTGCACTATTGCCTTTGATCTCGGTCTGCACTATTTGCCTTTGATCTCGGTCTGCACTATTTGCCTACATTTTTATCTGAATACTTACCGCTGAGAATAGATATACAAATATAAAATGTACTAAAAAAATGCTAAAAAAACACCACCCCAACCCTATGTTGTGACCACTTTCAAAGAGACAATTTTAAAGTGGGCTCACAACATAGGGTTTGGTGATTAAATAAACAAGCTGGATGAAAATGATTAAACCTTTCCTTCATATGAGTGCATTTTCATGCATTTCCAAATAGAGTAGACCCAGATCAGACGGCTCCTATAGGAGCCGTCTCATTAGGATCTGCTCTGTTTGCTGATGGAATTTGATAGATCTGTTTCTTTAGCTACAATGTTCCACCTTCCATATTGTATTATAACTATTTTGTCCATGAATATCCAGGTATTGAAATTTGGAAACAACATAGAACAAGGAAAGGTTAATTTGTGAACCTTATGTAGGCCTCTGTTAGGATCATTATGGTACAAATGATTCATTGGTATTGCATTCAGTAATGGGTTTCCTGCACCAGTTTGTGCACACTCAGTGATTTTGCACAATAATTATTGCAAAACTGTTAATTGGAAACGATAATCTTTCATCTCTTCTCATGCTGAGGCTGTCTTGACAGTCATTTGCATACAGCTTGTATAGACAGCGAGTAGCTCGGTCTCTCATCAGGATCTCGAGCTGTTTAACCCTTTCCTCCATCAATACGCCTTTCTACGCCTCTGTAATAACCACTTCTTGAAACCATTGTGATAAATAGAGCATTTGCTCCTATAGGAGCAAATGCCCTATTTATCACAATGGTTTCAAACTACAATATTCTAAAATTTTACTTTTGTCTAGTAAATGCTTCTTTTGGGTAGATTTATTCAAAGAGGTTGGGTCTAAAAATGGCCTATGGAGGAGTGGGTTAATACCTGGTCAGTAGTGTATCAAAAGTTTGATAGAATCTTAAGTCGGTGAATCACAGCTTGGGGAGACATTATTGTTTGCAGCATGAGAAGGGTTGACAAGATAATAATGATTTAACACTTTACCCCATATATACACCTTTTAACACCTTTGCAAACAGAGTAGACCCAGGTAAGAGGCTTCTGTAGGAGCCGTATGATCAGGAACTGCCCTGTTTGCTTATGAAATAATGTAAATCTGATTCTACAGTAAAACCTCTCTATAACGGCCACTAAATTACATCAAATATTTTGTGTTAAAGGCAGGTGGTTGCTTAAAGCAAGATGGAGCGTTCCTATTGGAGGTTCATATTGGAGTGTTCTGTTTTACTTTCACCTTGCTTTAAGCAGCCACACTCCCTAAATACCAACTAATTAACTCAATTTAGTGGCCGTTATAGAGAGGTTTTACTGTACAGTGTTGGTAATTGCTAAAAAATCCTGTGTTCATGTCTTTATAAAAAAAAAAAAAAGCTAATTAATTGTCATTATGTCATTATTTATTTCATGAATATTTATGGAGTAAAGCAGAGCAACAGATAAATATGCATACTCAAATAATAAACTCATTTATCACATAATCTACCACGTGGGAGTGCAGTAACAGAGTGCCGTATTTCGCAGAATTGCACTAGTGCATTTTTTATGCAAATTAGCAAGTTAGCCAATCGCAGCGCTCATTTAAAAAGCGTTAGCCAATCATAGCACTCCATGACGGTCGTCCGTTGTATTACTACGCTGTTTGTAAAGTAATGGCAAAAACAGCCGTCAGATAGTCTGTTTTATTTTCTATGGCATTTTAAGGATTATGTGATAAAAAGAATCTTACATTCGTGTTCATTATACATTGTTTTATGAAACAATGTGTAATGAACACTCATGTAAGATCCTCTATATCTCAGCTAAACCCTATGTTTTGACCACTCTTTAGAATTGTCTCTTAGAGACTAGCTATTCTAAGGAGTGATCACAACTAAGGATTTGGTGGAGAAATAAAGGAGTTATTCTTGAAAAAAATTTGACACATCTTATTTGGACCTGTAAAGGGTTAAAACATCAGACGTGAAACAAGAATTCTTCTATAAATCAAACAAAGCCAGACTCAGCTGATAGACTGAGGATGCTATTAGCCATGACAGGAGAGAAGTGAGTGACTGACAACTACAGATTATCAGTGTCATTAGGACAGACTATATGAAATATCCAATCATTAGGAACACTTCATAGTCTCACACAGTTAAACACTTTGTTTCATTAACATTGATGTTAGAAATATTGACATCATGAATTTTTTATAATGGTATATTAACCCTTTGCTTGCTATTCACGTCAATATATCTACCTGTAAATAGTGAAGACCTAGATGAGACAGCTCCTGCAGGAGCTGTCTCATCAGGGTCTGCACTATTTACAAGTTTATTGTGCAACCAGTGCACTCCACAGCAGTGATTGAACAGCGAAATACTTGTACACAGTGAAGATATATGTAAATATACAACAGGGCATGGGTAATGAAGGAAAAATCTAATTTAAAATTCAGCAATCGAAGGGTTAACACGGATTTGTTTACCGGGATTTGTTTACCATTGCAAACATGTACATTTAGATCTATATCATTCCATAAGCAAACAGAGCAGTTCCTAGTGATACAGCGCTTACAGGAGTCAGCTGATCTGGGTCCACTGTTTGCAAAGGTGTGAAAAATTGTGGTTTGTTGTTGGATGTTAAATATTCAAAGTGGAATAATCTACATAAACATCTTATCAGACCTTTGTTAACAGCATAGAACCAGATCAGACAGCTCCTATAGGAGCCAGTGATCAGGGTCTGCTCTGTTTGCTTATGTCATTATACATATTATTCTACAGTTTATGCTAAGATAGAAATATCCTGTGTTCATGTACCATTATTCATTATTACCTCATTTTTATAAAAAAAATCAGCTAATACATATTCATGATATCATTATTTCTTACATTTAAATGTTCACCAGGGAAAGGGTTAAACAACACTAAATTAGCTTGGTCTTATAGCAAACAGCATTAAATTTAAAGCTGATCAATTTCTCAGCATCATTACACAGTTTTACATCCTGCGCAGTCTCGGGTCTTCCTCCACCTGGAATTAGCTGGACATCTGATATGACTGAAATACTGTTGTAAACAACATTAAACAAATAAATATCAAACCATCTCTTTAGCATGCTAGTGGTGTATTCTTGATTATTGGGTGAACTCTGCTTCTCATCAGGATCCAAGATGAAGAGAAATGAGAGAACAATTAACTTAGAGAATTAAAACAGACACTCTGACACTGGTTGTTGAAGAGGAAATGGAAGAGATGAGTACATATAAACCCTTACTGTACGGGACACGGGTCACTATTGTCCTTTGCAAACAGTGTAGACCCTGATGAGAGGGCTCCTAGCCCACTCATCAGGGTCTGCACTGTTTGTCATGTTACACTTTTCTTTAGAAAAATCCCTAAATATAAACGGTAAGCTTGACCTATTTGAATTTTGGAATAGTCCATTTAAAAATTCAGCATTGTAAGGGGATATAGCTAAATACTTGTACACAGTGAAGATATATGTAATTATACAACAGGGCATGGGTAAAGAAGGAGAAATGGATTTTAAAATTCAGCAAGAGAAGGGTTAAATCCTTTCAAGGTCAAAGGTTAAGGTCTTGACAACAGCTTTTGAGCATGAATACAGGGCATACCATGGAGCGAAGATTGATTTTCAGGGTGAATGGTCAAGGTTACAGGAGGCTGATCTGTAAAATGCATGATGAACATGATGCATACAAACCATGGGGCGTAGAACAACACATAGTCATCAGACCTTGTTTGCTTCATGAGACATTACACACAATTGATGTTCAATGTCACAAGTTACAGGTCAAGGTAACAGGAGACAGGTCTTGAAAATTACTGTGTGAACACATCACAGGACAAACAATAGCATATATCATTCAACATTGCATGCTCATCCCACTAAATGAAATGTTGCACCATATTGACTTTCAAGGTCATCGATCAAAGATGAAGGTCACAGGAGAAAGCTCTTCAAAATATGTTATGAACATGATACAAACAATGGTACACAGAATCATTTAACCTTGCATGCTTGTTCCTCATGGTAAGACATAGAATGTCATGGTCACAGGAAGCAAAAGAATTCAGTGCACTTGACACAGAACAAACAATCGCAGTTTCGCTGCTAGCATGCAGAGTTAGTGATGACCTCAGCAATAATTGTTTTAATACAGACATTGTTTAGTAAGCACCCAATTATCACATGATTGCGAGGGGACGCTCTGTTTAGTGTTTCTCTTGCTAGACTTGTAACAGACAACCATAATACTTTAGACGCAGTGCATTAGCCCTACTCATGCTTTTAGTGTACATATCTGCATTTGCAAATAGTGTAGACCCATATGAGACAGCTCCTAGAGGTCCTGTCAGCTCCTAGAGGAGCTGTCTCATATAGGTCTGCACTATTTGCCATTATAATGCATTGGGTACAATTTATCAAACTTTAGAATGATTCAGCTGATTGATATTCATAGTGAATAGATCACATTGAGATATTCACCGTGCGAAGGGTAAGGAGTTATAAAAAACACTTCATTAATTGATGAACAAATGAATAGAGATCAGGGCCAGAGGTTGTTAAACGTCTTGCTTGAATTTTGAGTTCATTCTCAAGCATCTGACTGGTCAAATTTTGAATTTGGATTCAGATAACATGATGTTGCCTCAGGATTCTAGTTACTTGACACCCTGATGCTGTTTTTAAATAGGAAAAAACAACAGAAAATCGTGCAGTGGGAATTTGAAGTGGAGAAGGTGTTTAATGAACTTGCACTAATCTGAACATAGTCGCCACAATGGCTGGTGTGCAACTATATGTGTGTCAACTGTCGGGCCATAACATTATTTTGATAGAATATCATACAATTTGGCACACATCTTAATCATGAATAAGCATTTTGAACTATTTGTGTGATATTGACTGATTGAATGATTGTGGTGATTAGCATCTCTTTCTGATATAACTTGACTGAAGTATTTGTCAGTATATTAATCCATAGTGTTTGAAATATTGGCAGAATTGTGGTCAACTTACTGAAAAAATAATTGTTTTGAATTTTGTCATGCAATCGTATCCTATAAATACATTACTAGTTTTGTCACCATTTTTCTTCAATAACTTACTTTAACCCTTACTCTAATGAATTGATTACTCCATGAATATTCATTAATTTAATATTTATGATATAACATTTTCAAAAACTGTAGGATCAGATCTATAGAATTCCATCAGCAAACAGAATAGACTCAGATCAGATGACTCCTGGGTCTACTCTGTTTTGCAAAGGCGTTAAAAAGCGTTTATATGAGGGAAAGGGTTACCTGGGGTGAAACGGAGGGATTGGTTCTCTGTCATCTGTCTGTCGTGCATTTTTAATTACACTTTCAAATAATTTGCCATTACATTGTAATCCTTAGTGTGGTTGGCTTCAAACTTGGTACATATGCAGATGGCAACTAGTATACATGTACAAGATGAAGGCCGTAACTTTAACAGCGCTACATTTTGAGATATAATCCGTTTTTCCTCTACTAATCCTAATTTTGTCTGATTTACAGTAGAACATGTCCTAAGCGGCCATTTATTTACTGAACATAGGAGTGTTAAAAAGCTGGTAGTTGCTTAATGCAGGACAATAGTAATGCAAAAAGCTCCTACAGGATCTTTCTGCATTGCTGTTGACCTGCATTAAACTACCACCTGCCTTACAGACCCATAATTAGACCTCTTTTTTGATGGCCGATTAAGACAGGTTCTACTGTATAGTTTTCAGATATTCAAATAAACGAGTTGAAGCATTTCCATAGCCTTGGTATTTTTGCCATTGTCAATGTCTTGGGCAGTATATTATATATATATATATATATGTATGTATGCCATCTCATCTGGATTTGAGCTATCTGCAAATGCCAGTCAGATTGCACTTTACATGCTAAGGGATAATCAGAGTGAGGTACTGGATTATGCAAACTGTAGAGACCCAGATTAGAAGGAGGTTAAAGGAACTGTCCAATGAGAGTCTGCACTGGTTGACATCTATAATCCTCTAGGAAGCCTTTCACACTGTGTAGACTGTATCATTAAACATTGATGGGCCATTCCACCTTGATTATTCAGCATTCGAAGTATTAACCCTTATAATGCTTATTTTTCAAATGGACTATTCCAAAATTCAAACAGGTTATTTAGGGATTTTTCTAGAGAAAAGTGTAACATGGCAAACAGTGTAGACCATGATGAGAGGGCTGGCTCCTCTAGGACCTCTCTCATCTGGGTCTACACTGTTAAAGGACATTAGTGGCTTGTGTCCTGCATTGTAAGTATTAATATAATTACTTCATTAGGCCGCTTCGAAGTGATATCCACTGAGTATACTGTAATTATGTTTGTCTAATTTGCTTTGCTGCTATACTGTAGATTGATTGTCAGGGAAATTAATATGTGATGACTTAGTACATATGGAATTGAAAGCGACAGATGTGGCTCTTGTTAACCCTTTATCTGATAAATATTTACGTATGAAATAATGACCTCATGAATATTTATAAGCTGAATTTTTTTATAAAGGAATGTGAAAACTGGAATTTATGGCCTTGGCAGAAACTATAGAACCAGATCTATAAAATTCCATAAGCAAACAGATCAGACCTAGCTAAAGTGCACACAGTATAAAAGGCTTAACGTTGCTATAGAAGCATAATAAACAGTGCAGACCCTGACACTGTTTACAAATGTCCTAGTGCATGTGGGTCCTGTATTCAAATGGATAAAGTCACAAGAGGGTGCCTAGTTCAGCTTTACAAACAGATGAAATGGAGAGACTGCAGGGTGGTCCAACATTAACTTTTTACCTGTTCATTAACCATGTACGAAATGATGACATCATGAACATTTTTATTATGCCCCCCCAGATCAGATCTGGGGGCATATTGTTTTTGCCCTGTCTGTCTGTCTGTTTGTCCGTTTGTCTGTTTGTTTGTCAGCAACTTTAACATTGGTCATAACTTTTGAGCCAGTACAGATAAAGACTTGATATTTGGCATACGTATGTTTCTCATTAAGCCGCGCATTTTAAGGGGTGACATGTCAAGGTCAAGATCATCCTTCAAAGCCGCACATTTTGAGGGGTAACATGTCAGTGTCAAGGTCATCCTTCAAGGTCAGAGGTCAAATATATGGGTAAAATCAGAGACTTTAACATTGGCCATAACTTTTGAACCAGTAGAGATACAAACTTGATACTTGATATGCATGTGTATCTCATGAAGCTGCACATATTGAGGGATGAGATGTCAAGGTCATCCTTCAGGGTCAACGGTCACCAACTTTAAAATTGGCCATAACTTTTGAACCAGTAGAGATACAGACTTGATACTTAGTATGCATGTGTATCTCATGAAGCTGCATAGGTTGAGGGGTGACATGTCAGGGTCATTCTTCAGGGTCAAAGGTCACCGACTTTAACATTTGCCATAACTTTTGAACCGTAGAGATGCAGACTTGATATTTGGTATGCATATATATCTCATGAAGCTGCACAGTTTGAGGGTAACATGTCAAGGTCAGTGTCATCCTTCAGGGTCAAAGATCATATTGGGGGGCATAGTGTTTCACAAACACATCTTGTTTAGCTGAGTTTTCAAAATATAAACTTTTCAAGAAAACGTCTTGCTTTGACAAAAAAACTGTAAAATCAGATCTATATGATGTCAAAAGCAACAGGAGCCGTCTGATCTGGGTATACTGTGTTTGCAAGTGTGTGAAAATGCATTTATATGAATGAATGGATTAAAGGGTAAATACAGAATTCACAGCAGTTTGGCACTAAAACTGTAACTACATATTTGCAGGAAGAAGCTAGTGCTGATTGATAAACTGGTACTGCAGATTGGCAATATTGGTAGTAACTGGAGTGTTGTATAGAATCAACCATCAATGAGGACCAAAAATAAGACTGGGTAAAAGTACAGGTGTAAGGCTTATCCTGACGAGAAAAAAAAAGTCCACAAAAACTTTGATTCACTGTAAAGTGTCTGTCACACCTTACCAGATAGCATTAATGGACATCAAACGTATAACAGAATTTTAATCTGGTCATCTCTGTTCGCATGCGTTCCTTGTCTGTTTCATTTGGCGTGTACGCTTCTTGTCCGGCAAGGTCCGTTTAGTCCGGTGGACAGTTTCGATCGCTTAACGGAAAACTATTGTAACTCACTTTTTCAAAACTTTACAGGAAACAGGAAAAACATCTTTGTTTGATAGATATGGATAGAATTTGTAACTGCTTCACTGTGTAGACCATTAATGGATAGAAAATAACAGATACATCTTCAGTAACAACAAATCTTTTATTAAAATGATATTTGAGCACATATTTAAGATACAATAGTCTTACAGCTATATTTTTGGAAAAAAATCCTTTTTTTCTTAGCGGAAAAGTATTGTATCTCAAGATACAATAGTTTTCCACCGACAAAAGTCATACATTATGAACTGATTTGCACATAAATAACTTGTATCTGAGAAGGATCTTTGTAATTATTACTTATAAATACACTTTTCCGGACACAAAACCTAATTAATATGCAATCTGATTGATTTTATGGATGTATTTTTCAAATTTTGTTACTAAGAACAAAATTTTTCGTTTTAGCATGCATGAGTAATGTATCATAAAACCACATGCAGGAAATTTACAACAGTGAAACTTAATGAGCTCCAAGCTACAGAAGGAAAAGAAAATAGCATAAATCAAGATCAAAATTAGTGCTGTAACTTTCTTTAGTGATTCACAAGCACATTTTGCCAAAAATGTTTGACCGTTCAGTAACTTTGAACCAATTAAGGCAATAAATCAAGTTGTTTCTGGTTAACTCAGTATAACCAAAAAAATTCTTAGGTAATGTACATAATCGCTATTGTTTAATATAACATCTCAAATTACTTCAATCTAGTTCCTGCAATGACATACATTAATGCAAGCAGTAGCAGGATTTAATTATCAACTTATTGAGAGCAAACATACTACCACTGCTACTACTTCTAATTCTAATACTACTAATACTAGTTAGTAGAGGCAGTAGTAGTAGTACTTTTACTGCTACTAGTAATACTACTTCTACTACTAATGTTACTATTATTACAACTATTATTATTATTACTACTACTAGTAGTAGTTAGGGATGGGTATTGCCAGAGAAAGTGTATCGCGATATATCACGATACGGGTATGGCGTATCGCGATACGTATCACAATATACCTTTTCCTTTATTCATCATTGAAGAAACCACTGTCTACATTATATATAAAAAAAATATTAGCCGTAATAGTATTAGCACACTGGAATAAAATATCATCAATAAAAGTTCAGAACTAACTAGACATCATGTTGACTAGTTATGATGTTGACTTGAATATTGTAAAAAGTCTCATAAACTGATGATATTTACCCAAAATGTTGTAAGATAAAAAAAAAAAGTTTTGTAACTTCCACCAGCTGTCATAAGAATAAGATTATCAAAATGTGTTGAGCAAATGGAAAGTCACAAAAATATTTTATATTGCAAAGTTGTAAACACCTCCTTGTAGACCTTATGCACTACAGCTAAAGTGCGTTCTCAATGTCTCTAAATTCCTTCGACTCAACTAAAGAATATGACCTCATATCTTTCACAATAAATTTGGCAATTTTTAAATTTTCAAAGCTTTATCCGGGTTTGGCATATATTTATTTATAACTGTTATAAGCCTAGGTTAAGTTACTATTTAAGTGAATTGCTGATCAAATGATTTTTGCTCCATGTTATTGACCACATCGACAGTGGAAGTTCGTACGTCGATTGATTTCTCTTGAAAACGGTGTGTTGTCTTCGCAAATGCGTCGTTAAAAGAGTTGAAATACCTGAATATTTAACTTTGGTATTGCACTCGGAACAACCACCAACATCTTCCACAATTTTGTTTGTTACTTTGATTTTAATAAGCCGAAACACCACCGTATTTCCTTTCGGATTTCTAACGATTTCGAATTGTCTGCCATTTTGTATGATATGGGAAAGCGTGGTACCTGGCTCGATCGATATAGGAAAGCGTCTGCGTTTACATACACCGGGGACCAGTCAGGGAAAATAATCAAACGCTGTACTGAACAGACTATTACAGAGGCTGGCCGCTGCGACAAAGTTCTAGAAAGAGCTAAAATGGTCGTTTAAAATGAGAGAAACGGTAAAATTTACAAGTTACCGGAAATGTACGAACTTCTTACGGAAATTCTCGAGCGTACCGGTATTCTCTGGCCGTACCGATACGGTGTATTGTTTTCAAGCATATCACAATATACCGGTATACCGATAATACCTCCCACCCCTAGTAGTAGTGGTAGTTCTACTACTGCTAATAACAATACTAGCAGTAGAGGTAGTAGTAGTAATAGTAGTAATCATAGTAGTGGCTTTACTACTACTACTAGTACTACTACTGATAGCAGCAGTACTACTACTTAACTATTACTACCACTACTATTTCTACTACTACTGTCTCCTATTACTAGTATTACTACTACATATACTGCAACTACTACTACTACTAGTACTATTACTACTAGTACTACAAATGCAAGTAGTAGAGATATAGGTAGTAGTAGTAGTAGTACTGTTACAACTTCTAGTAGTAGTATAAGTTAGTAGTAGTTGAAGTACTACTACTACTAATATTATTATTATTACAACTACTATTGTTACTACTACTAACAGAAGTAATAGTAGTAGTAGTAGTGGCTTTACTACTAGTAGTAGTATCAGTACTACTACTTCTACTTCTACAACAACTACTACTACTATTAGTACTAGATTACTTCTAGTGGTATTAGTAATACTACTACTACTTCTACCAGTCGTTAAAAGTTGGTACTAGTAGCTCCCTTGTCTACGCTCGACATTAAAAGGGTAGTTCTAAAACTAGTCTGCCCGGTGTCAGGATAATGTGACTGGGCGGAGTGCCCTTGCCATGTGCCTACAGCAGGGGCATTCCAGTGAGGCAGCACTATAACTAATGTCTCAAGCGGGTGCCATCTGCAAATAACTGAAATACTTTTGGTCGGACATAAAACCTAACCCACTCACTTCTACCGGTATTAGTAGTAGTATTAGTAGTAGTACTACTATTACCAATAGTAGTAGTACTACTAGTTAGCACTACTACTACTACAGCTACTAGTAGTAGTAGTACTACTACTGCTTGTTATACTAGTAGTAGAGGTAAAGTAGTAGTAATACTGCTACTGCTACTAGTAATAATAATAGTTGTAGCCGTAGTAGTACGTAACCACTACTGAAAGAATCTATCTGACTTAGTACTACTACTACTTCAACTACAACTACGACTACTAGTAGTAGTACTACAACTAATACCACTAGTAGTAGAACTTCTAGTAGTAGTAGTAGTAATACTACTACTATTACTACTACTAGAAGCACTGCTACTTAGCTACTAGTAGTAATAGTTGTAGTAGTAGTAGTACTACTACTACTGTTAGTAGTAGTAGCAGTAGTACTTACTACTATTACTACTACTTTTACTACTACTAGTACTTACTACTTTCATTTTCTTCTTTTTTCTTACACATACAGAGCCACTCATGCTAGATTCAGAGGAATCGAATTCAGATTCTGATAATTCAAATCCACTTCCTGAGCTGTAGAAACTTAAGTTTCAGTCATCAGAATCTGACCTCAGTTCTTCTAAATCATGCATCTTTGCTATTATCCTCTCTTTCAGCACAAAGCTGTTTAATGAAGTTGCACACTTCTTCTAAGTTTTGATATACAGTGAGCACTGCAGTACACCATAGACAGTTCATATCCAAATGGTCCCGTGAATAGGGATAAAAAATATAGTAATGATTCACATTTAATAATTCCAACAGTGTAACAATCTATAGTTAGAAATGAGAAATTTGTGATGCTCCTAACTGCATGCTCATTAGAATAAAATGGCCATTTCATTTCTGATTGAAAGATGGCACCACATACTGTGTTGAGAATATCAGTTGAGAAAGTGTTTATCTTTCTTGACAGTTCATTGATCAGCAAGAAAGAATCCTTGCCACATAAGATTATATAATTTATCTCCTTCAGTCAAAATTTCATCTGTATGTCATTGCAGTAAAATTTCATCTAAGTCATGAGTTAAGTCCAGTTTGACGGTGGCCTTTTCTTTGAATGGATGAAGGCGGCATAGTAGTTAGTGGTACATTGTCTACCAGCTCTGTTGGCCTGATGTGTTGTTGCTTTTACTGACAGCAACCTGTATAATGAGAAGAATATCATGAGCTTTAATGCAACATAGTTTCAATGATTTAATCAAACAGCCTCAATGATTTTATCAAACAGCACTACCAGACTAAATGCCTGGTCTCCAACACACATCTGATCAAGCTGAATACTGTCTTAATATAGTCATCATCAAAAATTTATAATGATTTTCTCAAACTGCATAAACACAGTAAATAATCCACTGAATAAATTCATATTGCCCCTCCTTCTATGAATATTAATTAAGCAAATTTTCCTATAGTCTGAGGGTGAGTAACAAATTATTATGCAATGGTAATAACATAGTGTGTGTTTATGAAGATTTCCAATGGCAAACTGTGTGTGGAGACCCTGATGAGAAAGAATTCCTATAGGAGCTCTCTCATCTGTGTCTACACTATTTGCAGGTGCAACTATTGTCATGCTTAGCCATTTAAGTTTATTCCATTTGCATAGGACACCTATTTCTGTGGTAAGTACTCATATTTAGAAGTCTGTTCCTGAATAAATTCAATGCCTTCAAATTATTTTCAAAATACATTTATGGATAACGAAGTTATAGAACAGAAGGGAAAATTCTACCTACAGACTGACCAACAGACAGATGTATGTACTGACTGACAGACAGTCACCAACATGTGAAAAGCAATCTATATACATGTACCTCCACTTCTTTCAGACGTTGGCATAAAAATGGAACTTAAAAGATATTATGTGTGATTCTTAATGAAGTTGACACAGACCAATTACTGATATTAGGCTCCAACATAAATAGTGGCCCTCAGGAGTAAAAAATTAAGTGCCCCCCCTCCCAAGTTATAGTCAAAACGTACCCAAGTCAAAACGTACCTAAATAGAGTCAAAACGTACCCATCTATTGTCAAAACGTACCCAGGTTCCAATTATATTTATGCATGTATTTTTATTTAAAATGTAATTATCATATGTTAAAATGTAAAACATCTATCCATGAATGCTATTTTTCAAGAGAATTGTATGAAATAATTTATCAAAGAACAACAACATACCTTCTTTCTTTAATATACTAATAAAACCTTGCCCATTCTCAGCGGTTTCACCCTTTTCCTGTTTTATGTTTATTCCAAAGTTCAATACCTACTGAATATTCATCATCAATTTCATAGGTCAAACGGTTCCTATAGGACTAAGGAGCTGTCTGATCGGGATTTATACTCTGCTTTATGAATGAAAACAATTGTACATGAAGGAAATGGTTAAGTTACATATTATTAAACTGTATTTATCTATTTACTGCTTAAAGTTTGGACATACAGGATGTTACATTACAGTTAGGAATATGTTCGGAATACTAATGGCAAGATAACAGAAATTTACTGTTTTATATATCATGTTGTATTAAAAATTCAAAACATTAAATTAGTAAACCAAATCATAAATAATTACCAGACGAACAAACACATTATGAAATTACACAATAAAATAATGCTTGGGTATGTTTTAACCAAATATTAATACTTGGGTACGTTTTGACCAAAACATGGGTATGTTTTGACCACAAAATGTGGGTACCTTTTGGTATTGGGTACGTTTTGACCAGCTCCCCCCCCCCCCCCCCCCCCCCCCCCCCACACACACACACACACCCCACCCCCAATAAATACCCCACCGACCAATGAAACTCATTAAAAACAAAATGTACAAATGTAAATCTGACATATATGTAGTCAATAAGGTTATATCTGAATGTCAGCATTATTATAGAACCCTTTGTGATTTCAAACTTATACTAAATTTTAACTTACCTCAACATTTTCTCCGTTTCCTCCACCTCTCCAAAAAGACCGGGTTCTGACTTCATAGCCATGTGTCAAAATTGATTCCTGGGTTTTCTTGCATTTCAATTTCATAAAATTGTTTTTGTTTTATATTTTCCAAATGATTTTTTAAGGTAAATTATTTTATTCTCCCTTTTTGTCATATATGTACTAAGTGCTGAATTTTTGTATCTTGAGATACAATAGTTTTTCACTAACACATTCACTTAAAATAAGTAATAAGTTAATTGGAAAACTATGGTAACTTGAGATACAACAGTTTTCCAGGTAAAACTTTCAGCATTTAAGTGTAAATGTTAATGCAATACTATTGTATCTCAAGTTACAATAGTTTTCCATTAACCAAATATAGCTGGACATTATAGTAAAACTATGGTATCTCAAGATACAATAGTTTTACAAGTATGAAAATGTTCATTTCAGATACAATAGTTTTGCAAAATTTGAATATTTCAATAACTTTTGTAGGGATGACTGAAATATTTTTACAGCATATGTATCTTATATTGCAAACCTGTTTTTCCAGGAAATGTCATTTTCTGAAAAAAAGTGAGTTACCATAGTTTTCCGTTAAGCGATCGGTTTTGAACATGCTCAAAACTCAGAACAGACTCCACCGGACAAAGGCGTCTGCTAAACATACAGTATCTATGCGCTGACATGCGGTTTGTTTGGAACTCAGGGGTTTCATCTCCTGTTCATGCGTTCCTTCTCCTGGACTTGTCCGGTTCGCATCTGTTGATGTCTGATAGACTTGATTCACAGATGCATTACTACTTGTCATATATAACGGATCAACCGGAGGTGTACCGGACAACGTCATTCCAAGAACGTCTTGTCAGTTTCTCATATGTTGCACTTTCGTTTTACCCGGTACTTGTCCGTTAATCATACGGTGATTTCCGTTAATTAACACGTTAATTTACCTGTTCATGTCCGGTAATCGTGTGGTCACTGTGCCTTTTATGTGCTCCATACACCGATCGCGAGAGCCTCGAGCTGCAATGGGGACAAATTTCACCACCGGATAGCTTTCTGTCGCAATGTTTTTGTCCGTTTACACTATCCGGTAAGGTGTTACAGATACTTAAGGTTTGCTTACTTCTGATGTCAGAGTGTCAAAGATCTCCAGATGAGACAGAGCTATATATAAAGATACATATTTATATACTAAAATTATCATTTCTCAACTAAATCCTATGTTGTGACCACTCTTTAGAGTCGTTTCAAACAAACGATTCTTAAGAGTAGTCACAACATAGGGTTTGGTGAAAAAATAACAAAGCTATTCTTGATTTTTTGTTTTTATTTATGCGTATCATTCTATTTCTACTTTGTAGAGTATTGTTTGCTGATGAGATTACAATCAGGAAGATGAGGCTTAAAATGTGTTGACAATTTTTGCAGATGACATAAAATTCATAATTATGAAATATCTCATTGTAGCAGTGAAGAAGCTGTTTTCAGTAGATCAGGCCATAGAAATGCCCAAGGGTATGTGTTTTGATAATCATAAACATTTTCCGTCAACCCTATGAATACAGGACGCGTATACAGTCATTTGCAAACAATGTAGACCCAGATCAGAGGGCTCCTGTAGGAGCCCTCTGATCAGGGTCTGCACTGTTTGTCATTCAAAATCCTGCAACAAGTTTTAGGCTTTTATACAGAGTGGACTCTATGGGCTATTCCACTCTGAAAATTCAGCATTGAAAGAAGATTAAAGGAACACCTGTATAACAGCCAATCAAAAGAAACCTTAATTCTATATAGCAGCCAATCAAAAGAAACCTCAATTCTTGGTTTTAAGACAGGTGATAGCTGCAGGACGAAAGTTATTAACAGCTTTTTGTATTTCTTTCACTCTGCATGAAACAAGGAATTGCTTTTAAAACACCTGTATTATTGTGTCACTTGCTTTAGTGGTTCTCTGTGGTCCGTCCATCAGTCTGTCTGCAGTGTTATGCCTAGGCTGTGAGATCACAGAAATCCAACAATATTTTAACCCTTTCCTTCATATAAACGCCTTTTCACGCATTTGCAAACAGAGTAGATCCAGATCAGACAGCTCTGTTTGCTTATGAAATAATATAGATATGACTCTACAGTTTCTACAATAACCAAATTTTCCTGTGTTCATATGCCATTACAAAAATGAATCTAATCAATATTCATGACATCATTATTACTTACATGAATATTCATGAAGTAAACGGTTAATCAATGTGGCTTTAATTTTCACTCATCATCGGGGGCCTACCTTCAGCCAACCCAAACTCCTTTTCTGTGCTTATATATATCGAGGGCTTGGTGCAAAACTATTCTAACTCCTTCACAAGGTGAAGGAGTTAGAATAGTTTTGCACCAAGCCCTCGATATATACTTTTTGTTTGTTTTGCAATTTTTTAGTGTCCAGAAACCCAGAAATAATTATTTTGTACCAGTCTAATCTAATTGGAATCAAACCTGCAATAATTATTTTGTACCAGTCTAATCTAATTGGAATCAAACCTGCAAAATTGCTTCTTAAAGGCTTGACTGAATCTATGTCTAGTAATAAAAATAGAAAGACAGCAGACAAAAAAAATGCTGATGTACAGCTTAAACCGCTAGATCAAGAGACTTCAAGCTGCACAAAAACAAACGAGAAAAAGGAAAGAAATTTCAAAAAGGAAAAGCATATTTAGTGTGTCTGACTATGCAACAGTGACCGTACTATTAAATTACAAATTTGGATTCAAAACTTAACCCATTCCCGCATATAGACGCCTTTTGATGCTTCTGTAAAAGTCACTTTGTTAAACCATTGTGATAAATAGAGCATTTGCTCTATTTTTCACAATGGTTTAAACACTGCACAATTCTAAAATTTTCCTTTTTAGTAGTAAATGCTCCTTTTCGGTAGATTTGTTCAAAGAGGTTGGATCTAAAAATAGCCTATACGGGAATGGGTTAACCCTTTGAATGAGTGTACTGGCATATGCATACAATGTAGACCCAGATCAGAGGACACATGAAGAATCCCTCTGATGAGAGTCTGCACTATTTGTGATTTAAACTCATCTAGCAAATACTGAATTGATTTACAGTAAAACGTCTCTATAATGACCACCAAATTGTGTTAATTAGTTGGTATTTTGGGCAGGTGGTTGCTTAAAGCAAGGTGAAAGTAAAACAGAACGCTCCTATAGGAGCGTTCTGTTTTACTTTCACCTTGCTTTAAGCATCCACCTGCCTTTAACACAAGATACTTGATGTAATTTAGTGGTCATTATAGAGAGGTTTTTACTGTATCTTTAAACAGTGATTGACTACACTATTTTAGAAATTCAGTATTCAGAGGTTGTATCAGTTGGCGTTTTAACCCTTTACTCCATAAATACAAGAAGTTCCTTTTTAAGAATGCCCCTGACAGTGAATTATGTGGACAAACTTGACAAATGTCCAGAATATGTGCTGAAGATGATTGGTGTTTATTGTAGAATATTTGTCGATGTTGCAGTGCCGGCCGCTGTCGACCTTAATTATTTTGTGACGGTAATACTTCCTCTTTGTAGACAGCTCTAATGGCTGTGTAGACAACACTAATTGTTATCTGGCATTAAACCTTTTCCTCATATAAATGCATTTTTCACGCCTTTGCAAATAGAGAAAACCCAGATCAGATGGCTACTGTTGTAGCTGTCTGATCAGGGTCTGCTCTGTTTGCTTATGGAATTATAAAAATGCGAATCTGCAGTTTCTGCCAAGTTAAAATAAAGTCGGTGTTCATTCACCACTAAAGTAAAAAAATAACCCTTTCCCTCATATAGACACCTTTGCACACTGTGTAGACCCAGACCAGACAGCTCCTGTAGGAACTGTCTGATATGGGTCAGCTCTGTTAGCTTATATAGTAATGAGTAATATCATGATCTTTCATTAACCCTTTCCCTCATATATACAATTTTTGGCACCTTTCCACAGTTAGATCAGTAGGAGCTATCAGATCAGGTTCTACACTGTGTACTTATACAGTATGGAGTAATATTATCATCTGGCCTTAATTAACCCATTCCCTCATATTGACGCCTTTTGACGCTTCTGCAAAAGTCACCTGTTGAAACCATTGTGATAAATAGAGCATTTGCTCCTATAGGAGCAAATGCTCTATTTATCACAATGGTTTCAAACTACAAAATTCTAAATGTTTCCTTTTCTCTATTAAATGCTCCTTTTCGGTAGATTTATTCAAAAACGTTGGAACTAAAAATAGCCTATGAGGGAATGGGTTAACACTTTACCACATATAGATGACATTTGACACCTTTGCTCACAGAGTAGATCCAGATCAAACACTCCTGTATGAGATGTCTGATCAGGGTCTACTCTATTTGCTTATGGAATAATATTGATCTGATTCTTAAGTTTCTGTCACAGCCAAAACTTCCCTTGTTCAAAGTGCAATTTATAAAAATTAAGTTAGATAGATATACATGGAGTAAAAGGTTAAAGTATGAATAAGCTAACACAACCTAACAAATATGGTGCCAAGAAATTAACCCTTCTCTTGCTGAATTTTAAAATACGTTTCTCCTTCTTTACCTAAGCCCTGTTGTATAATTACATATATCTTCATTGTGTACAAGTATATCGCTGTGCAATCACTGCTCTGGAGTGCATTGGTTGCACAATCAACTTGTAAATAGTGCAGACACTGGTGAGACAGCTCCTGCAGGAGCTGTCTCATCTGGGTCTTCACTATTTACAGGTAGGTATATTGACGTGAATAGCAAGCGAAGGGTTGAGAAAGTTGCTGAATTCATGTAGAACTCTTTACCTAATTAATATTAACCCATTCCCACTTAGGCTATTTTTAGACCTAACCTCTTTGATTAAATCTACCAAAAAGGAGCATTATCTAGAGAAAAGGAATTTTTCAGAATTGTGTAGTTTTGAAACCATTGTGATAAATAGAGCATTTGCTCCTGTGGAGCAAATGCTCTATTTATCACAATGGTTTCACAAAGTGACTTTTACAGAAGCGTCAAAAGGCGTCAATATGCGGGAATGGGTTAAAGTGTAAAGGAGTAAAGTGTTAAATTTAACATTATAGTCCATTGATAAAAGAAATTGTGACGTCACGGTCAGGCTGACTACAGGGGTATGATATTTCTGTAACATTTCATACCAATTCTGTCTGCTTATTATCACTACTTGGAAAGTACAGCACATGGACGTGTGTTTTTCACTATTCACCAGAGATTTATAAGTTACTGACAGACTCTACGGACCTTGGGGATAAACATAAAACGTACCAGCCTATTCCTACCCCACGGTGATGGTAAATCTAGCTGAAAATAGACCAGGAATCAGCAATAAATTGACAGTAAAAGGTCCCTTGCAATTCTAGACTCGTCAACAAAAAGTCTACTGAAGGGAAGAAAATTCACAATGATACCACAATAACAGTTGGCCTGTTTGTAGTATATCTAATTTGGAATATGCCCTGCCAGTAATTTATGACTGTTTGATGTTCAGAATGAAAATTTGTATCCGAAAACAATAATAGATAGTAATTTGGACTGAAGCAAAAATAGATTTGGCAGACAAATATCTGCTTCTTGCTAAGGATTAACCCTTTCAGTGTTGGAGACGAGTCACTAATGACATTTGCAAAGGATGTAGACCGCTCCTGATTAAGGTCTGCACTGTTTGTCATGTTACACTTTTCTTTTCAAATTCCCTGAATATACATACATGTAGTAAGTTTGACCTGTTTGAATTTTGGAATAGTCCATTTGAAAATTCAGCATTGAAAGGGTTAAGGCTGTAATTCTATTAAAAAATTACTTTCTAGTGGCAGTATTTGTTCGCCAATTGTACTCTTTCTTTGGCTGATACTTCGCCAATATATTTCAAGGTTAGATGTCGAAAACATTGTAGGTAGGGGCCTGCACATGTTACCTAGCTGTTCCACTGTCAACTACTGTTTATTGAACGCGAAACTGCTTTTCTGAAGCTTCTTTCATACCACAACTCTAGATTGGTTTGCAAATAATTCAATGGTTATGCTACCATTCATGCAATGCAAAACAAAATTAATGTTCTGTAAGCTTCGCGATTCTTTTTATGCTTTCAGGAGGGGATGGGGTAACATTGGTGATAATTTTGTAACCATTGCACATACATACTTTAAACTTGGCATGCATGTGCATCTTATGGAGACAAACATTTTTAGGGGTGACCATTTAAGGTCAAGGTTATGCAACAAGGTCAAAGTTCAAATTACGGGTCAAACTTAGATTGGCGATAATCTGTAGTTGTTCAACATACATACTTCAAACTTGGCATGTATGTGCAACACGGATCATGACTCATTAAAATATTCCCCCTTTTCTGCTATTATTTTATATGGTCATGTTTTCCCCATGTATCTGTTAATTAAAAGTACCAAACAATATTTCTCCCTCTTTTTCTTCTATCCTGCTTAAAGATATGTTAGGCAGCCATTTTACACTTGTGTAAAACCTTGCTTGTTTGCTTTTCTACTCAGGTGAGCGATATAAACTTATGACTCAACATTTTGCAACATTGCACTTTACTTTTGATTATTTTTTTGGGAAACATTTCCTAGTTCGGTATTAAAATTTATCGTCATCAGTGTTTTTCAGCCATCACTGTTTGATTGAGATTTCTGAACAGTGCAGTTATTAAGATAATGAGATTTAACCCTTTCCCTCATATAAACGTGTTTTCACGCATCTGCAAACAGAGTAGACCCAGACCAGACGGCTCCTAGAGGAGCCGTCTGATCAGGGTCTGCTCTGTTTGCTAATAGAATTTGATAGATCTGTTTATTTACTTTCTAAAATGACTACAATAATCCACATTCCAGATTTCATTATAGCTATTTTGTTAATGAATATTCAGTAGGTATTGAAATTTGAAATAAACATAGAACAGGGAAAGGGTTAAAACTTTGATTGACATGCATGTACTGCCTTTTGCAAACAGTGAAGACCCAGATCAGAGAGCTCCTGATTCAGTATTAAAATTTATCCTCAGCATTTTTTAGCAAACACTGTTTGATTGCAATTTCTGCACAGTGCTGTTATTAAGATAATGACTTTATTGAGGGTTTAACCTTTGATTTTAGGACACGCATGCACTGTGTTTTGCAAACAGTGTACACCCAGAGCAGAGGACTCCTCTAGGAGCCTTCTGATCAGGGTCTGCACTGTTTGTCATTCAGAATCTTCTAGCAAGTTTAAGCCTTTTCATTCTCAATGGACTTTATAGTTAAACACCCGGTGGGATATTCCACTCTGAAATTTCAATGTAGAAAGGGTTAATTAGATTTGCACCTACGGTGGGTAGTAATTACAAGATTGTTACAACATGCTTTATGATCCCATTGACAGCCTTGGTGCAAACTCATCATTGATTTTCTTTCGTTTGGAGATCCAATGTTTCAGATATGGATGAGTCTTTTTCTCCATTTGGGCTAGTTCATTATGTTACAGAGGCAATGAAAGGTACGGAGAACATGCACAAATGTTGATCAAACAAGGTGTTAATTAACCTTTGAATGCAGAAAACCAGTGTACCGACATTTGCAAACAGTATAGACCCAGATTAAAGGTAAAATTAAGTATCCCTCTGAGCAGGGTCTGTACTGTTTGTCATTTAAATCCGTTTTTGCTAATTTAACGCTTTACTCCTAAAAATTGCCTTTTAACCCTTTCCTCCATAAATACGCCTTTCTACCCCTCTGTAAAAGTCACTTTTTGAAACCATTGTGATAAGTAGAGCATTTTGCTCCTATAGGAGCAAATGCTTTATTTATCACAATGGTTTCAAACTACAAAATTTTAAAAGTTTCCTTTTTCCTATAGGAGCCGTCTGATCTGGGTCTTCTCTGTTTGCAAATGCGTGAAAACATGTTTATATGAGGGAAAGGATTAAACCAAGGCATATATTGACTATGAAAGGTTCACATTTTCTACTAGACAGTGAATGACACACAGTGTTGATGTATTTATTGCAGTAGATCTTTGAAATATTGTATGCACTCTAAATTAGAATTGTTGGCTTGGACAAAAACATAGAATCAGATCTATACAATTCCTAGAGCAAAGGAGTAGATCCTGATTAGATATGGCACCTACAGGAGCCACCTGATCTACGTCTTCTGAGTTTCCAAAGTCGTGAAAAGGCATTTTATGTGAAGGAAAGGGTAAATTCATACAAAATTCATGAAAAACTGAAATGTTTTCACAGAAAATCTTCCCCCTTTCATCACTGCAGTCAACAAATAAATGCTTGAAGTGAAAAATTGTCTGTTTGATGTATCCTAGATTTAGTCAAAGTTTATGCGTTCTTTCGAAAAGTTTTCATAATTTGCATTAAAAGAACTTCTTTGTTCCATATTTGTCCTAAAAAGCCATCTTGAAGAGTAAACGTCTGACTTCTCATGAATAATATGTCAAAATATTGCATCTAACATATTGCAATGTATCGTAATACTGATTTGATTGTAATGAAAATATGAAATATCTTGAGCTCCTTGATGGAGATGAAAAGGAGCAATGTTCTCAGTAAATATCTTTTTTCATGTTGGTACTCATTAGAAATGTCTTAGAATTAGCTAGAGTTTGGTGGAGAAGTCTAGAAATCGTTGAAGATAGATTTCCCATGACTGTGTTTTGTATGATATGAAGCATTTTAGACAAAGAAATTCAACATTGCCAAACCCTGTCATGCTATTACTCGTTAGAATCACCTCTTAGAGGTAATTCTTATGAGTAGTAGCAAGATAGGGTTTGTCTGAGAAAAGAGATACTGTAACCCATTCCCTCATAGGCTATTTTTAGATCCAACCTCTTTGGATAAATCTACCGAAAAGGAGCATTAACTAGAGAAAAAGGATTTTTTTTAGAATTTTGTAATTTGAAACCATTGTGATAAATAGAGCATTAATTTGCTCCTATAGGAGGCGTAGATTTTTAAGGCGTATTTATGGAGGAAAGGGTTGATAAATCAATATGCAGCTGATCTACAGCCCTGGTGCCTGTTTTACTAAAGATTGTAGGACCAAGAGTTTCATAAATCTTAATTTTATTGAACCAATAGCTGACTCGTGATTTTCCATGAGAGAACGGAAGTGAGAGGTCAAGGTCATTACGGAATCTGCTAGGAGAAAGGAATTCTTGGAGAGTCATTAATCTAAAAAATTAACGATCAAATCTACTATTTTTGCCAACGTTACGCAGCCATCGTTACTGAAAAACAATTTGGGACTATCAAGTCAATCGGAGGGAAGGCATTGTGATTCGCATTTTTATACTGGAACTTACCGTTCACACGAAAATTCTTGACGAGAGAAATTCTCGGAACTTTGGGGAAGCCGCAATGGCATCTGAATCCGAAATGGATTCTTTTCAAGAGAAAGTTTTGCGGAGAGCGAAGGAACTCAACAGAGTTAGAGCTGGGAAAGCCAGCGAAACTTTGTCTTTGTCAGAGACTGCCGAGAGTGATCAGTTGAGAGCGAGAAATTCGCCTACTCTCGACACGCTATTTTTAGACGGGGATTCCACGACATCACATGAAAACCGCGGGAAACAAGACCATGTGCTCGAAATCCCAGAACGAGGCGAATCAGCCGTGGGCGGAAACGGAAATAGAACTCTGTGGGAGAAAATAAAAAACATGGAGGCCACGATGACACGAAAGGATACTCAGCAGGCGGATATCCTGTCAAATATTGTGTTGAGTGTAGCTAAGCTTCACAAGAAACTGGATGAGCAAGCCAAATCCACACCGGCGACATTCATGGCAAGTAATGATGAATGTCAACCGCTGACGACAGACGGACGAGATGATTTGGATTCGTTAATGGCCGATAAAAACGAAAGTGAATCTGACAATCGCCTCTAGTCGACAATCGCCTCTAGTCTAGTCGGATAGCCAAAAATACCGCACACTCTGGTGTACAGCAATAAAGACACACTTAGTATGGCAACTTCAGTTGCAATCATCGTATGTTAAAACTTAAAATAATTTCAGTCATACAACCTTTAGTGAAACCGGCCATGTGCACCTTATTTGGCTGTCTGGTGAAAGGTTGTCTTCCCGGATTTTTAGCTCACATCTGCTACTGCTTAACCCTTTCCCTCATATAAACACATTTCACGCATTTTCAAACAGAGTAGACCCAGATCAGATGGCTCCTATTGGAGCCATCTGATCTGGGTCTGCTCTGTTTGCTTTTGACATCATATAGATCTGATTTTACAGTTTTTGTCAAAACAAAAATTTCCCTTGAAATGTTTACATTATAAAATTTGAGAAAAAAATTATAAGTAAACATGGAAGGTGAAACATTGTAGCCATTTTAGAAAGTAACGAAACATATCTTTCAAGTTCAATTAGCAAACAGAGCAGACATTGATCAGATGGCTCCTAGGGGAGCCGTCTGATCTGGGTCTATACTCTGTTTGCAAATGTGTGAAAACACTTTTATATGAAGGAAAGGGTTAAAACATTAATCTTGATGCAATGAGTTTTTCACAACAGTTCACATGGCCTATTGACTCAGTTGAGCGATGGAGGGCTATGATGGCTCTCTTGTTGTACTTTTGAATAAATGAGATGACGTTGTAAAGCATCCTTACAGGGATGATATTTGCAAAGAAAATGTGAATTAGACTTCCAGGAGTCTAAAAAGACGTGGTTGGAAAAAAAAATGTGGTTGAGAAAATTGACGCTTGTTCACATGAGAACTAATGATCGCTGTTCTCCTGCAAACTTAATTACAGCATTGAAAGCAAAAGCTATCCAAGCTGTAGTGTTTTGTTTTTGCTGCAGTTGTTCAAAGGTATGCTTCAAGTTTGCTGTAATTTCCAAGTACAGTAGAACTCTTCTACATCGGAGATTTTATTAACCCATTCCCCATAGGTTATATTTAGACCCAACCTCTTTGAATAAATCTACCGAAAAGGAGTATTTACTAGAGAAAAGGAAACCATTGCGATAAATAGAGCATTTGCTCCTATGGAGCAAATGCTCTATTTATCACAATGGTTTCAAGAAGTGACTTTTATAGAGGCATAGAAAGGTGTATTTATGGAGGAAAGGATTAAAGAACAATTTAGGTGTTTTAGAGGCAGGTGACTGCTTAATGCAGGTTGAAAGTCATGCAGAAGGCTCCAAAAGGAGATTTTTGCATGACTTTCAACCTGCATTAAGCAGTCACCTGTCTAAAAGACCAGTTTTGGTACTATTTGTAATGGCCTATTTAGAGGGGTACTAATTGCAATGGCCTATTTAGAGGAGTATTACATAAGCCTTTATCCATAGAACCTTTAGAGGGGTATTACATAAGCCTTTATCCATAGAACCTTTTAACACCTTGGCAAACAGAGCAGACCCAGATCAGACAGCTCCTGTAGGAGGCTGCACTGTTTATCATGTAATGCTTTACTTTAAAGAAAACCCTGAATATTCTCAGTAGGGCTGACCTATTTGAATTTTGGAATAGTCCATTTTAAAATTCATTGTTGAAAGAGTTAGGCCTTACTTTGTGAATATCTATGTCCTCCAAATAATGTGTGGGAAAAGGGACATATTGTGTTTACTCCATTTTTTATTATGCTCCCGTTGACAATAGTAGGGGGCATTATTTTTTTGCACCTGTCCGTCCGTCCGTCAGTCTGTCCCCGCATCACACTTTTACGTGCAGTTGGTACGTGCAGTTGGTTGTCACAGTTTTTCTATCTAACCACTATAGCTATTGGCATGGAATTGCATATACACATAAACCACCATCCATCTGTTAATTGCGCATCCAGCCCATGCTGCCCGCAAGCCCAAGGTCAAGGTCAAATGACTTAGGAACTTTACATGCAGCTAGGCAAGCACCACCACGGGTCATCGCTGTATCTTACAGACTCAATTTTCTAGTTATCCCCTGCCATCTGGGCTAGCAAGTACCACTCACATTGACCTCCGAACATTGGAGTTATGGCCCTTTGTTTGCCAAAGATATAAGGTTTTTGCCTGTCCAGAGCTATATCTCAGAATTGTATGGACTTTTTCTATGAAACTTTGTGTAAATCTTAATTAGCTTAAGGACATGTGGCTCTGCAAGTATCATTTATATTGACCTTGGAAAACTAGAGTTATGGCCCTTTGTTTGCTGAAAATGTAACAATTTTGTCTGTCCAGAGCCATATCTCAGAAACCATTCAGAATTTTTCTATGAAACTTTTTGAAAATATTTAGTAGTATTATTTTGCACAAATTTGACAGATTTTATACTTACTTGATGTTTCTAATATTCAATCTTATACTTGTGCATTTCATTCCATTCTTAGTTTTGATCCTAATCTTGTGCAGTCAAACTTTGAGCACACTTTGTTATTTACACATGTTTGCATGGCTTTCTGAAATGCACAAGTATAAGATTGAATATTAGAAACATCAAGTAAGTATAAAATCTGTCAAATTTGTGCATCAAAATAATTCCCCCAAACTCCATTTACTTTGGACCCGGCCCAAAAGTTAATCTGCATTGTCACAGAGAGTTGTTAAATGTTCTTCTTTGCAAATTCTGCACAGTTTGTTTACTTTCTTGGCAGCACAGTTTTCTTCAAAAAGAAAAGTCTTGCTGCCACTATATTTGCAGTCAAACTTCCTCAACTCATACAGACACTGTTCCTTCCATGACAGTTCCCGCACGTTCATTAGAAGAAACAGTTTTGATATGAAGATGCTTAACTCTTTTGACGCCAAATTTAAATGTGTCGTCTGTAATGATAATTTCATATTAAATGTAATTCTAAACTAAATAATAAAGGTATATTAGCAAAACATTTGTTTTTAAAAACCTGTATGCTTGGGCTAAAATAATATAGAAAACAGTGGAGTCCCAGGTCAGATGACGCCTTGAAAAGGCGGCATCTGACCTGGGACTGCACTGTTTTCAATGGTGCAAACAGGCGACATTGGCGCTGAAAGAGTTTAAACTCTGAATATCTTACATGGCATCATCGAAGAAAGTAACAGCTACTTGTTGGTACTTTTCATGGTCCATGGTTTTATCTACTAGTTGTTCTTTAAAATTTCTGATTTGATTTTTCTTTCCTTGAATGTCAACACAGAGTTTCTCACAATTAGAACATGTCTCCTGATTCAGCATTTACACACTTATTCTTACTTTTAACTTCTTTACTTTTGGCACAAGATTTGCCCCCTAAACACTTTACACTAGAATTAAATTTCATTAGCTCAACAAGCTCACTAGAAATAATGACATCATGAAAATTAATTAAATTGATTTCTTACTTGGACGGAAGAATTTTTGTCTATGGCAAAAACTGCAGTATCATATCTATATTATACCATAAGCAAACAGAGCAGGCCCTGATCAGATGGCTCCCATAGGAACCATCTGATCTGGGTCTACTCTGTTCGCTTATGTTGTTATTATAGATCTGATGAGACTGTTCGCTTATGATTTTATATAGATATAATCCTACAGTTTATATGATTTTATATAGATATAATCCTACAGTTTATATGATTTTATATATCCTACAGTTTATATGATTTTATATAGATATAATCCTACAGTTTATAACAATCAAGTTAATGAATATTCATGAAGTCATTTATATTAATGCATAAATATTGATTAGGGAAAGGGTTAAGAGACTTCTCAAAGGAAGTATAACTCTTTAAGACCGATGGTAGCCCGATGCAGAATGGAACATTCTGCATTATGTCCTGCAATTAGCTTAGAATGTCCTTTCTACATTAAGCTCCTCAGAGAAGCTTTCTGGATCACTTTTGTACTACACTAACTTTTACCTTATGACTATTCATGTATGAATAATGACATCATGGGTATTCTATAATGGATGGTATATTTGGTTCTAGCAGAAGCTGTAGAATCAGATTTTTAAAATTACATAGGCAAACAGAGCAGACCCTGACCAGACGGCTTCTACATACAAGAGTCATCTGATCTGAGTCTACTTTGTTTGCAAGTGAGTGTCTCTGTCAGGTAAAAGGTTAAACATGCCATTTTTTCTTAACCCTTTCCTTCATATAAACATGTTTTCACACATTTGCAAACAGAGCAGACCCAGATCAGACGGCTCCTAAGGATCTGCTCTGTTTGTTAATGGAATTTGAATGGTCTGTTTCTTTACTTTCTAAAATGGCTACAATGTTCTACCTTCCATATTTCGTTGTAACTATTTTTTTCCTTTGATAGCCGGACATGCATTCACTGGCATGTGCAAATAGTGTAGACCAAGATCATAGGGTTTTGAGAAGAGCCCTCTGATCAGTATCTGCACTATATTTATTTGCTGAATTTTTATAATATTAAGTTTTCTAGGAATATTTTGCTCTGACAAAACCTGTAGAAGCAGATCTTTATATCATGTCATAAGTAAACAGAGCAGATCCTGACCAGATAGCTCCTGTAGGATCAGATCTATATCATGTCATAAGCAAATAAAGCAGATCCTGATCAGACAGCTTCAACACAAGGTATCTGTTCTGGGACTACTGTTTTGAAAGGCATGAAAAAGCGTTTTTGTGAGGGAAAGGGTTAAAGACCCTTGCGTTTTTTCTACTATTTCAACCACTATTCCATTCCTTTTGTCAACTATTGACTTCTGTAGCACAATTTATTGTTCAACTGTAAAATTCAACCCACTTCGGTTTTTTTGCTCTACAACTTAGAGTCTGTCCTAATTAAGCGGCCATTCATTTATTGAACATTGGAGTCTAAAAAAGCAGATGGTTGCTTAATGCAGGACAAAAGTAAACCAGAAAGCTCCTAGCTTTCTGCATTACTTTTGACCTGCATTAAGCTGCCATATGCCTAACAGACCCATTATTAGACATCTTTTAGAGGTTGTACTGTATCTACAGATTATAGGGAAATAATAGAACCCCCACTCTAGTATGTCAGATGAAGGATTAGATTCCAAGTACACTGGTGTCTCAGATTATAGGATAATAGAACCCCCACTCTAGTATGTAGGTTGTACTGTATCTACAGATTATAGGGAAATAGAACCCCCCACTCTAGTATGTCAGATGAAGGATTAGATTCCAAGTACACTGGTGTCATCATCAGAATTGAAACAATTATGAAGTCAATAAAACAATTGTGTGCAGGCTAAAGTTTAGAAGGTGAAATGTTAGCTTGATGTGTTTCTTTGTTAATTGTTGGTAGGCTAAATAATATATTTTGTCTGCAACAATTGTCATCTGCTTTTTTTTCTTAATATAAAATTTCTCTCATTTCTTTATAAAAATATGGTCAAAACCATGTGGATCCAGACGAGACACCGCATTACACAGCCTGTCATCTGGGTCCAAGCTGTTTGCATAGGTAATCCCGGTTTTGCCGCTAGCGTGCAAAGAGTTGGACATATTGATCTAAATGGTTACAACTTCTTATTCAAATATACAAATATTTATTTAGACTTGGATGTCTCGTAAACTTTCTATTGTGTTCTTCCAAGCCTGTTTTACCTCTGAAAGTCCAATATTGATTTGCATTGACAACTTTTTAAATTGGAACTAATTAATCTTTGTTACTAAAACCATGGCATACTCATGGTGTCGACAGGTGATAAATGTTTGAGCTTCTGGAATATTCAGGTCTTTATGAATATTCATAAGTGCTATGTAAATATTTCCAGACTGGTAATGGGCTGTAGAGGTCCAGATAAGATGCGTAAATTAAAACATTTTCAAGAACAACTTCTTTATTTCTCCACCAAGCCCTATTTTGTGACCACTCTTTAGAATCGTCTCAAAGAGACAATTCCAAAGAGTGCTCACAACATAAGTTTTGGTGGAGAAATGATGATTTTAGTACTGGTACACACTTTAATATGTAGCTCTGGGCTCTTAGTGAAGGTCAGTAATGGTAGCAGACTTGCTGTATAGTGTTTAGCTGTCATAAAACCAACATTTCCTGTGACAATGAAATAAACACCTATGTTAATATGGCAGCTTCCGCACATATCCATTAATGGCTAGGTAATTGATTGATGTTAATTGACCAGTGAATTGCATTTTACATTCATACAGTAATCTGCATCATTTTACCCTTATAACACCGAGTTTTCGAATGGACTATTCAAAAATTCAAGCAGGTCAAGCTTATAGTGAATATACAGTAAAACCTCGATTATTCGAATTTTCGGTATAGAAGAATTTAGACCCTTTTAGGCAGGTGGCTGCTTAATGCATGGTGAAAATCATGCAGAAAGCTCCTAGAGGAGCTTTCTGCATGACTTTCACCATGCATTAAGCTGCCACCTGTCTTAAAGAGCGATAATAATACGTATTTTAGTGTTCGGATAATCGAAGTTTTACTGTATAGGATTTTTTTAAAAGAAAAGTGCAATATGACAAACAGTATAGACCCTGATCAGAGTGCTCCTCTAGGATCCCTCTCGTCTGGGCTCCTCTAGGATCCCTCTCGTCTGGGCCTACACTGCTCCTCTAGGATCCCTCTCGTCTGGGCCTACACTGTTTGAAAAGGACATTAGTGACTCATGTCCCACACACTATAAGGGTTAACCTGACATTGAAATATTGGATCCAGATCAAAAGCAAAGTCAGACAAAACAAAAGCAAAGTCAGATTTTGTCTAATAGCTTACCTTTTGTCCGTTAGCTGTCTAATAGCTTACCTTTTGTCCGTTATCTGTCCTAAAAGTGCATATAAAATTTCAGCTCTGAACTTTTAGACTGGAATAGTCTGTCATTGTTTATTGGTTAAGTCCATACATCCTGAAAGGGTAAAATTTGCAAGAGGATTTTGAATGACAAACAGTGCAGGCCCTGATCATAGAGCTCGTCTTTGTCCTCTAGGAGCCTTCTGATCTTGGTCTACACTAGTACTGTTTGCAAATGATAGTGCACTTGATTTCTGCATTCAAAAGGTGAATAGACAGCAGTGCTAGAAACAGGTAATAATGATAATATAGCAGGTTCAGAATTAATGTTTCAAACGGTAGGCTCTGATTGTTATCATTTAACAGGGAATTTAGGCTTAAATGTATTGTTTAAATTCGGAGCCTGAGGGAGAGAGACAAATCAATGACAGATTTGAGAGTAGATCTCGGGAGCCACAGTAGCCTGCTATGGTATTGACTTAAGCCCAATAGAATTCCATTGATTGCGTTTCTCCATATGTCGTACGAGCTGAGGCACGGCTGCAATTGCTTTACTGTCTATATCGTTACAAGTTATGATAGTGTTTTGTGAAACTTAAAACCGGACAACAACTAACTGGATTTTAAATCAGACATACTGTTAATTATGAAGACAATGTGTTCAAGTTTTCAAGATAGCTAGAAAGGCATTGTAGGAATTTAATAAATTCTAATTAAAGCATCTTGTTTAAATAGTTTGTTACATTAGCATATATTTGTACAGAAACAGTGAAATATTGGTCTAATCCTCATGAGATGCTGGATTAAAATTTGCATATTGTATGGATGGGATTTATAGTTTGAAAATCTATGTGAAACAAATATCTAAATTTCTGGCAGATTCGAAGGATTTGTACATTGGTGATTTAGATAATTAAACCTTTAAATCTATGTCATGTCATGAGCAAAAAAGCAGACTCTGATCAGACAGCTCCTACAGGAGCCATCTGATCTGGTCTACTCTGTTTGCAAATGCATGAAAAGACGTTCATGTGAAGGTATGAGGGTTAAAATGATAAAATCCATTCAGTATGAAAGGATATACTGTACAACCTCTCTATAACGGCCACTAAATTATATCAAGCATTTTGTGTTAAAGGCAGGTGACTGCTTAAAGCAAGGTGAAAGTAAAACAGAACGCTCCTATAGGAGCAAATTCTGTTTTACTTTCACCATGCTTTAAGCAGCCACCTGCCATATATACCAACTAATTTACACAATTTAGTGGTCGTTATAGAAAGGTTTTACTGTACATACTTTGCAACAGCAGTTTGATTTACCAGCGGTGCAGACATTGACCTGTCTCTGCACTGTTTGCAAATGACAACACACAAGTGGCCCGCATTCAAAGGGTTAACCCCTTTTCTGCTAAATAAATTTTGTCTGCCAAGATTATCACATGCTTTAAACCTTTGCCTCATTATGAGATATGCACTTTGACACATTTGCAAATAGAGTAGACCCAGTTCAGATGTCTCTTTTAGTAGCTGTCTGATCAGGGTCTGCTCTGTTTGCTTATGGAATGATATAGTAATCTGTTTTCAGAGCTCCAGATAAGATGCGTAATTAAAAATATTTTCAAATATAACTTCTTTATTTCTCCACCAAACCCTATGTTGTGACCACTCTTTAGAATTGTCTCTTCGAGACGATTCTAAAGAGTGGTCACAACATAGGGTTTGTAGAGAAATGACGAATTTAGTATTTGAGTACGCACCGTTATCTGTAGCTCTGTTTCTACAGTTTCTGCCACGGTCAAGCACTCCTTTCTTTCATATGCTATAATAAGACTTCATCTGATTAATATTCATGATGTCATCATTTCTTACATGAATATTCAACAGGAAATTAGTTAGGTTTCAACTTGGAGTTTTCTTCAATTCTTTTATAGAAACTTAACCCTTTCCTCCATAAATATGCCTTTCTACACCTCAGTAATAGTCACTTCGTGAAACCATTGTGATAAATAGAGCATTTGCTCCATAGGAGCAAATGCTCTATTTATCACAATGGTTTCAATACTATACAATTCTGAATGTGTCCTTTTCTCTAGTAGATGTTCCTTTTCATGGATTTTTTTCAAAGAGATTGGGTCTAAAAATAGCCTATGAGGGAATGGGTTAATCAAGAGTGCCAAACAGTTTGGATCTGGATCATATAGCAAGTTACTTGGCATTTCATTTGGATCCAAATTATTTCAAAGGCTATCACTGATTTGCCAGTGACGACAAAACAATAATATCAACTATACTAATATTATCAAATTTGTGATTTGTGATTGAGATAAGCTTTTGTAGCAATTATGAGTACAGCTGGTAATTAAGATTTGGATTCTAATATTTAATTGAAGTTTCCATATTACTATTTACTTTCATAGTGATCCTACATATCAACATGCCATGTTCTCGCCCTTTATTTCACAATCACATCTTTCCACGCCTTTGCAAACTGTCTGATAAGGATCAACTCATTTTACTCATATGTCTGAATCTCTATTGCCATGTCAACCAATTTTCCTGATTTTATAATTATATTGTTGGTACAAGAATTAAATTAATAATGCACAGAGTTTTGCATGCATATTCATCAAGTGAAGATTTAATCCTCTGAACATTTAATCTTTAGTATACCAAGTTAATTTGGGCTATTTCACTCTGAAAATTCTACGCTGAAAGGATTCAGTAACTTTGGCCTTTGAAAAAAAAAATCCACCTCAATTTTTAAAAGTAGATGTTGAACAGTGTGAAAAAAATCCACCTCAATTTTAATAGCAGATGTTGAACAGTGTAAAACAGTTTGAATCTTAATGAAATGTCATGTGACTTGGAATCTAATCTGGAGCCAGACAGCTGATATATGGGTTGTCAAAACTTCACTTGTGGTGTGGAAAGTGTTAACCCTTTCATTACAGACATGTACAAACCGCAGACCCAGATTTGGTGGCTCCACTAGAGGAATCCACCAGTCATTTCACTCTTTACCTTCTGTTAACTCCTTCCCTGCCAAATATTGTCATATACAAAATTTGTCATTGTACTTAAATTTTCATTTTTTAATTTTCATTTTTTGTTCGTTTAGAAATAACATGACATTATACAATTTCGATATTGAAAAGATTCCAAGTTAGATATCATGTAGATTCAAACTTTGTACACAAGTTATCAAAGTTCTAATGCAAGTTTAGCTTTCACCATAGTACTTTAGTATCACCTGAGCTTGCCCCGATCAATGTCACAGTGTTTCATACAATGTCACAAAGCAACACATTTGATCTATTGCCCTTTCTCTTTCATGTATACAGTAAAACCCCTCTAAACTGGACGTTCAATTTAGTATCAACATCAGTCTTGGAAACAGGTGGCAGCTTAATGCAGGATGAAAGTCATGCAGAAAGCTCCTCTAGGAGCTTTCTGCATGACTTTCACCCTGCATGAAGCTGCCACCTGTCTAAAAGTATCTAAGTTCTTCTCTACTAGAATTCCGGTTTAGAGGGGTTTACTGTATTGACAGGGTTGCCATGGCAAGCACAACCTGACTGGCAATATGCAAACGGCTTTGGTCCAGATGAGACTCCGTGTCTCACCAGTATTCAAGTTGTTTGACACTCAGACAAGAGTTTCTCAAGAACTTGAACAAAACAGAATTAACCCTTTTCCTTGTATAAACACATTTTCACACCTTTGCAATCAGGGTAGATCCAGATCAGATACCTCCTGTAGGAGCCGTCCACTTAGGGTCTGCTCTATTTGCTTATTATATGATATAGGTCTATATAATTCTATCAGCAAACAGAGAAGACCCTGATCAGAATGCTACTCTGTTTACAAAGATATGCTCATACAGCTAAGAGTGGTCTTAGGCCTACCGGAGCCATCTGATAAGGATCTACTCTGTTTGCAAAGGTGTGAAAAAGTGTTTATACTTAATTCTATTTTATTTTATATGAAGGAAAGAGTTAACAGTAATGTCACAGAAAATCTGCCAGGAATGTTTCCATATTTGGTTGCTGAAAGGGCCTATTATTTCTAGTTTATTGAGGTCAGGGTGAGAGCTTTCTGGAGCTACTAGATGGGCAGTTTATCCCTTCGAATGAGAGGAACCAGTGAATTCTCACTTGCAAACAGAATAGACTGAGATCAAAGGATTCCTCTAATCAGGGTCTGCACTGTTTGTCATCAGAATTCCTTTTTTCAAACACTAATTTTATTACTCACAATGGACTGTTGTCATTAAAAGATGATGGCCCATTCTGCTGGGCAAATTCAGCATTCAAAGAGTAAGATGCTTGTAGATCCATTAGACACTTAACATACAGAACAAGTGACCATGCGCTCAAATCGTCTTCAGTTTCTTCTTAAAATACCTGCAATTTGTAAGCTTTCTATAAGTCAATGTTTTTGTCAAGCAGGCTTTATCCGGATAGCACAGTTCATTGTGGATTGGATCTTGATTTAACTCTATGCATGCTAGCGGCGAAACTGTGATTACCTATGCAAACAGTTTGGATCCAGATGAGACGCCGCATAATGCCGCGTCTCATTAGGATCCAAACTGTTTGTCACCTTGACCAAATTTTTGCAAAGAAATGAGAGAAAGTTTATTTTAAGAATTATTGAAGCAGACGACAATTGCTGCAAACGAAAAATTACTTAGCATGCAAAGAGTTAAACTTTTTGCATATGTTTTCACAGATATGCATATTGTTTGTCAGGGGCTACCTTAACCATCTGAATGCAAGAAGTGAGTTTTATGACATTTTGCAGATAGAGTAGACTCAAATCAGAGGGCTCCTATTGGAACTTCATATCAGAGTCTGCACTATCTGTCATTCAAAATCCGTTAGTCAAGTTTATCTACTAAATAGCCTCTACTCTTAGTCATTGATGGTGCATTCCACTATCCCATTCCTTGATATTGATGACTCTGTAAAAGTCACTTTGTGAAACCATTGTGATGAATAGAGCGTTTGCTCCTATAGGAGCAAATGCTCTATTTATCACAATGGTTTCAAATTACAAAATTCTAAAATTTCCTTTTCTCTAGTTCATGCTCCTTTTCGGTAGATTTATTCGAAGTGGTTGGGTCTAAAAATATGACAATTCAGCGCTCTATGACAATTCAGCGTACAAAAGGGTTAACCCTTTGAATCTGAGTTTTCAATATGGAATGGTCCATCATTGTTTTTGATAGAGTCCATTCAGTATGAAAGCCACAAACTTGCTAGAAGACTGTAAATGATGAACAGTGCAGATCCTGATCAGAGGAATTCTGTATGAGTCCTGATCTGGGTCTGCACTTTTTTCAAATGTCACCATACTGACATGCCCTGAATTCAAATTAGATGGTAGAGATAAGACTGTCATTGTCTGTGGCTGGTGACACATCCCTGAACCAGCTATGGCATTGGCTGTTCTTGACATTTGCATCAAGTCTCTTACATATAGCAGGCAAGAAGGATTTGGTTGGTTGTTTAACCTTCAGCACTCTGCTGGTAACTTTGGGATAACCTTTGTTTAACCCATTCCAGCATCTTGACGCTTCTGTAAAAGTCACTTTGTGAAACCATTGTGATAAATAGAGCATTTACTGAAAATGCTCTATTTATCACAATGGTTTCAAAGTACAAAATTCTAAAATTGTCCTTTTCTCTAGATAATGCTCCTTTTCGGTAGATTTATTCAAAGTGGTTGGGTCTAAAAATAGCCTATGAGGTAATAGGTAAAAGTTTGGATCCATATAAGACAACTGTCAAATTGACATAAAAAATAATGAAATGGTAGAAAACTATTCTTTTAGAATTGAAGCAGATGGCTATTGCTGACAGAATGCAGAAGGTTCTTTGAATAAATCTACTGAAAAGGAGCATTTGCTAGAAAAAGGGAAATCAAGTAATTTTGAAACCATTGTGATAAATGAAGCATTCGATCCTACAGAGTAAATGCTCTATTTATCACAATGATTTCAAAAAGTGGTTTTTACGGAGGCATCAAAAGGCATTTAAAATGAGAGAATTGGTAAAATCTGCAAGAGGCTTTTTAATGACAAACAGTGCAGACCCTCAGATCTGGGTTTACACTGTTTGCAATGTATTTATATACACTGGTTTCCCACATATAAAGGGTCAAGGTTGGAGAAATCTTAAGTCTGTTTTTTTACTTTGATGAAGGATCTGATTAAAATATGTGTTCCTTGCATGGAAAAAGCTATTCTCTGTACACTAAAGATGAAAAATTTGTTCTTTGCATGAAAAAAGCTATTACCATTCTGTTTACCACTTTTACACAATAAATTATGAAAACATTGCATGCTAAGTCATTGCTATGAAATATGTTGGGTACAGTTAAACCCCTCAGATGTTAAATTTGGTATCAAAACTGGTCTTTCAGATAGGACAGGTGACAACTTAATGCAGGTTGAAAGCAATGCAGCAAGCTCCCATCAGGAGCTTGCTGCATGACTTTCAGCCTGCATTAAGCAATCACCTGCCTAAAGAAAAGACCTAAATTGTCCTTTACTCCATAGATAGTACCTTTCTATATATGCCTTTACAAACAGAGTAGACCTAGATCAGATGGCACCTATAGGAGCCATCTGATCAGGGTCTGCTCTGTTTGCTTATGATACATATTAATGATATGATTATGCAGTTTCTGACCTGGCCAAAACTACCTCTGTCCATGTGCAATTATAACTATCATTCTAAGTAAAATTAATAATGTCATTATTTCATTAATTTTCATGGAGTAGAGGGTTAATTAAATCCGGGTTTATAGAGATTTTACTGTATATATCAGAGCTACAGATAACAGTGCTAATACTAAAATCATCATTTCTCCACCAAACCCTATACTGGGACTACTTTATATTTAATTAGCAAATAAGAGTAGATCCTGATCAAACGCTGTGATTGGAGCCATCCAATTTGGATATACTCTATTTGCAAAGGCATGAAAAGGCATTTCTTTGAAGTAACAGGATAAATTTTACCTCAAGGATGCAGTGTAGCCAGTATGGCTGTAATTTTCATTATTTTCTCAATTCAGAGGCAATCAGTGGTAAGATTTATAAAATCATTAGTCTGTCTGCAGATGCTTTCATGTCTCCACTTTAGTAGGCAATATACCGGTATAACAAGGCTCTTATCCATGTATAGTAAAATCTCTCTAAACCAGACGTTAAATTTAGTATAAATATCATCTTGGAGACAGGTGGCTGCTTAATGCAGGGTGAAAATCATGCAGAAAGCGCTCTTAATGCAGGGTGAAAGCAGCCACCTGCCTAAAAGTATCTAAATTCTTCTCAACTAGAATTCCAGTTTAGAGGGGGTTTACTGTACAGTAACCCATTCCCACTTAAGCTATTTTTAGACCTAACCTCTTTGATTAAATCTACCAAAAAGGAGCATTAACTAGAGAAAAGGAAATTTTCAGAATTGTGTAGTTTTGAAACCATTGTGATTAATAGAGCATTTGCTCCTGTGGAGCAAATGCTCTATATTTATCACAATGGTTTCACAAAGTGACTTTTACAGAAACGTCAAAAGGCGTCAATATGCGGGAATGGGGTAATGATTCTTTACAATGAGCTCTAAAAAAATCTTAATTCTACGCTTTTACAAACAGAGTGGACCCAGATTAGACCCAGATTATTCTTCATGTTTGCTAATAGGGTTGATCCAGATCAGACAGCTCCTGTATTTTAAATCTGACTCTACAATTTCTACCAATATCAAAACACCCTGTTAACATATTCATTATGCCCTTATAAAACTTCTGTGAATATATATTCATGATGTCATTATTTGTTACATGAATATTCAACAGGGAAAGAATTTACCATTTACTCCATAAATACGCCTTTGCAAACAGAGTAGACCCAGATCAGACAGCTCCTATAGGAGCCGTCTGATCTGGGTCTGCTCTGTTTGCTTTTGATATAATATAGATGTGAATCAAGTTTCTGCCAAAGCCAAAACTTCCTGTATCCATGTGCTATTAATTAATATTCATTACATCATTATTTCTTCCATGAATATTCATGGGGGAAAGAGTTAAGGCAGGCAGTAGCTTAACCCTTTCCCTCATGTAAACGTGTTTTCACGCATCTGCAAACAGAGTAGATCCAGATCAGACGGCTCCTAGAGGAGCCGTCTGATCAGGGTCTGCTCTGTTTGCTAATAGAATTTGATAGATATATTTCTTTGCTTTCTAAAATGTCTACAATGTTCCACGTTCCATATTTCATTATAACCTTTTTGTCCATGAATATTCAGTAGGTATTGAAATTTGTAATAAACACAGAACAGGGAAAGGGTTAACCTGTTACCTCATGAATATTCATGTAAAAAATATTGACATCATCAATATTTATTAGCTCAATTTTTATAATGGCATAATTATGAACACAGGAGGTTTTGGCATCAGTGACCTATGTATAAAACTCCAGTTTTAACTGTAACAAAGTGATTTAATGTGGTAGACACTTGAGCATATTGCTGACAAAATTATTTGAAATGGAAGATTTATTACTGAGGCATGCTAATTTTCCAGACAAAAGAAAATTCATGGAGAAGAAAGCTATGGTCATTCTGTACCACTTTTTACTGTATTGAAGTTTCAAAGTATAAATCAAATTATGCCTGTCTTAAAGGTATACCACTTGATAGATTGTCCTATCTTTTTACTCCACTACCTAGAATCTAGGAGCCCTTAACCCATTACCGCATAGGCTATTTTAGATCCAACCTCTTCGAATAAATGTACCGATTTTGAGCATTGTCTAGAGAATTTTTTTTTTTTTAGAATTTTGTTATTCTACTAAAGAGCAAAATTAATGCTCTATTTATCACAATGGCTTCACAAAGTGACTTTTACAGAGGCGCCAAAAGGCGTCAGTATGAGGGAATGGGTTAAATCTGGGTCTACAATGATTGCAAAGGACAATAGTGCTCTTGTACAAAACTGCAAGGTTAAAAGGAAACCAACAAAGTTACAGTCATTCCCTGATCAACTGCTCCTTCAGGAGAACTCCTTCAGGAGCACTCCTTCAGGAGCAGTTTTATCTGGGTCTGCACTGTTTACCTAATATTGTGTGACTAAAAATGTGAGCTTCTTATAATACTTAAATGGTTACCGTATTAACCATTTCCCTCATATAAACGTGTTTTCACGCATTTGCAAACAGAGTAGACCCAGATCAGATGGCTCCTATAGGATCAGGGTCTGCTCTTTATGCTAATGGAATTCTTTAAATTCTAAAATGACTATAATGTTCCATCATCGATATTTCATTCTATGTTCTAAGTTTATTTCAAATTTCAATACCTACTGAATATTCATGGACAAATAGTTATAATGAAATATGGAAGGTGAAACATTGTAGCCGTCTATAGGATCCGTCTGATCTGGGTCTACTCTGTTTGGAAATGAGTTGAAACACATTTATGTGAAAGAAAGGGTTAAAGAGCATAGTTACAATGATTTGACACTAAGTTCTCGTTATATAACAGTCATGGCCAATTGTAAATTCCGGCATCTCATGAAGTTTGCAATATTTAACACCATTACTGTATTCAGGCTGTTCTACGTGAACATGCGCTAACAGACAATGTAAAACCAAACGAAATGGAAACTCTGAAAGAAAAAGCGGGATTAATTTGTGGGTAGAACAGGAGTTTTTGTGTCTCGCACAGTGACAACAGTTAAACCACAATAAACATTATTGATCCCTTGAAATGTCGCTCATCGTAACCAACTGGATTTATGGATTGGTTGTGTGTATGCAGGATTAAAGTGATTGCAAGTGACTAGCGGAGAATTTACGTGTCATTTGGATGGTGGTGAGGCATGGGCGACTCGGGTGACTCGTGCGCCTGCTGGTCCTGGCTCTGCCCAATGTAATTATACCTTTTATTTGCCTTTAAACTGTGCCACAAGACATGTAACCACGGAAGACCTATCTGATCTGTAGCTTGAGATTGAGGAACCTATATTTAACCTGGATTCTAAATTTTCAAAGTTGAATTGTCCATTATAGTCTCTTTACTCCATAAATACACCTTTCTATGCCTTGCCAAACATAGTAGACCCAGATCAGATGGCTCCTGTAGGAGCTGTCTGATCTGGATTTGCTGTACATGTATATGTTTATGGAATATTATAGATCTGATTCTACAGGTTCTAGCAAAACAATTCCATTATAAAAATCATTAATTAATATTTATAATTTCATTATTTCTGTCATGAATATTTATGGTGTAAGGGGTTAATGATAGAATCTATTCAGTATGAAAAGTTATAATTTGCATCAGGATTTTAATTGAAAACAGTGCATACCCTGATCATAGAACTTCTCCAGATGCCTTCTGATCTTGGTCTGCACTGTTTGCAAATGCCAGTACACTCATTTCCAGCATTCAAAGAGTAAAATAATCAGTTTCTGAATAAGTGTAAAGGGGAGGTATTACTAATGTAACTGTAACCCATTCCCTCATATTGACACCTCTATAAAAGTCACTTTTTGAAGCCATTGTGATAAATAGAGCATTTGCTCCATAGGAGCAAATGCTCTATTTATCACAATGGTTCAAAACTACACAATTCTATACTTTTCCTTTTTTGTAGCAAATGCTCCTTTTCGGTAGATTTATTCAGAGAGCTCAAGGTTGGGTCTAAAATTAGCCCATGAGAGAATGGGATAAAGAAGCTGTTATTGAGAAAAAAGGTTTACATTAAGCTCTGTTTACTGTAGATCTGTACGGTTTCTAAAACCCTGGGGTACATTTTTGATATGTGCAGCTCATTTCTATAGTCAGCCTGATTGGATAATTTTATCCTGTAACTGGTGATATTTTTCCCCTAAATTGTTCATTTGAGTAATGATGTCAATGTCCAGTCAAGCACAATCCTCGCTGTCTCGTGTTGGGCACTACATGTGACTAAGGTTATCTGCTGGCGAAGACATATATGGAGTTCTTTGTAAAATATCCTGCCATGTTGCAAAAGAACTAACTTCAACCAATAACACCATAATAATAATAACAATAAAAAAATGATCACAAAAATGTCTTTATTTAATGAGGGTAAGACTTTTCAATAACTGATCACCCAGCAGCTTTCAAAAAAGATACCAGCAAATATATACAGATAGATACAGCACAATCAACATCAAGATATACATCACATGAAAATTTATCAGCTGAACTTTTATAATATTATATTTTCAACAGAATTGTTTAACAGTACAATCAGATCTTTATCATGTCATATTAGCAAACAGAGCAGATCCTGATCAGATGGTACCTACAGGAGCCGTCTGATCTGTGTCTTCTCTGTTTGCAAAGGCGTCAAAGGCATTTATCCCTTTCCTCAATAAATAATGCCTTTCTATATTATGTACGTCTCTGTAAAAGTCACCTTTTGAAACCATTGTGATAAATAGAGCATTTACTTCTATAGGAGCAAATGCTCTATTTATCATAATGGTTTCAATACTAAACAATTCTTACATTTTTCTTTTCTCTAGTAAATGCTCCTTTTTGGTAGATTTATTCAAAGATGTGTCTAAAAATAGCCTTTGGAGGAAAGAGTTAAATGAAGGAAAGAGTTAATCCAACTATTTGCATAGGCAATCACAAATTCAATGCTAGCATGCAAAGAGATCACAATGATCTAATTGGTATACCTTACTTTTGCGTGGGTGGCAAACAGATGTCAAGTTGCTCAGCATTTTATCAGAATCCATCCAGTCCATTGTCAAATATTAGGCTATCATTAGTTTCTGATATATAAATGAAAATAGGTTTTAACCATTTTCCCCATAGATTTGCATTTCAGTGCTTTTGTGAACAGTGTAGACCCTGTTCAGATGGCTCCTGCAGGAGCCATCTGAGCAGGGTCTGATCTATTACAGGAATTGTCTGACCAGGGTCTACTCTGTTACAGGAGCCATCTGATCAGGGTCTGCTCTGTTCATATTTGACATAATAAAGATCTGATTCTGCTATTTGTGCCAGGTCAAACGTTCCATTATAAAAATACAGCTGTGTAACACTTTACTCCATAAATATGCCCTTCTACACCTTTGCAAACAGAGTAGACCCAGATCAGGTGGCTCCTATAGGAGCTTTTTGATCAAGATCTGCTCTACTTGATTATGAAATAATATAGATATGATTCCACAGTTTCTGCCATGACAAACAATTCCTGTGTCCATTAAATTTTACCATCATAAACATTCATCTAATTAATATTCATGATGTCATTATTTTTTAATAAATATTCACTGGGTATAAGGGTTAATATTTAGAAATAAATTTAAACAAATACTTTCCGTTTACAATCTAAAGATCATACATCACAAGACGAAGTGATCGAAAGTGAACATCGTGAATAATTCCGTCTTTTCAAGATCAATGTGGCATCAAATCAGTCAGCAGACTAGACACAGGATGTAAAAGGAAGATTTATTTGTAATTCACTGAAGTGGTTAGATATTGATGTTACTGCGTCACAAGTGTACTGAAGTGTATTTTCTCTTGTCTTTTTTATGTTGATAGTAAATTTCAAGTCTGAGTGAGAAGTCTGGAATTCTATTTCCTTAGGTCAAGTGTCAGAATTGTATCCTTTGTACCAGATTTTGTCTTTTCACAGATTTAGACACACACTAATAACTATCCTGTGTATTCTGACAGACTGACTGTTATGCAAATAGTGCAGAGCCAGTTCACAGTTGTTACTAAACCTTAACTCGTTCCCTCATAGGCTATTTTTAGACCTAACCTCTTTGAATGAATCTACCCAAAAGGAGCATTTACTAGAGAAAAGAAAACATTTAAAATTGTATAGTATTGAAACCATTCTGATAAATGGAGCATTTGCTCCTATGGAGCAAAATTTTATGCTCTATTTATCAGTGGTTTCAAAAAGGGACTTTTACAGAGTCATCAAAAGGTGTCATTAGGCGGGAATAGGTTAAAGAATGATTTCCATTCACTGTCAATGTTGCAAAAAATAAACTGTTTAATGGAATTTCCAGCATTTGTAGGTGACATTTGATAGCCTTGGTTTATGGTTCGATTTAGTTTTCAATAGAGTTGTGGCCCAGAATTTGAAATATTTCTCAGAATTCTTCATGACATTTATCATTATTATGCCCCCGTTGACGATAGTCAGGGGGCATTATGTTTTGCACCTGTCCGTCCGTGCGTAAGTCACGCTTTTACATGCAGTTGGTATATGCAGTTGGTTGTCACAGTTTTTTCATTATCTTATATCTCACTAATCACTATAGCTATTGGTATGGAATTGCATATACACATAAACCACCATCCATACTTTCATTGCGCACCCAGCCCATGCTGCCTGCAAGCCCAAGGTCAAGGTCAAATTACTTAGAAACTTACGTACAGCTAGGCAAGCACCACTACGGGGGCATCGCTGTGTCTTACAGACACAATTTTCTAGTTTATTATTTAATCTACTGAATAATTAAGACTGACTCCTCCATTTGTGAATATGAATTAAACAAAATATTGTATAGTTTATCATTGTAGAAAATGATTTTAATACGAGCTGCTGTCATAATTCCGACCTCCACACTGTTGTTGTCATCGTCAGAAACTTTAATGTTGGCTGTTACTTTTTTTTTTATTCATACAAATCTTATGTAACTTCAAAAACTTGTTCACTGTCACAAGGGCTACAATCAAACAAGATGCATGTTGGCACCCGCAAGTGGTGCTCTTTTTGTTACAATCAGTGCAGACCTTGATGAGAGGGCTCCCCCAAGGAGCGCTGTGATCTGAGTTTACACTGTTTGTAAAGGTATTATATACTTTGTCCCCATACTTTACAAGTTAACCCTTTACTCCATGAATATTTCTGTAAGAAACAATGACACCATGAATATTAATTAGATTTTTTAGCTCACCTGAATATGCTCAGGTGAGTTTTTGTGATCACTCATTGTCTGTCTGTCCGTCAACAATTGCTTTAAATGACATCTCCTCGAGAGAAACCACAAGCAGAATGTAACCAACTTTACATAAATTATCTTAGTATCATGCTCTATAAAAATGGTTAAAAGAATCTGGATTCATGTAGAACTCTGGTTGCCATAGCAACCAAAAGAAAAATCTTCAAACATCTTCTCCAAAACCAGTGGTCAGTTATATGACAATTGATAGGATTAGTCTTCCTCAGACCCTATACCAAAATTTTTAAATAAAAAAAATCCTTTTATCTAGAAACTGGTGGTCCAATTTGAGTGGTATTTGGTAGTCCTCTGATGTACCATATTGAGCATTAATTTTGACTACCTGCATTGAACAAATTGCATGATCTTCAGTTGATAAAATTAAAATTACTATGGCCCTCTTATCTTCATTTTCTTGAGATGGTTGTGCCTAGTTCATCTCTATCAAGTTCTACTATTTGCAGGTGAGCAATATGGGGCCATCATAGCCCTCTTGTTTCTAATGGCACATGGACATGGAAACGTTTTGGCTATGACAGAATCTGTAGAATCATATCTGTATTCTTTCATAAGCAAACAGAGCAGGTCCTGGTCTAAGTCTACTCTGTTTGTAAAGGCATATTTATGGAGTAAAGGATTAAGTATCCTATAGCTAATCATACTTGGAGGAAAATCCTGCCACATGTACATAGCTAATATATGTTTTACTGTGAATAGGGGTTTTGGCCGGTTCAGCTATATGTATTCTATGCATTAAATGAACATTGATCCAAATGGTTCATTAGGTAGGCAGGTAGCGTTCTTAGTTATTCAGGTATTATGTGGTTCATTAGGTAGGCAGGTAGTGTTCTTAGTTATTCAGGTATGTTATGGTTCATTAGGTAGGCAGGTAGTGTTCTTAGTTATTCAGGTATGTTATGGTTCATTAGGTAGGCAGGTAGTGTTCTTAGTTATTCAGGTATTATGTGGTTCATTAGGTAGGCAGGTAGTGTTCTTAGTTATTCAGGTATGTTATGGTTCATTAGGTAGGCAGGTAGTGTTCTTAGTTATTCAGGTATTATGTTCAATTGATGAGCGCCTACAACTACAAGATTTCTTCAAAGTACAGTAGAGTCTGTCTGAAGAGACCATTAATAAAAAGGTATAATTCTTGGTATTTCAGGCAGGTGGTAGCTTAATACAGTTTGAAAATAATGCAGAAAGCTCCTATTGAAGCTTTTTCTGCATTACTTTTGCACTGTATTAAGCAACCACCTGTTTTTTAAGATTCCTATGTTTAGTAAACGAATGGTGGCTAATGACTGGTTCCACTGTATGCTGCATATATAACATTATATTTTACATATGTAGTAAATGTAACAGCTGTTCTTAGTATAATGTTTACAATCACACCAGCTTGCAATTTAGTCCTTTGCCTGCTACCCTTGATCTAATTGATATTTGCAAACAGCTTGGAACCAGATCAGACACCGAGTACAGCGGCATCTCATCAGGATCCAAGCTGTTTGACACTTGGTCAATAATTTCCATAAACCTTGAACCAGCAGGAAGTAATAGTAAGTATAAACTTGTAATAGGTAATGATTAAGTAGATGTCAGTTTTATAGAAAGCAAAGGGTAAACTGTACTGGTAACTTCTAATATGGTAAATATAGAGGTATATGCATGCCCCATTACATGTGAAAGAAACCCACAACTTGAATTGACAGTCAAACATGATCTGTTCACCTAATACAGTAAAAAAACAAACTAAACCGGAATTCTAGTACAGACAATTTTAGATACTTTTAGGCAGGTGACTGCTTAATGCAGGGTGAAAGTCATGCAGAAAGCTCCTAGAGGAGCTTTCTGCATGACTTTCACCCTGCATTAAGCTGCCACCTGTGTCTTAGACCAATATTTATATACTAAATTTAATGTCTGGTTTAGAGGGATTTTACTGTATACTGTTACCTGTCTGACCCACAACTTGAATTGACACTCAAACATGATCTGTTTATTTACCTTAAATGCTGTTACTTGTCTGACCCAAAACTTGATCTGACAGTCATGTTGGATTAATAGTTGCAATAAAATACTGTTCCTTGTCTAAACCACAATTTGAATTGACAGTAACAGTTATGTTATATTTATCTGAATTGACAGTCATGTTTGATTTATCTGTATAAAATATCTACATAAAATATTGTTTCTTATCCAACCTGCAGTTTGAACTGACAGTTATGTTTGATTTTTCTGATCACTTAAAATACTGTTCATTGTCCAACCTACAGTTTTAGTTGACAGTCATTTTTGACTTGTCTGTTTTTCAATAAAAAATTATGAGCTATTGTTGTAACTCCAGCATCTGTGTTGTCATGGAAATTTTAAATTTTTTAGAAACTCAGTCGATAATAAGAGTAGAGCATCGCGCCCGGGTTTCTCTGTATCCTCTCCCCTCTCTCTGGGGCGTCCAATTAGCCCATAGTGAGCAGAAACGGACGTAATTCAACACACACACGGAAATTTTAACATTGGCTAGTACTTCTTTTAACTATTCATGCAGATCTTATGAAACTTCACACCCTCGTTCACCCCCACAAGGGCTACAATCAAACACAAATGTTGGCACCTGCATGCAATGCTCTTGTAAAGAAGTAATAGCCAATGTTAATTTAGTGACAACGACAACACGGACACCGGATTTATGACAATGTTTAGTAGATCTGACTCTACGGTTTCTACCCATACTATATGTACCCATACTACCTGTACATATGCCATTATATAAATTCTGCTAATAAATATTCATGATTTCATTATGAATATTCAACAGGAAAGGGTTAAAACAGGTTTCATAGCCCAGAAAATTTGACAAGAACCCGCCCATATGCAGACTATGTAATGACAGAGATCAGACGCTGCATAAATAAAACTCCACCGGTAAATGGTGAAGTCTTTTCTTGCTGAAATTACGGGAGAGCGATAATCTGTGCATATGTAAACGATACAATCACGAGTGTATCCATGCATAGTTGCTTACCGGCACACATGTCAAGGATAAACCCATTCAATGCCGATGATAAGAATAGAATTGTTACAAATTTTGATTTATGCAAATTAAGTTGGTTAGGGTCCAGATCAAAATTTTCCGATCTATACCATACTTAGTGATGTAACATTTTTGGAGAGAATCCCAAATGATTATTCCATGAAGTCTTTTCAAAATGTGAGTATAAATAGGTTAGGATGATGAGAGAAGAAGCTTCAGGTCGAGTCCATTTAATGCTTCTTTAACAAAGTGGCTTATAGCACTAATGCCAATTTAGATTGGGTCATTAAGCTTTAGGGAATGACTTAATGTGGCAATAGAAAGTTATTTGGAAGTTTCAGTAAAACTATTTGTCTCCAAGTTACAGATTTACCAGCCAAGGGACACACAAATCTTATTAATTGCTTGTGAAGCATTTTTTTACTATCAGAAAAAAATGCTGCAGACCAATGTGAAAACATTTAGTAATTATATAATAGTTTAAGTTATAGACAAGTTTTTAGCTCACCTGATCATGAGTATGATCAGTTGAGCTTTTGTGATAGCCCATCTTCGATCTGTCTGTCTGTCTGTCTGTTTTATAGCCATCATTAATTGCTTTAAACAACATCTTATCTGAAACCACATGGCAGATTATGTAACCAAACTTTAAATGAATGATCTACTTAAAATTGCTAAAAGAATCCATTTAGAACTCTGGTTGCCATGGTAACCAAAAGAAAAATCTTTAAACATTGTCTTTTCCAAAACCAAATCTTTAAATTTTGTCTTTTCCAAAACCAGTGGTCAGAATTAATTTTTTGATAGCAATAGTCTTCTCATGACTTCTGCCATATTCAGTGCTAAACTCATGTTGATATCTAAAAAAATATGGCTGCCAGAGGTGGGGTTGAATTTCTTTACAGAAACTATACAGAAAACCTTTCAAAAACCTTCTCCAAAACAGGTGATAGAATTTGAATGTAATTTGGTAGAAATAGTCCCCTGGTAACCCTATATAAAAATTGATAAAAATTATTCTGTTATCTGAAAAAAATATGGCCCCCAGTGGTGGGCCAAATTTCCTTAAGAATATAGGGAGAATTTTAAAAATCTTTTTTGGTTCAATTTGAATGGGATTTGGTTGGAATAGTCCTCTGCCCAAACAAAATCCATGCTTGCCACAAGCTTGCAATAAGCTTGAGTTAAGCTTGGGCAAGTTTGACGGCTGAATAGCCAAAATTAAGCTTGCAGTAAGGTTGTGCATGCTTGCGATGAAATTAAGCTTGCAGTTTGGCTGGCAGCTGCCAACAATTCACAGCTTGCCAGCTCCCTTTTTAATGATCAGATTGTGATTATTCTGCAAACAGTTTAGCTCTTGAATCAGTACCATCAGGATTAAACCATATGCGTTAACTCTTTGCTAGAGGCAAAGATAAGATACATAGATTAAACCTTTCCCGGTTCAATATTCATGTAAGAAATAATGATGTCATGAATATTTATGTCCCCCAAACGAAGTGGTATGGGGGAACATATTGTGTTTGCTCCGTTTCTTATCATTATTATTCTTTCTCCTGATTCCAATTCTTCTTCTTCCGCCGTGAACTAGTCCGACACATTTCTCAGTAAGTAATGGTCCGATCCCAATGAAACTTGAACAATGAACATTGCTGGTTACATGCAGATGTACATCCCACTTTGATTTTTTTAAAATCACCATAGCAACCAAATGGTGGACTCTGATTGCTTGAAATTTAGATATTGTTTGGCAAAGTTACATATCATACTCCTTATCCATTCATAGGTGTTTTGAAAGTATTGGTTGCCATAGTAACTGAATGATGACTTTGATTAGTTGAAAAGGAGATCCTTTTCGATGAATTTAGATATCGCTCGGTTTTGCTCTTTTTTGACGAGTTCTTTTTGCTGAAAATTGGTATGTCAGCATATTTTGGCACTCCAAAATGATCTGTAGGTCGTTCAAAAGAATTGGTTGCCATGGTAACTGAATGGTTGCTCCGATTGGTTGAAATTTTGATATTTTTACGACTAATTTAGATATTGTTTGATTTTGCTGAAAATTTGAATGTTGCGATATTTTGCCACTCTTAATTGATTGGTACTCAGGTCTTTCAAAAAAATTGGTTGCCATGATAACTGAATGGTTGGCTCTGATTGGTTGAAATTTAGATATTGGTTGAATTTCCAGAAAATTGGCATTTAGGGGTATTATGATACCCCAAACTCAATCAAATTGTTTTGAAAGACTTCGCTGCCATGGTAATGGTGTGATGTCCTGATTGGTCACAATTTACGTATTATTAGATTTTTCGGAAAAGTGGTCAGTGAGGGTATATGGGTACCCCAAACTTAATGGCAGATGTTATAAATGTGTTGGTTGCTATGGTAACCCAGTGATGGCCTGTGATTGCAATTGGTTGAAGTTTTGATATTTTGCTTATCAATACTAGTTGTCAGTTTCGTGTGGGGGATATTCTGTAATGGATTCTGTTACAATTAGATCTTCTTATTAGCTGAATTTGTATACAGGCATATGTATACAGGAGTTTTTGGTATTGGTAGAAACTGATCTGGGTCTTCTCTGTTTACAAATGCAAGAAAATATATCAAGGAAATGATTAAACCCTTTTTCACCATTCCTTATGTTGTGGCCTTTTATTATTGACTCTTCAAGATGATTCCAGTGAGTGATCATCATATTGGGATTGATGGAGAAATGATGATTTTATATGACTCTGCCTTGCTTGTTAATTAATTGTTATCCGCTGTTTCTCTTTAACCCATTCCCTCATATTGACACCTTTATAGAAGCAAAAAATTTTAATGCTCTGTTTATAACAATGGTTTTATATCTACACAGTTATAAAATTGTCATTTTCTCTAGTAAAATAATGCTCCTTTTCGGTAGATTTATTCAAATAGGATGGGATCTAAAAACAAGCCTATGAGGGAATTTTGGCAAATATCCTCTCCCTTTTCCAGTTTTCCTCTCTCCTTTCCCTGTTTTTAGCTCACCTGAGCCAAAGGCTCAAGGTGAGCTATTGTGACCGCCTGTCGTCCGTCGTCCGTCTGTCCGTCTGTCCGTCCGTCTGTCCGTTCACTTTTATTTCAAATGACTTCTTCTCCTAAACCACTGGGAGGATTTCAACCAAATTTCACAGAAATGTACCTTAGGGTGTCCTCTATCAGTTTTGTTAAAATCATGACCCCCGGGCAAAAAATGGCCCCGCCCCACTACTTTTACAGGTTTTTTTTTTAAATCTTTAAAAATCTTCTTCTCTGAAACCACAATTTCTAGAGCTTTGATATTTGGTATATAGCATCATCTAATGGTCCTTTACCAAGTTTGTTAAAATGATGACCCCCGGGCCAAAAATGGCCCTGCCCTTGGGCTTGTAGTTTTTACATAGACTTATATAGGGAAACCTTTAAAAATCTTTTTGTCTGAAACCACATAATCTAGAGCTAAGATATTTGGTATGAAGCATCACCTAATATACCACTATCAGGTATGTTCAAATAATGACCCCTGGGCCAAAAATGGTCTCACCCTGGGGTTTTATGCTACTTAACATCTGAATCTGTAACACTTAAAAGGTAATTTCCTCACAGTTATTTCCCTTGTCCCATCAGCATAGCCATAAGGGACAAAGGGAGATAACTGCATTGGAGTTCTAGTGTCATTCTATTTATATCTATTTATGATAAAATGTTGAAGGTGAATCAGTGTAGCTGTTTTAGAAGGCATAGAAACAGATCTGTCAAATTCCATTAGCAAATAGCAGACACTGATCCTACAGGAGCCACCTTATCTGGGTCTACTCTGTTTGCAGATGCATGAAAACAAGTTTATATGAGGGAAATTAAGGGTTAAATGAACAACTCCAGATCCTTCAGTTCAAAGGTTACAGCACTGGGCAGTAAAATCTCTCCAGGTCAATGCATGACTCTTAACTCTTTGCATGCTAGTGGTGAAACTGTGATTACCTATGCAAACAGTTTGGATCCAGATGAGAGGCCGCATACTGCAGCGTCTCATCAGGATCCAAACTGTTTGTCATCTTAACCATATTTTTGCAATAAAAAGAAAGTAAGTTTAATTTAAGAATTGAAGCAGATGACAATAACTTTTTGTTGCAGACGAAACATTAAAGGCATTTTGACCCATTAACCCCAGTGTGTAGTGTTAGTGATAGCTAGATGTTACATGGTGTCTTCCAATGTCTCTCAAATTAGATGTGAGAGATATTGGAAAGTAACAATTCAGCCAATCAAGGAAAATGATCACCATCTAGACTTTTGATCTGGGTCCAAACCCAACTGATGTAAGTCATGGTAATGTTTAAGAAAACTGTGAAAACATGATTATGCAATGGCCCAACTGATATAAGTCATGGTAATTCTTAAGAAAACATGATAATGCATTTGCCCCCCTAACAATGATAGGTGTTAAAATTACTACTGCTGCCCAAAAAAGCATCTTAAATATAACATTTTTATATAAAATTTGATGACAACACATTAAAAAGTCCTAAAATGTCTGAATTTTGTATGATATTAATGAAATAACTGAGTAAATATAACTTAATTATAACAGTAGACGTAACTCTTCTCAATTTCAATTGTTAAAAATACTAATGACCCATTTAATTGAATTATCATGAGATATTCACACCTAGATCTAGAATTATTTCTAAACACCTATTAACCCTTAACCTATTGCTTTGACAAAAATTGATCTGGGACTACTCTTGTTTGCTAATGCTTAAAAAATTGTTATTGCCATAAATAGAAGTTTTAGCTTTGAAAAAAACTGTAAAATCAAATCTATATCTTGTCAAATGTAAACAGAGCAGACCCTGATCAGACAGCTTCTATAGCAGCCTTCTGATCTAGTCTACTCTTATTTTTAATGTGTAAAACACATTATTTCTCTGAAGAGAAGTTTTTGCTTTGACAAAAACTGTAGAATCCGATCTATATTGTGTCAAAAGAAACAGAGAAGACCCAGATCAGACAGCTTCCGTAGGAGTCGTCTGATCTGAGTCTACTCTGTTTGCTAATGCATGAAAACAGCTTTATATGAGGGAAAGGGTTAAACGATTTTTAAAGATATTCTTATTGGTCATTTCACACAAAAACTGGCATTATGTACTGCCTAGCACTTTATTTGCCTACATACCTGGGTCAAGGTATAATTGCATTAATTGCATAGCTTTATTGAAGTCATTTGAATTTCTCAAAGACCAGTTTTAGGCATTTTGAGCTAAGGCAAAAATGGCACAAGTTGTAAACAGTTTAGATCTTGGTCAACCAGTCACTTGGTATTAGTTCTGAATCCAGTTCAAGTTTATTCAGCAGTGAAAGGGTGAAAGCAGTGCACTAAGCTTATTTCATCTGCTAGATTGTTTTCCACTGAAAAATTAACATGTCAATATACATGTATTACTGTAACTCAGGTGAGCGATATAGGGCCAATGGCCCTCTTGTTATGTAAGAAGGATTATCATCATGAACATTTATTAGCTGAATTTTTATAATGGGAATTTCATGTACACAGAATGTTTTTGTATTGAAAGAAACAGTTACTGTATGATCAGATCTATATAATTTCATGAGGAAATAGAACAAACCCTGATCAGATGACTTCTACAATAAGTAACTATGTAATCCTGATCTGATCTGCTGTAAAATAAAGCTGGCAAAACTGTCTTCGTTTGATTAGAAAGCACCTTTTCTTTCTTGGACTCTGGGTAATATCACAGAAGAAAGTGTTAGTAGGTACTTTGGACCGTATCTCATTAATATTTCATCCCAAGAAAATGTTAGGGTGCTTGGAGTACAATTGACGGTTTTTCTTGCAGGAGAAGCAGACACTTTTCTCAATCATGAGAAAATCACCGTTCCCGTCTTATCAACCCTCAGAACTTATACAGTAACATCGTACAAATCCAGACTCCAAATGTCTGGAAACTTCTCTATATGGAAACAATTTTCTTGGAAAAGATTCATATTGTACAAGATGGGTACTTTGATACGGAGTTTTTCTTGCAGGAGAACAAGACACTGGTCTAAACCATGAGAATATTCAACTTTCTCCTTTCATCACTAAGAACTTATTTAACCCATTCCCGCATATTGACGCCTTTTGGCGCTTCTGTAAAAGTCACATTGTGAAACCATTGTGATAAATAGAGCATTTGCTCCACAGGAGCAAATGCTCTATTTATCACAATGGTTTCAAAACTACACAATTCTGAAAATTTCCTTTTCTCTAGTTAATGCTCCTTTTTGGTAGATTTAATCATAGAGGTTAGGTCTAAAAATAGCTTAAGTGGGAATGGGTTAACCCTTCAATGCAGGACAGACACGCTTATGCATTGGCAGTAATTGTAGACTAATATCAGAGGTCTCCATCTGATCAGATTCAGCACTGTTTGTCACTCAAAATAATCCAGTATTCTTAAACTTGCTAAAGGATTTAAGACCAGACTTGCAAACAGTGCTGACTCTGATCAGATGAAGTCATCTGATCTGGGTGTACACTTATTGCAGGTGAGTCTACAGTGTTTGCTAAATGACAGTGCATGTGTGTCCTACACCCCCACTCTTATAAATGCTCCAGTACTTTTAGGAGGGAAAAAAGGGAAAAACAATCAATAAAGACTCAAAATCTACATAATAACCATTAATCTACCGTAAGAGGGTTTTCAAAGTACAGCTGGTAGCTTAATGCAGACTTAAAGCAATGCAGAACTCAAGGAACTTTCTATATCCTATAGGAGCCATCTGATCTGGGTCTGCTGTGTTTGCAAATGTGTAGAAATGCATATAAATATGATATTTATGGTGTAAAGGGTTAACCCTTTACCTCATGAACGTTAATCAAAGAAAACAATGATATCATAAATATATTTATTAGCTGAGAGTTTGTAATGCTAAATGACCACATAATCATATCTGTTAGCAAACTGAGCTGACGCTGTCAAACAGCTCCTAATAGGGGCTGTCTAATCTGGGTCTACTCTGTTCGCAGTGGCGTCGAAAGGTGTCTCTATCAGGTAAAGGGTTAAGAAGACATGAGGCCTGAGGCATAAGACAGAACTGAAGTAAAGGAAGCAGTGCTTTATTGTTCATTCCTGTCCCAAGGCTACTGCAAAGAACAAAAACTTCCAACAGCTGTCGTTGAACTCTTCCTATATTCCCTAGATGGCAATTTCCTTGTTTTGTCTTATATAACAATAACAAGACATTAACACTACAAGGTATCATTAACTAGTGATACCTGGAGTTTGTAATACGTTTATTAACCCTTTCCCTATTGAATATTCATGTAAGAAATAATTCTGATCTGGCATACTCTATTTGCAAAGGTGTGAAAAGGCAATAATGGGGGGTGGGGGTGGGGTGGGGGGTTAACCTTTGAACTGCGATATTCAGTGGAATGGTCCATCACAGTTTATTCCATTTCTCCATAGTCTATTTTTAGATCCAACCACTTTGAATCAATCTACAGAAAAGGAGCATTTACTAGAGAAAATGAAAAGTTTAGAATTGTGTAGTTTTGAAACCATTGTGATAAATAGAGCCTATTGGAGCAAATGCTCTATTTATCACAATGGTTTCATAAAGTGACTTTTACAGAGGCGTAGAAATGTGTATTCATGGAGGAAAGGGTTAACTACATACTCCATTCAGTATGAAAGACATAAATTTGCTAGAGAATTTGGAATGACCAACAGTGCAGAGCTCTAATACAGGTCTGCACTGTTTGCAGTTGTTTCCCGGCATTCAACGGGTTAACCGTTAACATGCTAACGAGAAATTTGTGATTGTTTTTGCATAGAGTGTGGATCCATATGACATATAAGGAAACTATCTGTGTCATCAGAATCTACTTAACTGCTTGATCAGCATAAAAATTTAACCTTTTCCCTGTTCTATGTATATTTCAAATTCCAGTAACAATAAATATTCATGGACAAGATAGTTATAATGAACTGTTGAAGGTGGAACATTGTAGCCATATTAGAAAGTAAAGAAACAGATCTATCAAATTCAATTAGCAAACAGGGTAGACCCTGATCAGATGGCTCCTACAGGAGCCATCTGATATGGGTCTTCCCTGTTTGCAAATGCATGAAATCATGTTTATATATAGGAAAGGGTTAACAGAGAAACCCTTGTAGTTTGAAAAATAACATGGACGAAAATTTATGCAAAGAAGGAAAGATTTATTCAGCATGTTAAACATATCAGCTGTACTATGGTAGAGTCTAGCTAATACAACTTTCATCCTGCATCAAGCTCCCGCCTGTTTGAAAGACTGCCAGTGATGCTAATTTTATTGTTCAGTTTAGAGAGGTTTTACTGTATTTCAATTGGAAAGGCTTTGTGAAAGCAAGGCAGAATGTAGTTTTAGGAAAAAGACATTATGTTTCCAGCATGGTAGTAATATTTTTGAAGGCTGTAAACAATTCTGTTTTATTCAATGAAGGTTCGGAAATGCAATCTTCAGATTGTCATTAATGTTCTTGACGGTGCCCAGATGAAATTAATTGTTATTATGAGTTTCTTGTGCTGTAATGAGTGTTTACAATGACTAGCCACAATGTTCCTGTGTTGGATATGATGTTGCTGAGTGAAATAATTAACCCTTAATCTGTTACTCCATAAACACGCCTTTCTACGCCTTTGCAAACAGAGTAGACCCAGATCAGATGGCTCTTAAAGGAGCCGTCTGATCAGGGTCTGCTCTGTTTGCTTAAGATATAATATAGATCTGATTCTTTAGTTTCTGCCATGGCCAAAACAATTCTGTGTCTATTTGCTATTATAAAAATAAATCTAATAATGTTCATGACGTCATCATTTCTTACATGAATATTCATGGAGTAAAGGGTTAATCCACCATTGAAAAATGATATCTGCCCAAATTTGGATCTGGTGTGATTATGACTTCTTCCGAATTATTCCAGCTTTTGAGAAACAATTGACAGAGTGTCAAACATCTTGGCAATTATAAGATCTTCTGGATCCAAAAGCCGTTTGCAAATTTAACCCTTTCCTCCATAAACATACCTTTCTAAGCCTCTGTAATAACCACTTCTTGAAACCATTGTGATAAATAGAGCATTTGCTCCTATAGGAGCAAATGCTCTATTTATCACAATGGTTTAAAAACTACACAATTATAAACTTTTACTTTTCTCTAGTAAATGCTCCTTTTGGATAGATTGATTCAAAGAGGTTGGGTCTAAAAATAGCCTATGGAGGAATGGGTTAAGTTAAGTAGGGAAGAGCAGGATAAGCATTATAGTAGGTTACTGTATTTTTGATGAGTATAAGATTTGGTAAATATGGAAATAGGGCGAGCTTAATAACATTTTCTTGGTGAGTTTAGGAACATGTGATCTTAAAAGACAACGAGCATCAGATTCTTTTTCTCACGTATCAAAAAAGTGTATTTTCGCCGTTTAAATGACATGTAAACATAGGTTTCCATGGCTTGACGTCATATATGACGTCATACGTTCTAAAGTGATCTTACACGTGTTACAGATAAGGAAATCTTAACCTGTTGTTCTAACTCGGAGATAAGGGAAGGTATGTGAGAAACCTTGATCAGTCACAATATTTTTCTTAGTGAATATTAGTTCAAGAATTCATTACTGCATGAATATTTATAGACTGAATATTTAGTTTGTCTGTTTTTCAAGCTATTATCGTAACTCTGCGTTCATGTTGTCGTCGCTGTCCAGAAACTTTAGCATTGGCTATTACTTCTTTACTATCCATGCAAATCTTATGAAACTTCACATACTTGTTCGCTGTCACAAGGGCTACAATCTAACCAAGGACCATAAATCTGTAAGGCTTTTTATTTAACCCTTCGCTTGCTGAATTTTAAAATACATTTCTCCTTCTTTACCCATGTCCTGTTGTATTATTACATATACCGTATTATTCCTAATAAACACCCCCGGGGGCTTAACATTTTCCAAAAGGGGGGCAATTATTAAGGTAAGCTTTTTCCTAAATCCATTGTTGGAAGTTTTTGTTAATGTTACATTTAAGTGTTCATTAAAACTTTTGGATTGACTGGATTTTATTAAGATATACTGGATTTGGATAGATTTGAATTTGGATTTTCCTTTGAGTTTAGCCTGGTGAGTACATTTTTCCTACAAAAATAGCTGGGGGGCCTTTATTAGGGCAGGGGCATGTATTAGGAATAATACGGTATCTTCACTGTGTACAAGTATTTCGCTGTGCAATCCCTGCTGTGGAGTGCACTGGTTGCACGATCAACTTGTAAATAGTACAGACCCTGATGAGACAGCTCCTGCAGGAGCTGTCTCATCTGGGTCTTCACTATTTACAGGTAGGTATATTGACGTGAACAGCAAGCGAAGGGTTAAAAAATATGCCCCTTTATGGAATTACAAAGTAAAACTTTATGAAGTCTGACATTTTGAAACTATAACCAGCAGGGCTGTCATATTTCATATTTAAATCCCTTGTGGCAACATCTTTCCATCATTGTTACATTTTGTTTTACTTTTTACCTTAATTAAATAAACCCTAATGCTGGCTATTGTTTTATAAAAATATTCAAGCAAATCTTATGAAACTTCAAACACTTATTCACTATCACAAGGGCTACAATCTGACCAAGGCCATAACTCTGCAAGGCTTCTTATTTTTACAAACTTATGCCCTTTTATGGAAGTAAAAATTTAAGGTGCCTTTGATAGATGAGAGTTGGCTCCTGCATGCAGCGGTCTTGTTATAAGATTAACAATGAAATTGCTGTCTGTGACAGAAACTTCAGAATCCGATCTGGATTATTCCTAAGCTAATACAGCAGACCTTGATCAGACAGCTCCTATCTCTTTGAGAAACAGGGTTAACCCATTACTCCATGAATATTTATGTAAGAAAAAATTATGCCATGAATATTAATTAGATTAATTGTTATAATAGCATACGAACACTGGAAGATTTGGCCAAGGCAGAAGCTATAGAATTATATCTATATTTTATCATAAGCAAACAGATCAGACCCTGATCAGACGGCTCCTATAGGAGCCATCTGATCTGGATCTTCTCTGTTTGCAAAGGCATAGAAAAGCGTATTTATGGAGTAATGGGTTAACTGATAAATTGAGTCTTCACTACTAATAAAGTCACAATAACATCGCTCTCCTGGTATGGCTCATTTCAGAAATGTACTGGTGAGTGCATATGCACCGAAGCACAATTCCTTATATTATGTTTTTTTGTCTCTAGTAACTCCGCAGACTTGCAGCAGATTTGTGCTTAAATTTGCAAACAGTTTGGATCCAGATGAGACACCGATTAAGTCGGCTAATTGGATTCTCATCTCAACTATTAGACACTTTGATTGTATGTTTTTAAGAAAACAGGTAGAACAATTTTAACCCTTCTCTTGCTGAATGTTGAAATACATTTCTCCTTCTTTACCCATGCCCTGTTGTATAATTACATATTCTTCACTGTGTACACGTTGTTCGCTGTGCAATCACTGCTGTGGAGTGCACTGGTTGCACAATCAACTTGTAAATAGTGCAGACCCTGATGAGACAGCTCCTGCAGGAGCTGTCTCATCTGGGTCTTCACTATTTACAGGTAGGTATATTGACGCGAACAGCAAGCGAAGGGTTAAGAAGTTTAGCAGATGACAGTTTTTGCAGAAAACAATTACTTAGCATACAAAGAGTTAACTCCTTCCTTCATATAAAAGCCTTTTCATGCATTTGCAAACAGAGAAGACCCACTAGGAACCATCTGATAATGGTCTGCTCTGTTTGTTAACCCTTTCCCTGTTCTATATTTAGTCCAAATTTCAATACCTACTGAATATTCATGGAAAAAATAATTATAATCAAATATTGAAGGTGAGTTTTGATCCAGATCATTAGTTTGGGTCAAGATTAACCCCCAAAAAACATAACTTGATATTAAAAAGTCCTGAAATGCATAAATTTTGCCTGATGTGAAGATAGTATAATATTGATCAAAGACATAAAAATATAAGCAGTAGACATGAAAAATATAAGCAGTAGACGAAATGGGTAAGGATGTAAATTTAGGAGTAGACGAAATGGGAACAAATGCCAAAATAGTAGACGAAATGGGAAGTAGACGAAATGGGAAGTTACAGAATATTGTAGCCATTTTAGAAAGTAAAGAAACATAGCTATCAAAGTCCATTAGCAAACCGAGCAGACCCTGATCAGATGGCTCCTCTAGGAGCCGTCTGATCTGGGTCTACTCTGTTTGCAGATCCGTGAAAACACGTTTATATGAGGGAAAGGGTTAATAGAATTTGATAGATAGATCTAATATGGCTACAATGTTCCACCTTCCAATATTTCATTATAACTATTTTGCCCATGAGTATTGAAATTTAGACTAAATACAGAATAGTGAGTGTTATTAGACATCTTCTGATACATTGGATGTAAAGGTCTCTGTCAGCTTTATTGTATGAAAGGTTGATATGCATGCCATTTGAATGCAAGAAATGAGTTGATTGACATTTTTGCCAACACTGGGCATCTAAAAGAACCAGAGAAACTCTGTCGATAATAAGAGTAGGGCATCACGACTGGATTTCTCTGTATCCTCTCTCCTCTCTCTGGGGCGTCCAATTAGCCCATAGTGAGCAGAAACGGATGTTAATAAACACAAACAAACAGAAATCAGAAGGTCAGCCGAGACTCTGGTTAACCCTTTCCCTCATACAAACGTGTTTTCACGCATTTGCAAACAGAGTAGACCCAGATCAGATGGCTCCCAGAGGAGCTGTCTGATCAGGGTCTACTCTGTTTGCTATTAGAATCTGATAGATCTGTTTCTTTACTTTCTTAAATGTCTACAATGTTCCACCTTCAAGAATACTTTATAACTATTTTGTTAATGAATATTCAGTAGGTACTGAAATTTGGCCTAAATATAGAACAGGGAAAAGGTGAAGGTCTACACTATCTGTATTTCAAAATAATCCAGCAAATTTAATCCTTTTATATTAAATGAACTTTCCCATTAAACAATGGTGGACCATTTTACATTAAAAATTCAACAGTCAAAAAGTTAAGACGATGAGAATATTGGTACTGAAAACTAGTGCAGTTCAGTGGGGAATCCATTAGTCCTAATTTAAGTTAATTTATTGTAAAAAAAAGAAAAGAAATGAGATCAGCCGTCATCAAGAATTTTATCTGTTGTCTCAGTTTCAGTAAACTTTGCCTCGGGCAATGTAACATGTCTGTTTCATTTAAAGCATATTTAACCCTTTCCCTCATATAAACACCTTTTCACTATTTGCTAACAGAGTAGATCCAGATCAGACAGCTCCTATAGGAGCCATCTGATCAGGGTCTGCTCTGTTTGCTATTGGCATATAGATTTCATTTTACAGTTTTTGTCAGAGTAAATAAATCATTGAAAAGTTGACATTATAAAAATTCAGCAAATAAATGATCATGATATCATGATTTCTGACATGAATATACAACAGGGAAAGGTTTTAACCCTGGTTCCCTGTTCTATGTTTATTACAAATTTCAACACCTAATGAATATCCATGGATAAAACAGTTATAATGAAATATGGAAAGCGGAACATTGTAGCCATTTTAGAAGCTAAAGAAACGGATCTATCCAAATCCATTAGCAAACAGAGCAGACCCTGATCAGACGGCTCCTCTAGGAGCCGTCTGATCTGGGTCTTCTCTGTTTGCAAATGCGTGAAAATGCGTTTGTATGAGGGAAAGGGTTAATAGGTTAATATTTCATTTAACCCTGTGTACTCCATAAATATGCCTTTCTACGCCTTTGCAAACAGAGTAGACCGAGATCAGATGACCCCTATGACAAAAACTTCCTGTGTTCATGTGCTATTATGACAATAATTATTAATTTAATTAATATTTATGATGTCATTATTTCTGAGATGAATATTCGTGGAGTAAAGGGTTAAAACAGTGTTTAACCCCCTTCCGTCATAGGCTATTTTCAGGCCCAACCTCTTTGAATAAATCTACTGAAAAAGGAGCATTAAAATTTTCTAATTGTGTTGTTTTTATATCATTGTGATAGACAGAGCGTTTGCTCCTTTGGAGCAAAAGCTCTATTTATCACAATGGTTTCAAAAAGTGACTTTAAGAGGCGTCAAAAGGTGTAAATATGAGGGAATGGGTCAAAATGCGTCAATATGAGGGAATGGGTCAAAAGGTATCAATATCAGGGAATGGGTAATGGATTTTTTTTAGAATTTTGTAGTTTGAAACCATTGTGATAAATAGAGTGTTTGCTCCTGTTTGCTTATGATATATAATAAGATATGATAGTACAGTCTCTGCCATTTATTGCCTGTGTGTGTCCATTTGCTATTATAACAATTTATCTAATTAATATAAATGCTGTCATTATTTCTCACATGAATATTAACCCTTTCCCTCATATTGACGACTCTGTAAAAGTCACTTTGTGAAACCATTGTGATAAATAGAGTGTTTGCTCCTATTGATCAGGGTCTGCTCTGTTTGCTAATGGATTTGGATAGATCTGTTTCTTTAGCTTCTAAAATGGCTACAATGTTCCGCTTTCCATATTTCATTATAATGGCCTCTTTTTGTTGAGCTTTACTCCAGGTATATTGCTGGTGTGACTTTGAAATACAGTTTAGCTATTTATCTTAGCCTATCTGTTTTCAGTTAGAATCAATAATTTTGTGTCGGTTCTTTAACTTTGAAGTATTGCACTGGCATAACACTCTAGTATTAGAATACCCGACTCCTCTTTTAAGAGACAATTTTCTACCGATGTTTTGAATGTCTTTGGGTGCTAGCAGTAAACAGTGACATCCTATACAAACAGTTTTGATCCAGATCTATGAGAAGTTAAATAACTGACCATCACATATATATCCCATCTTTTTTACTGTCTTCCAGTATTGTAGAAGAGAATTTTCCGAAAAAATAACTTTCCTCATTTTTTGCTGAGGACCATGTTTTTACAGACACCACCTACTTAGCATGCAAAGGATATAATCGACTTTGCTCTACTGGAAATATTCGCTGCATGGCTGGAAAGAGAGAAACAAATGAAGCAGTATCAATCATTTCAGTGCAGTCTTGGGACACCTGACCTCCGTGATATTAGCCCTTCCATTATTTAACATTTTTCAAGATAATGTCACCTTATTAAAATTCATGGACAAAATCAATACATTGGAACATGGAAAACTGATTTTTTTCACCTAGATGGAAACTGTAAAATCAGATCTTTAAAACTCCATTTGCAAACAGAGCATGTGCAGACCCTGATCAGACGGCTCCTGTAGGAGTCGTCTATCTGGGTCTACTCTTTGCAAAGGCTTAAAAAGCATTTATGTATGGTAAGTTCTGTAGGGAAGGGCTGTGTAACTAAGTTGGAATAACTTGTAGTCCAACCCCATTTCTGTAAAAAGAGAAATAAAATATGTTCAAACTAAAGCATTTATAATGAATGAAAGGGTTAAAAATTCTGAAAGGGGGTGATCCCCGAGAGCAAAAATTACAACACAAAAAGAGAAAATTGCAGACTCGGTTTTATTGAGTCTGTTCATGAACAGTAATTGAAAGTGCAACACTGCTCACGCCCCCTAGCATCATTAACCCTTTTAATGCTGAATTTTCAAGGTGGAATGCATGGTCTATGTTAACCCTTCTCTTGCTGAATTCTAAAATACATTTCTCCTTCTTTACCCATGCCCTGTTGTATAATTACATATATCGTCACTGTGTACAAGTATTTCGCTGTGCAATCACTGCTGCGAAGTGCACTGGTTGCACAATCAACTTGTAAATAGTGCAGACCCTGATGAGACAGCTCCTGCAGGAGCTGTCTCATCTGGGTCTTCACTATTGACAGGTAGGTATATTGACGTGAACAGCAAGCGAAGGGTTAAAGGGTATAATTCAGACTGCAGACAGTGATCAAAGCATTCCTCTTGAAGCCATCTGATCTAGGTCCTGACTATTTGCATGTGCCAGTGCATGTATACTTGTTTCCTGCATTCAAATGGTTAACCCTTTCCTTCATACACACTTTCACACACCTACTAACAGAGTGAACCCAGATCAGATGGCTCCTATAGGAGCTGTCTGATCAAGGTCTGCTCTATTTGCTAATGGAATTTGATAGATCTGTTTATTTACTTTTTAACTAAAATGGCTACATTATGTTTCGCCTTCCATATTTCATTATTTATAAGTATTTTTTCCATGAATATTCAGAAGATAATGAATTTTTAAATGAATTTAGAACAGGGAAAGGGCTAACTGGTCATACACCATAATTATATACCCGAACTATTCAGACACCTCCCAGACCCACTGGTTTGAATAAAGTCACTTTGTCACCATAATTATATCTTAACCCTTTACTCCACAAATATGCCTTTCTACACCTTTGCAAACAGAGCAGACCCAGATGAGATGGCTCCTACAAATTGCTTGTGCTATAATATAAATATGATTCTATAGTTTCTGCCGTGGCCAAAACTTTCTGTGTCCATTTCTTATTAAAACACTTTTATCTGAATAATATTCATGACTTATTATTATTTCTTACATGAATATTCAAGGAAAGGGTTAAAATAAGATAGACAGTCTGAGTAGTGATAATTTGACCCAGGAACAGTTTGATTTTGGTCTATGCTATTTATCTATTTTATTTAGGGGGTACTGTATTCTTCCTAATAAGTGTCCACCTCTAATAAATGTCCCCTTCCTATGTTCTGTGGGGGGACTAACAATGAATATGACAATTAAAACTGTATAATATTATAATAACCATTAAATACAGATATATAGGCTTGTCATGATACAGGTGCTAGCTTCCTTGGGAGCTTTCTGCATTAAGCAACCACCTGTGTACAAAATGCAAGACACCCTTGGGAGTGTTTATTAGAAATAATACGGTAATAACGCTAATATAACAAATTACTGACGTGTCCCATAGTTGCTGACTGACCTGTGTGGAATACTAATGTAATTTTTGCCCTTTTTGGAGAAAGCTTGGCAATCTTCATAAATAATTCAAGTGTTCCGATTGTCATTCACAGAACCTATGGTCCTTTGATTCTATTACGTTTGCCAGCAAATGAGACCCGTGTTCCCTATGAAGAACATATTAGAGTAATGACAAAGTCTCATAACTTCCTAATTACTCTATTTATCCTAAGTATTTGGACAGACAAACTTTAGCAAATAGTGCAGACCCAGATTAAGCTGTTACAGTTTTATCAGGGTTTACACTCTTTTGTACTGTGTTAGTGTAATTTAAAATTTTCAAAATATAATGTAGTACCAGTTTAACTTATTAACCCTTTCCCTCATATAAACGTGTTTTCACGCATTTGCAAACAGAGTAGACCCAGATCAGACGGCTCCTAGTGGAGCCGTCTGATCAGGGTCTGCTCTGTTTGCTAATAGAATTTGATATATATGTTTCTTTACTTTCTAAAACGTGTACAATGTTCCAACTTCAATATTTCGTTATACCTATTTTGTTAATGAATATTCAGTAGGTATTGAAATTTGGCCTAAACAGGGAAAGGGTTAAGTCGGTGGAGAAGGGTGATTGGATGTTTAAAACTTCAGGGTAATTAGGGTACTCTGAGAATCATTTTCCTCATATTGTTTTCTCCCACCCTCAATTCGGAATACTCAGCGAATTTCGGCATACGGCTCATGTAAGAAAGCTGTCACATGACATAGAATATTTAAAATGATGCCGCATATAATTATATGTTTATGTTGTGTAGTTTAATGCAGAAAATAACTCCGAAAATAAATGAAGTTGTTACCGTTATTTTGAATAATGAAAGTAAGTCTCATCCGATAAAGTTGAGCTGTTTTTAACCCTTCGCTTGCTGTTCACTTCAATATACCTACCTGTAAATAGTGAAGACAACAGGGCATGGGTAAAGAAGGAGAAATGTGTTTTAAAATTCAGCAAGAGAAGGGTTAACATTGTTTTTCCACTTAAGAAATACAGGGATCCAATTACTCAAGTTCAGGGGTTAAATTGTATTCATATGCAAGTTGAAGGACGCTCAGTAATTTTAGCACTCTATTTTGAGGAAACAGAATTCTACTGGCTGAAATTACTTTCATTTTTCGGTAAATACTTTGTATGTACTTTAAAATGCAGTTTTTTGAGAGGTGGATGTTTTAACACCTAAAGATCTTCTCATAAATCTTAATTTGCTGGGAGAAAAAAAATCACCATTCTTTAATTCATGAAGGATAGAAATATCTCACCCTCTGGGTCAGAAATTCAATTTCTGACCCTGAGGGTGAGATATTTCTATCCTTCATGAGTTAAAGAATGGTGGATTCTTATATTCTCTCTAATAAATACCCTTACTCTAATAATTGTAATAAAGAAACCATTAAATAAAGAAACAGGTTTTTTAAAATACAGGTGCCGTAGCTTAGTGCAGACTGAGAGCAATGCACAAACCTCCCCTAGAATAGCAAAGGGTTATTAGAGTATGAAAGTAAGGCAGAAAGCTCCTAGAAGAGCTTTCTTCATTGCTTTCATGGTGCATTAAGCTACCCCCAGTCTTAAAGTTTATTTTGAGTTGTCAGGTAGACAGTGTTTTACTGTAGTGTTTGTGTGAGCCCTTAGTTTAAATGTGATAAGAAAAGAAAAATTGTCGAAAAAGTTTCCAGGCCTTCACAAGTTTTGTAGATTTACACCTTTTCAGAAGTGAAGTTAATTATTGGTTTGCAGCTGAATTCATTCAGTGTGCAAGGATAGAATTTGCTGGAGGACTTTGATTGGCAGACCTTGCAGATCCTGATCAGAGGGCTCCCCCCCCCCTCCCCCACTGAAACCTTCTGAACTGTCTATGCTATTTGAAAACACTCACTAGTTATCCCATTCCCTCATACGCTATTTCTAGATCCAACCACTTTGAATAAATCTACTAAAAAGGAGCATTAACTAGCTTGAGAAAAGGAAAATATTAGAATTTTGTAGTTTGAAACAATTGTGATAAATGGATAATAGGAGCAAATGCTCTATCACAATGGTTTCAATAGGTGACTCTTACAGAGGAGTAGAAAGGCATATTTATGGAGGAAAGAGTTAATGAGACTTTTCTTCTGCAGTGAAGGATTGATAATTTCCAAGTTTCTGAATGTTACATATGGATCTGAGCAGGCTAAGGGTCTGGATGAATTTACACAAACAAGTAAATTTATCTATGAAAATTGAAAAAGCAGTTTTAAACATGAATTTATTGCTCCCCAGTGAGAAATTTGTTAGATTTCGGATTAAAATGTCATACGCCAGTGCCAATACAGAGCCGTAATGGTGTAACAAATCTGTTTTTCACTCCTTTAGATGAACTCTTTTCACTCTTAGCATTGCATTTGTTCTTTCCTATGCATACTGTTTGGATCCTGGTGAGATGCCAAATAGCAGGACATCTCATTAAGACCTAAACTGTTTGAAACTCTGATTGGAGTTTTGAGGGGAAACTGAAAGACAAGATAACTTGCAACAGACAACAAATATTGCAGACAGCAGTTTTCTCTGTGCACAGAGTTATAAGTGAGGAAGCTTTTAAACTTGATATAGTGCTCCTATGGGGTTTATCCCATTCCCTCATATAAATGCCTTTTCACATATTTGCAAACAGAGAAGACCCAAATCAGATGACTCCCGTAGGAGCTGTCTGATCAGGGTTTGCTCTGTTTGCTTATGGAATTATATAGATCTGAGCTAGTTTACATTTTCTGCCATGGCCACAAAGTTATAAAAATATTTATGTCAATATGCTATATAGATCAGGTAAAGGGTTATTTAAGACTCTTTATGTTGTGTGTAATATATTTGATAAACCGTGATACAGTAAAATCTCGATTATTCGGACACTAAAATACATATTATTATCGATCTTTAAGGCAGGTGGCAGCTTAATGCAGGGTGAAAATCATGCAGAAAGCTTTCTGCATGACTTTCACCCTGCATTAAGCAGCTACCTGCCTAAAAGGGTCTCATTAAATTCTTCTATACTAAAATTTTGAATAGTCGAGGTTTTACTGTATAGTATGAGACATGCATTAAGAAAATTTGCTTTCGGCACTTTGCAAACAGCAGCTCAGATCCAGACCAATTTCTGAATGGAAAACATTGTGCAGGGCCAGGTCCTATTTAATGTGACATTCATCAAACATTGTCTTAATGAAATATGCTGGTAAATTAGCATTGCATCATCATTGCATCAGACTTTAACCCGTTTGTCACTGACATTGCTTTCAACAAATATGCATTTCGAGAATGAAACAAATGGCAAATGGCAAGTATTCTCTTATTACCCTAAGTATTCAAACATGCAAACTTTGGCAATTAGTGCAAACTCAGACCAAACTGCAATGAATTTTATTCTTTCCTTCAGGTAAACCTATTTTCACATACTTGCAAAAATAGAATACCCAGATCATATGGCTTCTATAGGAGCTGTCTGATCAGGGTCTGCTCTGTTTGCTTTTGACATGTTATTGATCTGATTCTACAGTTTTTGTCAAAACAAATATTACCTTGAAAAGTTTACATTATAAAAGTTCAGCTAATAAATATTCATGATGTTATTATTTCTTAGAATTTTTTGAATATAGAACATGGAAAGGTTTAGCCATTTACCTGGTGAATATTCATGTGAAGGAAATAATGATGACATGAATATTTATTGGCTGAATTTTTTCATGTACTCAGGATGTTTTGTCTATAGCAGAAACTATGAAGTTTCAAATGCAAACAGAGTAGACTGATCAGATGGCTTCCTTGAGGAGTCATCTGATCTGGATCTACTTTGTTTGCAAAGGTGTCAAAACTCATCTCTTTGAGATAAATGTTAAGGTATCAAAATGGTGCAAAGCTTTACATCACTGAGAAGGGAGTTTGGATATCAGAATACTTAACCCTTATAGTGCAGGACTTGAGTCACTAATGTCTTTTGAAAACAGTGTAGACCCAGATTAGAGGGCTCCTAAAGGGAAACTTAGTAAGGAGGGATGTAATGGCGAGGGAGGGGGGAGCGATATTTCTGCTCTTGTAGTTTAGAACTTCCAGCAAGTGATCTAAAATGTTAAAAAAAATCTCTTCGTACTCACAATTCTGTCAAGAATACTTTTTGTGTCACCTGCCGAGAGGCAGTGTGTCACTTAGGGATCACTTTTCTGTCGTCTGTCTGTCTGTCCATCCGTCTGTCTATCTGTCACACTTTCCTTTTTTGGCTGTCATTTCTAAACTAATCATTATAGAGCTTTCAAATTTCACATGTGTCTTCCTCTCATTGAGGATCATTGATGTAACTAAGGACCATTAACTAGAGAAAAGGAAAATTGTAGAATTATGTAGTTTGAAACCATTGTGATAAATAAAGCATTTGCTCCTATAGGAGCAAAATTAATGCTCTATTTATCACAATGGTTTCAACAGGTGACTTTTACAGAGGCGTAGAAAGGTGTATTTATGGAGGAAAAGGTTAAACAAATATTCATGGAGTAAAGGGTTGAAGAAATAAAATTGAAATGAAAGAGGCAATTCTAAATAGTTGACACAACTAAGGTTTTGAAGGACTTATTTTTACGCATCTTATGTGGGCCTTTCATCATACCGTAACACAGCTAATTGAACTTTCACAGATCTGGGAATACTTATTAACTTCTCTGTGTTTCGAAGAGAAAATAAAAGAGCTATTGTCATAACTCCGGCGTCTGCAGTGTCTTCATCGTCGTTGTCGTCCAGGAACTTTAATGTTGGTTATTACTTCTTGATTAGTCATGCAAATTTTATGAATCTTTACACACTTGTTCACTGTCACAAGGGCCACAATCTAACAGACAAGCATTGGCAACAGCATGTGGAGCTGTTGTTTTAGATTGGTGATGTTCTCATACACCTATATACAAAGATAAATTCATTGATTAGGAAAATTTCATTAACCATTTGAATGCTGAATATTCAAAGTGGAATGGCCCATCAATGTTTAACTATTGAGTCCATTCAGTATGAAAGGATTAAAAACATTTGAATAACAAACACTTATAACAGACCCAGATCAGAGGGCTCCTCTAGGATCCCTCTGCTCCTCTAGGATCCCTCTGATCTGGGTCTACACTGTTTGCAATGACAGTAAACTTGTTTCCCACATTCAAAGAGTTAATCGAGAACGTTCATTGGAAAGAGTGCGTGCAGATAATGACACAACACTGTATCACCTTTTTACTGTTCTCATTTGCAAATATTGATTTTACAAGATTGTATCAAACCTTAGATACCGTAAGTATTTGGACAGACAAACTTAGGCAAAAAGTGCAGATCCAGATTAAAAGTGAGGAATTTGATCAGGGTCTACACTAATTGCTACTATGTCTGTCTACTCTAAAGTTACCAAAATGGTGCCAACTTGAATTATTCCCCTTTACAAAGTGAAGAAGGGATATTGTGTGTCGAAATACACAGAGTAGATAGGGTATTCTTTAAGATATATAGTAAAGTCTGGCTAATGTGACAATATAATCTATTAACACAGGAGTCTGTAAAAGCAGTTCGGTTGTTTAATGCAGGAGAAAAGTAATGCAGAATGTTCCTATCGGGAGCTCTCTGTATAACTTTTGTTCAATATTAAGTCACTATCTAACTTAGAATTATACTTCTTTTGAGTGGTCATATTGCTGAGAATTTATTTGTATATGTAGTTATACCCCCAAAAACAGAGTTTGAGGGGGGTATACTGGAATCAGCCTGTCGGTTGGTTGGTCGTTGGACGTCGGTCTGTCCGCAAAATCTTGTACTTTCAACTCCTCCTTCAGTTTCAACCCGATTCATTTGATACTTGGCATAAATGTAAGTCAGGAGTAGTAGATGTGTAAAATACAAATTTCAGGTCTCTGTGACCTTGACCTTGATCTTTGGCCTTGAAATTGGTCTTGAAATTGGCAGGCAAAATCTTGTACTTTGAACTCCTCCTTCACTTTCAACCTGATTCACTTGATACTTGGCATAAATGTTACTCAGGAGTAGTAGATGTGCAAGACACAAATTTCAGGTCTCTGTGACCTTGACCTTTAGCCTTGAAATTGGCAGGCAAAATCTTGTACTTTGAACTCCTCCTTCAATTTCAACCTGATTCACTTGATACTTGGCATAAATGTTACTCAGGAGTAGTAGATGTGCAAGACCCAAATTTCAGGTCTCTGTGACCTTGACCTTGACCTTTGGCCTTGAAATTGGTCTTGAAATTGGCAGGCAAAATCTTGTACTTTGAACTCCTCTTTCAATTTCAACCTGATTCACTTGATACTTGACATAAATGTTACTCGGGAGTAGTATATGTGCAAGACACAAATATCAGGTCTCTGTGACCTTGACCTTTGTCCTTGAAATTGGTCTTGAAATTGGCAGGCAAAATCTTGTACTTTGAACTCCTCCTTCAATTTCAACCTGATTCACTTGATACTTGGCATAAATGTTACTCAGGAGTAGTAGATGTGCAAGACACAAATTTCAAATCTCTGTGACCTTGACCTTTGGCCTTGAAATTGGTCTTAAAATTGGCAGGCAAAATCTTGTACTTTGAACTCCTCCTTCACTTTCAACCTGATTCACTTGATACTTGGCATAAATGTTACTCAGGAGTAGTAGATGTGCAAGACACAAATTTCAGGTCTCTGTGACCTTGACCTTGACCTTTGTCCTTGAAATTGGTCTTGAAATTGGCAGGCAAAATCTTGTACTTTGAACTCCTCCTTCAATTTCAACCTGATTCACTTGATACTTGGCATAAATGTTACTCAGGAGTAGTATATGTGCAAGACACAAATTTCAGGTCTCTGTGACCTTGACCTTGACCTTTGTCCTTAAAATTGGTTTTGAAATTGGCAGGCAAAATCTTGTACTTTGAACTCCTCCTTCATTTTCAACCTGATTCACTTGATACTTGGGATAAATGTTACTCAGGAGTAGTAGATGTGCAAGACACACATTTCAAATGTCTGTGACCTTGACCTTGACCTTTGGCCTTGAAATTGGCAGGCAAAATCTTGTACTTTGAACTCCTCCTTCAATTTCAAGCTGATTCACTTGATACTTGGCATAAATGTTACTCAGGAGTAGTAGATGTGCAAGACACAAATTTCAAATCTCTGTGACCTTGACCTTTGGCCTTGAAATTGGTCTTACAATTGGCAGGCAAAATCTTGTACTTTGAACTCCTCCTTCACTTTCAACCTGATTCACTTGATACTTGGCATAAATGTTACTCAGGAGTAGTAGATGTGCAAGACACAAATTTCAGGTCTCTGTGACCTTGACCTTGACCTTTGTCCTTGAAATTGGTCTTGAAATTGGCAGGCAAAATCTTGTACTTTGAACTCCTCCTTCAATTTCAACCTGATTCACTTGATACTTGGCATAAATGTTACTCAGGAGTAGTATATATGCAAGACACAAATTTCAGGTCTCTGTGACCTTGACCTTGACCTTTGTCCTTAAAATTGGTTTTGAAATTGGCAGGCAAAATCTTGTACTTTGAACTCCTCCTTCATTTTCAACCTGATTCACTTGATACTTGGGATAAATGTTACTCAGGAGTAGTAGATGTGCAAGACACACATTTCAAATGTCTGTGACCTTGACCTTGACCTTTGGCCTTGAAATTGGCAGGCAAAATCTTGTACTTTGAACTCCTCCTTCAATTTCAAGCTGATTCACTTGATACTTGGCATAAATGTTACTCAGGAGTAGTATATGTGCAAGACACAAATATCAGGTCTCTGTGACCTTGACCTTTGTCCTTGAAATTGGTCTTGAAATTGGCAGGCAAAATCCTGTACTTTGAACTCCTCCTTCACTTACAACCTGATTCACTTGATACTTGTTTTGGCTTGTAATATGGGGAGTTGGTGTCGCAAACTCCTCCTTCAGTTTTAAAGTTACTGAATTTATATTTGGGATACGTAATAGTCACAAATAGCAGATGCGCAAGACACAATTTTCATGTGTTTACGGTTAGCCATTGTAGAATTATCCCCCCCTGAACTTTGAATATTTTTTGTCATTTTTGCATGAAACATGGGGAGTTGGTGTCACAAACTCCTCCTTCATTTTGAAACTTATTAAATTGATACTTGCCATACATACTAAACACGAATAGTACATGTGCAAGACACAATTTTCCTGTGTTTAGTGTTAGCCATTACAGAATTTTCTCTATTTGAACTTGGGGTATTTTTGTTATTTGGTCCTGTTACATGTTCAAAACTTGGAATTGCAATCAAGGCTGCCGTGTGGGGGTATTCATCACCTTTAGTGATAGTTCTAGTTTTTAATAAGTGTAAGCATAAAATGGCTGCTGATGTAAAATATTTTCTTACAAGAATGCCATTTAGCAACAGTTTACTTAATTATGAAACCTACAATTTAACCTTCACCATGCTGAAAATAAATGATGTCTGCTCAAAAGGTTTTGGATCTGTCATTTTTGACAAATCCGATTGAATTCAGATGTTGATAAACTATTGATTTAGTGTCAAACAGCTTGGATCCTGATGAATTGCAGAGTTATTCTGCATCTCATCTATAACCAAGTTGTTTGCAAATTCAAATCAGAATAGCCGCATATAAGGGTTGAGAGATAAAAATGTTGAAGACTTTCAATGAAACATCCGTTCAACAAATTTGATTAAAAGAATTTACTAGGAACGAGGCAAACTAATTAGAAATGCTGAAGAGACATTTTATGTTTTCTTTGAATATATTGAGTTCGTCACTTTGATTACTTACCAATATTCCAAGAATTGAACAGAGGGACTTTTCTTTCTTGTTATGGTCCCCTGACATTTAGCCTTTAGTCAGCTTTAGTCAGCTAATCAGGAGCTTATACAGGAGCCATCTGATCTTGGTATACTCTAACAATCAGGAGCTTATACAGGAGCTGTCTGATATTAATCTTGGTATACTCTAACAATCAGGAGCTTATACAGGAGCCGTCTGATCTTGGTGGTATACTCTAACAATCAGGAGCTTATACATGAGCTGTCTGATCTTGGTATACTCTAACAATCAGGAGCTTATACAGGAGCTGTCTGATCTTGGTATACTCTTAGTTGCAAAAGCGTGATTACGGCAAGACCCCTCTAAACTGGGCCTTCAAATAAGAATCAAAGCACGTCTGTAAGACACATGCCAGCTTAACTCATTCCTCCTAGACTATTTTTAGACCCAACCTCTTTGAATAAATCTACTGAAAAGGAGCATTTACTATAGAAAAAGAGAATTTTAGAATTGTGTAGTTTTGAAACCATCGTGATAAATAGAGCATTTGCTCCATAGGAGCAAATGCTCTATTTATCACAATGGTTTTAAAATATGACTTTTATAGAGGCGCCAAAATGCATCACTAGGAGGGAATGTGTTAATGCAGGGTGAAATTCATGCCGATAACTCTTCTGGCAGCTTTCTATACGGCTGTCAACCTGCATTAACCCTTTCCCTGTTGAATATTCATGTAAGAACATATTAATGATATCATGAATACTTATTAGGGAGAATTTTTATAACATAAAATTGACAAGGGAATTTTTATGCCTTGACCAAAAAGTGTAGAATCATATATATATCATGTCAGAAGCAAACAGAGCAGACCCAGATCAGATGGTTCCTACAGTAGCTTTCTGATCTGGGTCTACTGTTTTTGCAAATGCATGAAAAAGTGTTTATATAAAGAAAAAGGCTAAAGCAGCCCCCTTCCTTAAAAGTTCCAAATTCTTCTTTACTAAAGTTCCAGCTTAGAGGGGGTTTATTTTATCAAATAAATAGTTATCATTTTATATGCTACCTACTATATTTCAACCATAATACTGTAGTGGCAACTTACTACAGCTTTCCCAAAGGTTACTATACAAACTATGACCAATTATTTGATTCTGTCTGACAGATTATAAATGATGTTTCCCAGGCCAGAATGAAGTGGAATTCTAACGACTGGGCTGCGTGTTTCATCGTATAAGGTTGTTAGTATTGATCTGGCTCACCACAATAGGAAGTGAAGAAAATCCGTACGCACGCAGTTGTTGTGTCATTTTGTGATTGTCAGATTATGATTTCTCCGAGAAAGTTCATTAGTGACACCTTTATTAATCTCAAAATATTGCTGAACTGATATCACTAAAACGTGGCCACAAATATTTTACAAGGGCACTTTAATTAGTTCATTAATCTCTAGCACATTTAGCAATCTAACTGTATCAATATTCTTAATTCGCACATTCAGCAAATTCATTATGACCCAATGAAATTGGTTTGGAGGGGACAGATGAGAAACTTAAGTAACTTGGCATCTCATCAGGATTTGACACCGATAATTGTTTGTGAAATAAATGAAGGAAATACAGTAAAACTTGTCTACATGTCAGTGACCTTTAAAATAAGGTCTATAAATTCTGGATTTCTTTAAAGTGGTAGCTTAATGCAGGATGAAAGTTATACAGAAAGCTCTAATACTTTCTACCTGCATTAACCCTTTACTCCATAACTACACCTTTCTACGCCTTTGCAAACAGAGTAGACCCAGATCAGACGGCTCCTGTAGGAGCCGTCTGATCAAGGTCTGCTCTGTTTGCTTATGATATAATAAATATACAATTCAACACTTTGTACCATGGCTAAACATTTCTGTGTCCATGTACTATTATTACAATTAATCTAATTAATATTCATAGATGTCATTATTTCTTACATGAGTATTCATGGAGGAAAGGGTTAAGCAACTACCTGCTCCTATTGACCTCCATATTTATTCATTGGTAGCTTACTGTACTCTGTATTGATTTGCAGTATTTATTCATTGGTAGCTTACTGTACTCTATATGGATTTGCAGTATTTATTCATTGGTAGCTTACTGTACTCTATATGGATTTACAGTATTTATTCATTGGTAGCTTACTGTACTCTATATGGATTTGCAGTATTTATTCATTGGTAGCTTACTGTACTCTATATGGATTTGCAGTATTTATTCATTGGTAGCTTACTGTACTCTATATGGATTTGCAGTATTTATCCATCGGTAGCTTACTGTACTCTGTATGGATTTGCTGTATTTATTCATTGGTAGCTTACTGTACTCTGTATGGATTTGTTCTATTTATTCATTGGTAGCTACTGTACTCTGTATGGATTTGCTGTATTTATTCATTGGTAGCTACTGTACTCTGTATGGATTTGTTGTATTTATTCATTGGTAGCTACTGTACTCTGTATGGTTTTGCTGTAGACAACAGGATTTGAAAAAGACAATTACAGTAGAACCTGTTTATAGCGACCTTATAGTAATTGGACACAGGAATCTTGAAAAGCAGGACTGGTGGTTGCTTAACACAGGGCAAAATTGTATAATGCATAACTTTTGACCTGTATTAAGCCACCACCTGCCTTACAGATCCATAGTTATACCTCCACAAACAGAGTTTGAGGGGGGTATACTGGAATCAGCCTGTCGGTCGGTCGGTCGGTCGGTCGGTCGGTCGGTCCGGCGGTCGGTCTGTCTGCAAAATCTTGTACGGCGAACTCCTCCTTCAGTTTCAACCCGATTCACTTGACACTTGGCATAATTGTTAATCAGGAGTAGTAGATGTGCAAGACACAAATTTCAAATCTCTGTGACCTTGACCTTGACCTTTGGCCTTGAAATTGGTCTTAAAATTGGCTGGCAAAAGCTTGTACTTTGAACTCCTCCTTCACATTCAACCTGATTCACTTGATACTTGGCATAAATATTACTCAGGAGTAGTAGATGTGTAAGACACAAATTTCAGGTCTCTGTGACCTTGACCTTGACGTTTGGCCTTGAAATTGGTCTTGAAATTGGCAGGCAAAATCTTGTTCTTTGAACTCCTCCTTCACTTTCAACCTGATTCACTTGATACTTGGTATAAATGTTACTCAGGAGTAGTAGATGTGCAAGACATAAATTTCAGGTCTCTGTGACCTTGACCTTGACCTTTGACCTTGAAATTGGTCTTGAAATTGGCAGACAAAATCTTGTACTTTGAACTCCTCCTTCAATTTCAACCTGATTCACTTGATACTTGGCATAAATGTTACTCAGGAGTAGTAGATGTGCAAGACACAAAATTCAGGTCTCTGTGACCTTGACTTTGACCTTTGGTCTTGAAATTGGTCTTGAAATTGGCAGGCAAAATCTTGTACTTTGAACTCCTCCTTCAATTTCAACCTGATTCACTTGATACTTGGCATAAATGTTACTCAGGAGTAGTAGATGTGTAAGACACAAATTTCAGGTCTCTGTGACCTTGACCTTGACGTTTGGTCTTGAAATTGGTCTTGAAATTGGCAGGCAAAATCTTGTACTTTGAACTCCTCCTTCACTTTCAACCTGATTCACTTGATACTTGGCATAAATGTTACTCAGGAGTAGTAGATGTGCAAGACACAAATTTCAGGTCTCTGTGACCTTGACCTTGACCTTTGGCCTTGAAATTGGTCTTGAAATTGGCAGACAAAATCTTGTACTTTGAACTCCTCCTTCACTTTCAACTTGATTCACTTGATACTTGGCATAAATGTTACAAAGGAGTAGTATATGTGCAAGACACAAATTTCAGGTCTCTGTGACCTTGACCTTGACCGTTGGTCTTGAAATTGGCAGGCAAAATCTTGTACTTTGAACTCCTCCTTCACTTTCAACCTGATTCACTTGATACTTGGCATAAATGTTACTCAGGAGTAGTAGATGTGCAAGACACAAATTTAAAATCTCTGACCTTGACCTTTGGCCTTGAAATTGGTCTTAAAATTGGCAGGCAAAATCTTGTACGGTGAACTCCTTCACTTTCAACCTGATTTACTTGATACTTGGCATAAATGTTACTCAGAAGTAGTAGATGTGCAAGACACAAATTTCAGGTCTCTGTGACCTTGACCTTGACCTTTGGCCTTGAAATTGGCAGGCAAAATCTTGTACTTTGAACTCCTCCTTCAATTTCAACCTGATTCACTTGATATTTGGCATAAATTACAGAATTTTCTCTATTTGAACTTTGGGTATTTTTGTTATTTGGTCCTGTTACATGTTCAAAACTTGGATTTGCAATCAAGGCTGCCGTGTGGGGGTATTCATCACCTTTAGTGATAGTTCTAGTTAGACCTGCTTTTGACTGGTTCTACTGTACTCAGCATGCTAGAGTAACACTCAATTACCTCTTGGACATTTTGTAAAAAGAAAATTAACATCATCAATATAAATTAGCTGAATGGCATTATGATCAAAGGAATATTTTACCATGGCAGAAGCTTCAGACTTGTATCTATTTTACAGTAAAACTCCACTAATGCAACCACCTAAAGAGGTATAATTCTGGGTGCTAGATACAGGTGGTAGCTTAATGCAGGACAAAAGTAATGTAGAGGAGCTTTCTGCATTATATTTGTCCTGCATTAAGCAACCACCTGCTTATAAAGACACCCATGTTTAATCATTAAGTGGTCGCATTAGAGGGGTTCTACTGTATTTCATAGACAAACAGAGCAGACCGTGATCAGACAGCTACTGATAGCGGCCATCTGATTTAGGTTTTCTCTGTTTGCAAGGGTGTGGAAAAGGCATTTATATGAAGTAAAGGGTTAAAAAGAATGAAAAAGAAATGTGCCCTGAAAATTGAACAGATAGGTTACTGGGTAGTTGTTTAGACAAAGTAAAAAGCCTGTCTACATTAGCCACTCAAAAGAAGCCTAATCTTTTATCTTCAACCCTTTCTAAAATTCTTTCATGAATATTAATGTATGAAATAATGACATCATTAATATTTATTACCTGAATTTTCATAATTTTGCAAATGAAAACAGAGACTTTTTGCCATGGCACAGTAGAATCAGATCTATGCCATTCCTGAGGCAAACAGACCAGACCCTGATCTGATTACTCCTGATATCAGACTGTTCCTTCAGGAGTTTCCTGATCTGAGTTTACTCTGTTTGCAAAAATGTTAAAAGGAATATGTATAAAATAAAGGGGCAAGGTGCAAGCAGAGACTTAATGCAGATTCAAATGATGGAGACTTGCAAGATGGAGACTTGCACAATCTTTAGTGATTGCTGCACTTAATCTTTTATAAACTCTAGTGAGATTGCTGTATTATAGTGTTTTACAAACTCAGTGATAGCTCACTTAGCCTTTTCCCTGTTCAACATTTATTCCAAATTTCAATACCTACTGAATATTCATAGACAAAATAGTTGCAATGAAATATGGAAGGTTGAACATTGTGGCCATTTTAGAAAGTAAAGAAACGTCTTTCAAATTTCATTAGCAAACAGAGCAGACCCTGATCAGACGGCTCCTATAGGAGCCGTCTGATCTGGGTCTACACTGTTTGCAAATGCGTGAAAAGGTGTTTATATGAGGGAAAGGGTTAATCTTGTAACACTGTATTTGCTGTTGACTAAAATGTAATTGCTGCATAAAACAAATTGCAATGAGATTGCTCACTGGAAAGTTTTAGGCTGAATGAGTGAAGTGAGCCGTAACTTCCAAGTTCTTATAATGGAACACTTTGTGATAACTGGTACAAGCAATGCAAAGGTCTTCATCTAAGGATCCAAACTACATGAGACTGTAAAGGTTTTGAAACTATATTAATGAAACATTGACAGACTTCAACTCTTTGCACGCTGAGTATTTGTTGTCTGCAAAGTTTGTTTTGGGGTGCAATCTTATATATAATAATGTAGTATTTTGGACTTTTAAAACAGGTGGTAGCTTAATATAGGACAAAAGTTATGCATAAAGCTCCCATAGGATGTGTTACATTTGCCCTACATTAAGCAACAACCTGCTTTTACAATCTCCTATCTTAATAAATAATGTGATCACATCAGAACTACAGATAACAGTGCCCACTCAAATAGTAAAATCGTCATTTCTGGATATGTTAATTTACGTATCTTATCTGGAGCTCTGTCACAGCAGTGAGACTTAACTCATTATCTCCTAGGCTATTTTTAGACCCAACCTCTTTGAATTTATCTACCGAAAAGGAGCATTAACGAGAGAAAAGGAAAATTTTAGAATTTTGTATTTTGAAACCATTGTGATAAATAGAGCATTTGCTCCTATAGGAGCAAATGCTCTATTTATCACAATGGTTTCATAAAGTGACTTTTCTAGATGCGCAAAAATGCGTCACTAGGGGATAATGTGTTAATTGTATATGGATTTTCTTCAATGCTTTCTAAAAGCTATTATCAGTATGTCAATTAGTTTGGATCCTGATGAGACCAGCGGAGTCTCATCAGAGTTACTCTGCATCTCATTTAAAATCAAACTTTTGCATAGGGAATAACAAATCCAAGGCTTGGTGCAAAACTATTGTAACTCCTTCAAGCCCTCGAAATGTCCTGACAGTGTGAATAGTTTTGAAGCAAATGGCATTTACAGTCATTTAAATAGAACATTTTGAAAACAGATGTAACAGCAGAGGAAATCTGCTTCCTTTTGTTGCTCATGTTAATTGGGTACTTAATAGTACGGAAATATCCCTGAACTAATGATATCGCATTCATACATACAGATCGGATTACTGCAATTCCTATTACCGTAATTATTCTAGATAATTTCAGTCAGACAAAAGGCAACTAGTGCAGAACCAGTTAAAACTGCTCTTTCAGGACTTCGACTAGGATTTAAATGGTGCTGGATTGAATTAATTACAGAGAGGCAGTTAAGATGCATGAATTAAAACATTTTCAAGAATGTTGTGACCATTTTTTAGAATCATCTCTTCGAGTGGTCACAACCTAGAGTTTGATGGAGAAATGACAATTTTAGTATTGGAATATGCACCATTATCTATTGCTCTGTTTTAACCCATTCCCTCATAGGTTATTTTTAGATCCAACCTCTTTGAATAAATCTACCCAAAAGGAGCATTTACTTGAGAAAAGGATTTTTTTAGAATTTGGTAGTTATGAAACCATTGGGATAAATAGAGCATTTGCTCCTATAGGAGCAAATGCTCTATTTATCACAATGGTTTCGAAAAGTGACTCTTGTAGAGGCGTAGAAAGGCATATTTATGGAGGAAAGGGTTAAGCTTTATGGTAGAGAAGGGAGACATGGTGTCCTAATATTTAGTGAAAATATGGCATCACTAATAGCTTTGATGAACTCATCGACTTAGTGATAGTATCTAGGACCACTTTGAATCTAGTTGAAATGCCAAATACTTTGCATCTCGTCAGGATCCAAACTGTTTCATGTTCTGAGTTTTGTTTTGAAAAGAAAAGAGAAAAATGGCAAGCCTATATCAGAATTGAAGTCCGAACGATTCGTTTGTACGGATCATGATTACGTAAAAGCATAGAAAAGAGTTAACACTGTGAAAGGGGGAAACAGGACTGGTGTACTGTCATTTGCAAACAGTGTAAACCCAAATCAGAGGGTTTCTAGAGGAGCCCTCTGATCAGGGTCTGCACTGTTTGTCATTAAAAACTTCACAAATTATACTCTTTCATACTGAAATGACTGAAATATTGTTAAATGAGGATGCTCCAGTCCACTTTGAAAATTGAGCATTGAAAGAGTGAAGAGCTAATTAATCAGTACAGAGATTTATGCTTCATGATTAATTCCTGATTCATCTCAGTTTAACCCTTAAAGTGCAGGAACCGTGTATATAACACCATTGCAAACAGTGCTGACCCAGATCAAATGGCTCCTGAGGGAGCCCTTTTGATCTGGGTCAGCACTGTTTGACATAAAATTCGTTTTCTTCAGTGATTTATTTTCATACAATTTTTTGCTTAATTACTACTCATAAAGGGAGGAGTCAGTTTTGATTATTCAGCAGATTAAGGGTTAAATATGACTCTTAGTTAACCTGCAGTGACTGGATATTGATTTATGATTTACTGGTATTACCGTATATTGATTAGAATTGACTTCTCATTGTCGTATTTTAATTATCTATAGAATATTCCTTTATTATGCCTGTAACCCCAAACCTCTGAAAGATGTGTCCCCTTTTCCATCCATTTGTCCATTGTCACTGGTTTTGTTCACAACTCAAAAAGTAGACCTAGGGTAGGGAAAATGTATGGGATGGTGAGTCATTATGTTGACCCTTTTAACCCTTTCCCTCATATAAACGTGATTTCACGCATCTGCAAACTGAGTAGACCCAGATAAGACGGCTCCTATAGGAGCCGTCTGATCAGGGTCTGCTCTGTTTGCTAATGGAATTTGATAGATCTGTTCCTTTACCTTTTAAATTGGCTACAATGTTCCACCTTCCATATTTCATTATAACTAATATGTCCATGAATATTTAGTAGGTAATAAAATTTGTAATAAACATAGAACAGGGAAAGTGTTAATCCAAAAACACACCTTATAATGACTTTACAAACAGAGTAGACCCAGATCAGACAGCTCCTGAGCCATCTGATCTAGGTCTGCTTTGTTTACTTTTGAAGTAGTAAGGATCTGATTTTACAGTTTCAGTCATGATAAAAGCAATAATCCTCTGTTCATAGTGCCATTATAACAATTAAGATTATTAATATTTGTGATGTCATTTTTTCTTACATGAATATTCATGGAGTAAAGGGTTATATATATGCACTCAGTAAAATCCTTTGCCATAGCTTGCAATCAGAGGATGTCATAGCTTGCAATCAGAGGATGCCATAGCTTGCAATCAGAGGATGTCATAGCTTGCAGTCAAGGGATGAGTTGGTCAATATGGTGCTTACTCACATATTATAATTATGTTGAGTCATGACAATCATGACGATTAGATTACCAATATTTTATGTTTTGTTGTTAACCCTTTCCCATATATAAATTACTTTTCACACATTTGCAAACAGAGTAGACCCAGATCAGACGGATCCTATAGGAGCCATCTGATCAGGGTCTGCTCTGTTTGCTAATGGAATTTGATAGATCTGTTTCTTTAGTTTCTAAAATGGCTACAATGAAAGGGTTAAGAAAGGGTTAAGAAAGCATTGGGCTAATAGTTAATGCTGAATTTTTAGCCGGATTTTTCGAGAAAAATCTGCTTATAGTTTGGCGAAAACCGGACAGGCAGGCGGGTGGGCGGGCTTTCGGCGTGCCCTTGTTAACAAAACTTGGGTGAAGGCCTTTCACTTGATACAAGGATACATGATACAAGGTCACGGTCACTATTTCGAAACCCTTGTCGTTTTCAACAAACTTTAACATTGCTATAACTTCTGAACTACAAATTCCAGGCAATTCATCTTTGGTATACAGATGGCTTTGATAAAGTTGATATAAAGATATTTGAAATTAGGTCAAGGTCAGATATGTGAAATTAGGTCAATGTCAAGGTCACTATTTTGACAAGTTGGCAATCATTGAAAAAGTTTAACATTTTGTCTTAACTTTTGAACCACGTATGCTATCCAATTCATATATGGTATGGAGATAGCTTTGGTGAAGGCCTTTCAGTTGATACAAGGATACATGAAATTGGGTCAAGGTCACCATTTTGAAAACTTGGCTGTTTTTAACAAACTTTAATATTTTGCTATAACTTCTGATCCACAAACACTAGGCAATTCACCTTTGGTATTCAGATAGCTTTGGTAGGGACCTTACAAATAAAATAAAGATGCCTGAAATCAGGTCAAGGTCAAGGTCACTATTTTGAAAACTTGGATGTCATTAAAATTTTGTTATAACTTCTGAACTACATAATTATGCTAGACAATTTATATTTGGTATGCAGATAGCTTGGGTGCATGAAGGTCATTCAGTTGAAAAATCCGGCTATAATGCAGTTACCACATTTTCTGCTTGTTGTTGATTACATTTAACCTATTCCTTCACACGCAATCGCTAACAGAGTAGGCCCAGATCAGACTGGCCCTATAGAAGCTGTCTGATCAGGGTCTGCTCTGTTTCTTACATAGAATAATATAGATGAGATTCTACATTTTCTGCTTGAGCCAAAATGTCCTGTGTTCATTTGCCAAAACTTAAGCTAATAAATATTCATGATGTCATTTCTTACCTGAATATTCAACAGAGAAAGGGTTAAAGCTGTTTGAAATAAAGGGTGAATGTTTTTGAAAATATTTTTGAATGGCACACAGCACAGAATCTAATCAGAAAGGTCCTGTTATCTACGAGCCCATATTCACTAACATTGTGAATCTAATTTGACACTCACAATTGAAATATTGTTGTAAGCTCACCATTTAGTAAAAATATTTGTCAGAATTTTTCTATCCACCCATTAGATTGTGAACAAATGGCTTCTTTTGCTGTTGTTAGACAAATATGTTAAGACATTGTGAACTTACAATACTACCTTAATTTAATTTGCAGCTTTGAGTCTCAAATTTAGAATGAGAATGTTAGTGAATATGAGCCCTGTAGGTAAGAGGAGTACCATAATACAGAAACTTAACCCTTTACTCCATAAACACGCCTTTCTATGCCTTTGCAAACGGAGTAGACCCAGTCCTGTAGGAGCCGTCTGATCAGGGTCTGCTCTGTTTGCTTAGGATTCAATATAGATATGATTCTACACTTTCTGCCATGGCCAAATATTCCCGTGTCCATGTGCTATTGTATCAATAAATCTAATTAACCCTTTCCCTCATATAAACGTGTTTTCACGCATTTGCAAACAGAGTATACCCAGATCAGACGACTCCTAGAGGAGCCGTCTGATCAGGGTCTGCTTTGTTTGCTAATAAAATTTGATGGATCTGTTTCTTTAGTTTCTAAAATGGCTATAATGGTCCACCTTCCATATTTCATTATTATAACTATTTTGTCTGTGAATATTCAGTAAGTATTGAAATTGGTAATACACATAGAACAGGGAAAGTGTTAATATTGATGTAGACATTAATTCTTGCATGAATATTCATGGAATAAAGGGTTAATTTGTCATCTTGATTTGGTTTGATACAGCGATAATCCATTTTTGTCTGCAGAAAGGAGGTAGGGGGCATTTGTTCAGGAAAGAGCATTTATTAGGAACAATAATTATGGTCTACAGTAAAACCCCTCTTAACCGGAATTTTAGTAGAGAAGAATTTAGATACTTTTAGACAGGTGGCTGCTTAATGCAGGGTGAAAGTCATACAGAAAGCTCCTAGAGGAGCTTTCTGTATGACTTTCACCCTGCATTAAGCTGCCACCTGTATCCAAGACCGATATTAAATATGCTAAATTTAGCGTCCGGTTTAGAAGCGTTTCACTGTATATAATAAAACAGACTTTCCTATTGTCATTATCTCGTTCATCATAAAACAGACTTTTCTATTGTCATTATCCCGTGCATTATGAAGGTGCAATATTTGTCTGCCAAAATCTAGCCAAATAATAAGACCTGAACTGATTTTGTGTATCAAATTTTGTGATTTCCTGAATTTAATAAGATCAGCATGGAGCTTAATTTCCTATACATTATTTATGGACGAGAAGCATGGGTTAAATTGAAAAGTGATAGCCATGTTTAGTCTTGTGCAACTAATTACTGTTAAGTAACGAATGACTCCATTAATATTTGATGACACTGCTCCATTTTTAGCTTGTTTGCTAGGCAATTTAAAGGGCGAAATCAATTTTTACGGAAGTTCTCATTATTCACACTTTTGACCATTTTCGAAGGAAGCAGGGGAGTAAATAATGTATCAGTGTGCTCTGTAGGAATATCATCTACGTGGGCCATTTTGGTCATGGAGTAGAATCTCTAATCCAGTCATGTCTTAAACCTTTAATTTGGGAAACAAGTATATACTGGCATTTGCAAACAGTGTAGACCCAGACCAGAGGCTTCCTAGAACAATTTAACCCTCTGATCAGAGTCTTCACTGTTTGCCATTTAAAACCCTATACAGTAAAACCCCGCTAATGCGACCACCAAAAAGGTGCATAATTCTGTGTGGCAGAGGCAGGTGGTAGCTTAATGCAGGACAAAAGTTATGCAGAAAGCTCCTATAGGAGCTTTCTGCATAACTTTCGTCCTGCATTAAGCAACCACCTGCTTTAGACGACATCAGTGGCTGTTTATTAAGTGGTCGCATTAGCGGGGTTTCACTGTACTCCATAAATATACCATTGTGTGTAACACCCAGATTAGATGGCTCCTGTTTGCTCCGTTTACTTGTGGAATTATATAGATCTGATTCTACAGTTTCTGCCATGACCAAAATGTCCAGTGTCATGAATTTTATATTATCCTAATGTCATTATTTCTTACATGCATTGACTATTCATGGAGGAACAGGTTAATACTGAATTGACTCTAACTACAATTAAACACTGATGGGCCAGTCCATTTTAATTATTCACCATTCAGAAAGTGGACCCTATCCCTGTTTAATATCCATGCAAGAAAGAATGACATAATGAATATTTATTAGCTGAATTTTTATGATGACATATCATAATTTATGTACACAGGATGTTAAAATGTGGCACAGGCAGAATCTGTAGAATCAGAAATAAGCTAACAAAGAAGACCCTGATCCTATTGGAGCGGTCTAATCTGGGTCTACTCTGTTTGCAAATGTACGAAAAGGCATTTATATGAAGGAAAATATTAACAATTAGCATACACTACAGAACTTTGAAGAATTTGTTACCACCTTCACCTGTGAAGAATGAGTTTCTTTCCTTTTTGTGTGAAACAAAATGGATACAGATGAGGTAATCGAAGTTGATCGAAATATAATCTGTATTGTGACTGTTGGTAAAGTATGTTTCTCTTAAATCACAAAATCTCATGATGAATGCTTAAAACTAAGTTACTTTCCATTAGCCTGACAGATGATTTGTCAAAAGATATGTTGTATTTAGGAAGAAAACACTACACAGCTATTGCAGAGAAATAGAGAAGATTTATAAGATTTTTAACTTTTTTAAGAATTGCTTCTTTATTTTTCCACCAAACCATAATGTTGTGACCACTCTTCAGAATCGTCTCTTTGAGATGATTCTAAAGAGTAGTCACAACATTGGGTTTGGTGGAGAAATGACGATTTTATTATTTGATTACACACCTTTATCTTATAATAGCTCTGTTCTGTCACCATCAGTACTTGCAGCGAAGTCTGGTTAATTCCAAGGCAGTTCATTGCATCCTGTGAAAATTTCCATATTAACATGAATTTCCCAATAACTGAATCAATATTTATATAAAATTGTTTCTAAGAAAATTACTTGTGGATATTGAGATTTGCTAGCTATTTTGAAACCAGATTAACAAAACATTCAAGCAAGGTTGGCACCATATTAGCATTTCTTTCACGTTCAAGCAAGATGTTCAGTGTGCAAAATAGTAGCTAAAGTTGTCTGTATCATTTAATATTTATGGCTCTGCAATGTGGGACTCTTTATCATACAAGAAATGTTAACGTTTTGCAGTTAACCCTTTCCCTCATATAAACGTGTTTTCACGCATTTGCAAACAGAGTAGACCAAGATCAGACAGCTCCTCTAGGAGCCGTCTGATCAGGGTCTGCTCTGTTTGCTAATAGAATTTGATAGATCTGTTTCTTTACTTTCTAAAATGGCTGCAATGTTCCATCTTCCATATTTCATTTTAACTATTTTGACCATGAATATTCAGTAGGTATTGAAATTTGGAATAAACATAGAACAGAGAAAGGGTTAATTTGTCAAAAGCTTCAGATAAAGGTGTGTACCCAAGTACTAAAATCGTCATTTCTCCACCAAACTCTGTACTGTGACCACTCTTTAGAATCATCTCTTTGAGAAAATACCAACGAGTGGTAACAGTATAGGGTTTGGTGGAGAAATAAAGGAGATATTGGTGAAAATGTTGAAATCTTATCTGGACCTCTGCTTTATTAGTCTCTTAACCCTGTCTCTCATAGAAACATTTTTCATGCCTTTGTAAACAGAGTAGACCCAGATCAGACAGCTCCTAAGGAGTTGTCTGATCAGGGTCTGCTCTGTTTACTTATGAAATTATAATCAACTTATAAATACACTGGAGACCCGTTATAACGCGGTGGTCCGGGGACATAAAATTCAACCCGCGTTATATACGGAACCGCGTTGTAACGAGTTATTTTTATCTGGGTACTTACATAAACCCCCATCTTCCTAAAATAAACTAATTTCGAACGAAACTGACTTGTTTACTTTGTTTCCCCACCCACTCACATAGCTCTTTCAAATTCTATTGGCAAACAGAGTAGACCCTGATCAGACGGCTCCTCTAGGAGCAGTCTGATCTGGGTCTACTCTGTTTGCAAATGCGTGAAAATACGTTTGTATGAGGGAAAGGGTATTACAAAATTACAAATTAAATCGAGTATGATTTCAAGCAACCAAGTATATTTCATAATACAAGCCTGTTGACGGGATGTAATTGCCTCTGGGCCTGTCAAACCCCTAATCCGATTAAACCTGCTGTGTAAAACAATAAACATGGCTGTCACTGTTTTCAGAAAATGAAAGGTCACATGTGATGTCGCGTGTGATTTGTTGGGGTTTTAAATTTCATTTGATTGGTCAAAGGGTACACACCCTTTTCTGTATTAGCATATAACCTCCAACCCGCACCGAGTTAGGGGTTTAGATTTCTAATGATGTTTGTTTTTCATAATTAAAGTGCGAACTTTTGTTGCTTTGCCAGTGAAAAAATTCAGTACACGCGCATCTCAATTATACACACAATTAATTTGTAACGAAAGTTATGCAGTTAAGATTTTACTGGTTCCCGTTCTATTAGGGCATCATGCGCATGGTACGAGCCGGTAATCAGCTGTGTGTATTACATTCATGGCGGCATATATACGAGTTGATAGTTGTCAGTTTTTCACACGTAAGATTGTCTTCAATTGTTTATGTAGGGACCGGTGTTTGATTTTATCCTTTAGCCTGCTGCTGGCGGATAAGTTTACCTAAGTTTATTTTATGTTTCATTGCGATATTCAATCATATTACTATAAATGAGGTATTTACAAAAAATAAATTCGGCGACACAGACGACCCGCGTTATATCGGATACCGCTTTATAACGGATCTCCAGTGTATCTCCAGTTTTTCTTTGATGAATATTGAACAGGGCTTTCAGATTGTCAAGCAATCTGGATCCTGATGAGACAAGGAGAGTTACTCAGTGTCTCATCTTGAACAGGTTACCACAAATTTGTTGTTAGCATGTTTTATGCTGGAATGGTATGTGTAGCGACGCTGTTGTTTATTGTTGTTGTTTCGCTACCAGATCGCCGGGTTTTTTGTAAAGTCCACACAACAGTGACTAGTTTTAATATTTTATTCCTCAAAAAGATTTTCATTAACAAAATTCACCCAAAGTTCCAGTTCAAGTTTTAGCATTAGACACAAAGTTACAAATCTAAAGTCCTCAAATGTCACTCAGTATTAAACACAGAGTTTACTAAAATTACTTTTCTTTACTTGTTGCTTAATTCTCTTCTATAATTCTTTTTTTTTCCTTTTCATTTCTGCCTTTCTTTTATAGCAGTAGGTTGAAGAATTCACACAAGCTCAAGTAACATGGCTTTATGCCAAGTTACAAAAGGTGTGAAAATTTATGATTAAAACAATCAACTTATCAAGGTAATATTTGACTCCCAAGATACTGAGCAACCTGTTTCAATTGAGTTAAGAAGCCTTTTGAAAGCCAGTTAAGATGTGTAAATAACAAAGCATGTGGAAAGATTGGCTGCATATGATTGGGATCTAAACTAAGAATTGAATGAAATACAAAATCACAATATTAGATAAGAGAAATACTTCTACAGCATAAAACTGTCAAATTTGCCAATTTTTGCATCATAATACATGCAAAGAATTCACCTTAATTCACCTTATCTCCCTGCTGAAATATAATGTCCACTCATGAATCTTGTGCAGTTTTGAACTAATCTGATAATTATGATCTAGCTAAATTGACAAACTGTAACTGTTTGCAAGGGCGTTGAAGTAAAGTATTAACCCTTTCCCTGTTCTATGTTTATTCTAAATTTCAATACTTACTGAATATTCATGGAAAAATAAGAACTCGTCTTAAGCAGCCAGTAAATTAATGAACATTGGTTGGTGTGGCTGCATATTGCAGAAGAAAAGTAATGCAGAAAGCTTAAAGATTTTTTCTTGCATTAACACTTATTGATGCTTTTACAAACAGTGTAGACCTTGTTCAGAAAGCTCCTGTAGGATCAAGGTCTACTCTGTTTGCGTATAAAAGTATACAGTTTCTACCATGGCCCAAAGATGATGTGTTCATATGCCATTATAAAAGTTTATCTAATAAATATTCATGATGTCATAATGTCTGACATGGATATTCATGAACATTAAGCTACCTGTCATACAAACATGGATATTCATGAACATTACGCTACCACCTGTCCTACAAATATGGATATTCATGAACATTACGCTACCACCTGTCATACAAACATGGATATTCATGAACATTAAGCTACCACCTGTCATACAAACATGGATATTCATGAACATTAAGCTACCACCTGTCATACAAGCATTGTATTCATGAACATTAAGCTACCACCTGTCATACAAGCACTGATATTCATGAACATTTAGCTACCACCTGTCATACAAACATGGATATTCATGAACATTACGCTACCACCTGTCATACAAACCTTGAACTAGTCTTCTATTGAGTGGTCCTAGGTTTGAGAGGTTTAAACCATTGCCTCATAGGCTATTTTTAGCTTGTCTGTTTCAAAGAAAAGTCGAGCTATTGTGATCACTTGGTCATAGGCTGCGTCGACGTCCCAAAAACTTTAATGTAGCTCATTTCTCAAAAAGTATATGAGGTATTGACATGAAATTTCATAGGTGGGTAGATCTCATTGAGGAAAGAAAGGCCCCTACATAAGAACCATAACTCTTGATTTCAAAATTTTGGAGTTATGGTCCCTGATTTTTTTCAAAAAGTTTTAATTTAGCTGGACAAACACCAAATCAGACGAGCGTTGGCGCTTCATGCGGCTCTTGTTATATCCAACCTCTAGCATTTACTAGAGAAAAGGGAAATTTTAGAATTGTGTAGTTTAGAAACCATTGTGATAAATAAAACATTTGCCTTATAGGACCAAATGCTCTTATTATCACAATGGTTTAAAACAGTGACTTTTGCAGAGGCGTCAAAAGGCGTCAATATGTGGGAATGGGTTAATTCAGTGATGTTCTGTTGGTGACATGTACCATTTCTGAATGTCGAGGACGGATCATACAGCTTCATTAGTGTCTTGAACTCCCACTTGGAAGACAAGCATTTTCTATTGATCAATAAAACTGTCAAGCAGACAAATCAACCAACAAGGCAATTTGTCAGTTGACTTTTAATTTTTATATCCCAGAAACTCATAGGCAAGTACAAAGTATATCCACTTGCTAGTTTCCCATAGACTATGATGCAATGTGATCTCTTTCCCAGAAATTGGCAGACAGACAAATGTGAATCTATCATTTTTGGCAAAGAGGTCCCAAATCTTCGCTTTCGAAGCATATGAGTTGTACATACATCAGTCTCCAAACTGATTTAACCCTTTCCCTTGTATAAATGCTTTTTTGTCGCCTTTGCAAGCAGAGTAGACCAGAGCAGTGGGCCCCTGTTACAAGAGCTGTCTGATTAGCTGTCACTGTGTTTACTTATGACATCATACAGATGTGATTACACAGTTTTTGTCAAAGCAAAGAATTCCCTTGAAAATTTTACATGATTAAACTTCAGCTATTGAATATTCATGATGTCATTATTTTGTACATGAATATTCAACAAGTAAATGGTTAAAGCTACTCTATTCCTGTACTCAAATCTGGGATAAAATTTGCAAAATAAATGGGGAGGGGGTGTTCACAAAAATGGCTAGATTTTTCTTTTTTTCAATGTAGGAGCCATCTGATCTGAGACTTAATATACTTGGTTTGAAAAGGTGTTTATATGAGGAAAAGGGATATCGTTGTTTATCACTGCTACAACAAAATTGACTATGTCTATTTTTGTTTGACACTAGTCTTGTGTGTGCTTGTTTCAGGTTTGAGAGGCCAGACCGTCGTGTTGTCACAGAACATGTCCAGCCACAGACATCATCTACAACTGCTCTCAATGATGCACTTCAGAACCGCAGGGAGCAATCATATCAATCTACCGCTCCACATAAGGTATCTTCATAGTTCAAATATTGGTTTGCTACGTAATTGTTTGCAAAAAATTATCTTCTTCAATTCTTTAACCCTTTTTAGTCATATAAATGCTTTTTCACGCATTTGCAAACAGAGTAGACCCAGATCAGAAGGCTCTGTCTGACAGACGTCTGTCTGTCTGTCTGTCTGTAATTAGTCAGTCTCGTCTGTTTGTCTGTCCCACACCGTGTTCGTTCTGTAACTCTTACATGCATGAGTGGATTTCAAAATAAGTTGGTATAAATGTTCACCACCTTGAGATGATGTGTTACAAAAAAGAACCAGGTTTCTATCTCTAATGTCAAGGCCACAATGGGGGGGGGGGGGGGGGGTGTTGTTCAAAGGTAAAAAATGTGGACATTTTGTCATGTCCACTCTGTAACTCCTACATACATGATCGGATTTCAAAATAACCTCGTACAAATGTTCACCACCTTGAGAAGATGTGTCTTTGAAAAGAACCAGGTTCCTATCTCAAAGGTCAAGGTCACAATTGGGGGTCAACGGTAAAATATGGGGACTTTTTGGTATGTCACAATCTTGAGCCAAAGGTATCTAAACGACTATAATGAATGAGTCTCTCTTTCTATATATATTTGTGTTTTCTTACTTTTATGAACTCTCCACATGGGCAAATCAAAGCGTTGTAGACGCTGCAGTATTCTTTGCATGGTATCAATCTGATATCGAATAAGTTCGCTTTGGCATGGAATTGCGTATCTATAAGGGAAGGCATTAACACTCTATCCAGTTGATGATACAGTTGCAGCTGACACTTCAGCCGTTTCACACTATGCTTATTATCACACTGACCACTCGCAGTCGTTGGCGTGATTACCTAATCGCTTGCATAAGGTCATCGGGCTCGCGCTTCTTTATTCATTGAGTATTTTCATTCATGTTATGATCACGTGATTTCTTCATGTGACTGATATTTGTATATCCATGCGCCCTTCTTACACATTGCTGTATTTTGTCGGTTTTGTTGATTTTTGCACATACTAAGCCGAAGCTTATGTTACGAAGCGTTTTCATGTAAGATATAGTATACCACGATTGGTTCCGGATGCCATGTTATTAAACACCCTTTGTATCCATCGAATGCAGGTCAGTAAATTGCACTATTTTGTCAGGCCGGCAAGGGTACCATGGTTTGGCTGTGGAACGCCACCTTTGTATTCTATTGCTTCACAAAGAATACAAAAAGTGACAACAGTTTGTGAAAAATGGGTTCAGGTTTAAATAATTTTCTGCATGTCCTTTGGGGGATTTGTCACATGACTGTGACAGCTCTTGTTGCAGCAGACTAAGGCTTAACCCTTTCCTCGATATAAGCGCGTTTTTACGCATTTGTAAACAGATTAGACCCAGATCAGACGGCTCCTATAGGAGCCGCCTGATCAGGGTCTGCTCTGTTTGCTAATTGAATTTGATAGATCCATTTCTTTAGTTTCTAAAATGTCTACAATGTTCCACCTTCAATATTTCATTTTATAACTAGTTTTACCATTAATATTCAGTAGGTATTGAACTGTGGAATAAACAGGGAAAGGGTTAATTAACCATACTTACCATTTGCAGTGGTATTCTGTGAATGAAAAGATGCGCTAGAGGAAAAAAAATCTAAACTAGAATTGGCCACAGGGAAAATTAGTTTTACCTAATTAAACATATATGAAAAGTTTCCGCTTTGTTAGTGTTACTAGCAGAAACAATTGCCTACCTAAGGCTAATAACCTGTAAATACAATCCTCTGTGGATTTTGTTGCGTCTCAGAACTATTTGTACTGATGTTTGCATGCTAAGTAAATATTGGCTACATAAAATGTTTAATCTTCTTCTCCAGCCATACAGTCAAACAGTGTCAAACAGTTCAGATTTTGATATTAGACATCAGGTTACTTGGCATCTAATCTGGATCCAAACTGGGTTATCACGAATTATTCGCTATCATACAAAAGGTTAAGACTTTGCATGCTAGCAATAAATTTGCCTCTGTAACTTAACCAATCCATTCCTAGACTATTTTTAGACCCAGCCTCTTTGAATAAATCTACCGAAAAGGAGCATTAACTATAGAAAAGGAGAATTTTAGAATTGTGTAGTTTTGAAACCATTGTGATAAATAGAGCATTTGCTCCTATGGAGCAAATGCTCTATTTATCACAATGGTTTCAAAAAGTGCCTTTTACAGAGGTGCCAAAATGCATCACTACGAGGGAATACATTTGTAGGTTTGATCTAGATTAAGTATTAAGACATTGTATCTGGTTACAAACTGCTTACCACTCTTTCTGTATTCAAGAATATATCTAAATTGCTAGTCAAGAAAACTCTTGCCGCAAACATTATATAACCCTTTCCCTCATTACAAAACGCCTTTTGACAGATGTTGCAAACAGAGTAGACCCAGATCAGACAGCTCCTTCAGGAGCTGTCTGATCAGGGCCTGCTCTGTTTTCTTATGGAAATTTATAGATCTGATCTTAGTTTTCACAATGGTGAAGGAAATCCCTTTTCCATGTTTTATATTATTAATTCTGTCCATGAATATTAATGAGGAGACAGAATCATGAATAAATTTTAACCCATTCCCTGTTCTTTATTTAGTCCAATTTTTCAATACCTACTGAATATTCATGGACAAAATAGTTAAAATGAAATATGGAAGGTGTAACATTGTAGCCAATTAAAAAACTAAAAAAAGATTTATCAAATTCCATTAGCAAACAGAGCAGACCCTGGTCAGACGACTCCACTCAATTTGCAAATGTTTGAAAAGGCATAAAAGTATTTGAGAGAAAAACTTAAACAGGGAAAAGGTTAAAGGAGGCCCACTTATTTGGAATGGTGATAAAAAAGAAAAGACCCAGATGAAGTCGACTCACATAGTCATACTTTATCAGCAATGACAATGAAGAACAGAAACTATTGTAATATGAAAGCTGCATAATATTTGCTAGAAAAAATAGGAGAATAATACATCAAACTTACTAAATAGGATTCTTTTTGAACTCATAGATGACACATGTATATATTCCATACAGTTCACTGTATATCTTGAAAACTATTACAGTTAACCCTTCGCTTGCTATTCATGTCAATATACCTACCTGTAAATAGTGAAGACCCAGATGAGACAGCTCCTGCAGGAGCTGTCTCATCAGGGTCTGCACTATTTACAAGTTGATTGTGCGACCAGTGCACTCCACAGCAGTGATTGCACAGCAATACTTTTATCTTGCAACGTCACGAAATACAGTCACTTCCTACTAGCATAATATTTTCCACGTCGGCTCTGTAGTTTGTGAGGTACGGTGCATGTGTACTAACCCGACTGGAATGCAAGTTTGGTTCAGCCAATAGGAGGAAAACAGAAGGACGAAAAAGGCATAATTAAACATAAACATCAAATTAACACATTTTCTCACCTTTGTCTCAACTATTTGTCCATATAAAAGGATTAAATCAATGTTTGTTTATGTTGTAAAAGTCGATGACGTCACTGCACGCCCACATGACGTCACATATATCGCACTTACATGTATTTTCATTCAGGGGACGAAACCGCTTTAGCAATCTTTCTTTTTCTTCATTTTCTCCATTTTTCTGGGTGTTGCATGATAAAAGAATTACTATGCTAGTAGTTTGGAAGTTAAGCTGTATTTTGGCGAGTTGGAAAAGTTGTTAAATGCGAGCCTTGGCCAAGGCTCGCATTTAACAACTTTTCCAACTCGCCAAAATACAGCTGAACTTCCAAACTACTAGCATAGTAATTCTTATGTACACAATGAAGATATATGTAATTATACAACAGGGCATGGGTAAAGAAGGAGACATGTATTTTAAAATTCAGCAAGAGAAGGGTTAAAGCAACACAATCTTAATACATGCTTGTATTAATTCACTCTTCATATTTTCCTCCATGACTATTCATGTAAGAAGTAATGACTTCATGAATATTAATTAAATTAGATTATTAAGCTCGTCTGTTTCGAAGAAAAGTTGAGCTATTGTGATCACTGGGTCGTAGGCGTCATTGGCGTTGTTGTCATCGTCGGCATGCAAAAACTTTAATGTAGCTCATTATTCAAAGTATAAGAGGTATCAACATGAAACTTCATAGGTTAGTAGATCTCATTGAAGAGAAGGTCCCTACATAAGAACCATAACCCTTGTTTTCAAAATTTTGGAGTCATGGCCCTTTATTTTTTTTCAATTTTTTAGCTCACCAGAGCACAAAGTGCTCAGGGTGAGCTATTGTGATCGCCCGTTGTCCGTCGTGCGTCGTCGTGCGTCGTGCGTCGTTCGTCGTTCGTCGTTTGTCGTTCGTCGTCCGTCGTCAACAATTTGAACCTTTAAAAATCTTCTCCTCTGAATCTACAGGGATCTCAACTTTCATCTTTGGCACATAGCATCATGTTCAGGTCCTCTACAAAAGTTATATAAATTATGCCCCTGGGGTCAAAATTGACCCCGCCCCAGGGGTGCCTTGTTTTCAATAGAAACATATAGTAAAACTTTGAAAATCTTCTCCTCTGAAACTGGAAGGTTCTCAGCTTTCATATTTAGCACATAGCATCATGTTCAGGTCCTCTACAAAAGTTATATAAATTATGGCCCCGGGGTCAAAATTGGCCCCGCCCCAGGGGTGGGCAGTTTTCAATAGAAACAAATAGTGAAATCTTTGAAAATCTTCTCCTCTGAAACTGGAAGGCTCTCTGCTTTCATATTTGGCACAGAGCATCATGTTCAGGTCCTCTACAAAAGTTATATAAATTATGGCCCCTGGGTCAAAATTGGCCCCGCCCCAGGGGTGGGCAGTTTTCAAAAGAAACAAATAGTGAAATCTTTGAAAATCTTCTCCTCTGAAACTGGAAGGCTCTCAGCTGTCATATTTGGCAGAGAGCATCATGTTCAGGTCCTCTACAAAATTTATATAAATTATGGCCCCTGGGTCAAAATTGGCCCGGCCCCAGGGGTGGGCAGTTTTCAATAGAAACAAATAGTGAAATCTTTGAAAATCTTCTCGTCTGGAACTGGAAGGTTTTCAGCTTTCATATCTGGCACATAGCATCATGTTCAAGTCCTCTACATAAGTTATATTATTTATGGCTCTGGGGTCAAAATTGGCCCCGCCCCAGGGGTGGGCACTTTTCAAAAGAAACAAATAGTGAAATCTTTAAAAACCTTCTTCTCTGAAACTGGAAGGCTCTCAGCTTTCATATTTGGCACATAGCATCATGTTCAGGTCCTCTAAAAAATTTATATAAATAATGGCCCCGGGGTCAAAATTGGCCCCGCCCCAGGGATGCGCAGTTTTCAATAGAAACAAATAGTGAAATCTTTGAAAAGCTTCTCGTCTGAAACTGGAAGGTTCCTGGCTTTCATATTTGGCACATAGCATAATGTTCAGGTCCTCTACAAAAGTTATATAAATTATAGCCCTGGGGTCAAAATTGGCCCTGCCCCAGGTGTTGGCAGTTTTCAATAGAAACAAATAGTGAAATCTTTGAAAATCTTCTTCTCTGAAACTGGAAAGCTCTCAGCTTTTATATTTGGCACATAGCATCATGTTCAGGTCCTCTACAAAAGTTATATAAATTATGGCACCCTGGGGTCAAAATTGGCCCTGCCCCAGGGGTGGGCAGTTTTCAATAGAAACAAATAGTGAAATCTTTGAAAATCTTCTCGTCTGAAACTGGAAGGTTTTCAGCTTTCATATTTGTCACATAGCATCATGTTCAGGTCCTCTACAAAAGTTATATAAATTATGGCCCCGCCCCAGGGGTGGGCAGTTTTCAATATAAACAAATAGTGAAATCTTTGAAAATCTTCTTCACTGAAACTGGAAGACTCTCAGCTTTCATATTTGGCACAGAGAATCATATTCAGGTCCTCTACAAAAGTTATATAAATTAGGTATGGTCTCGGGGTTAAAATTGGCCCTGCCACAGGGGTGGGCAGTTTTCAATAGAAACATATTGAGAAATCTTTGAAAATCTTCTTCTCTGAAACTGGAAGGTTAATCTCAGCTTTCATAATTGGCTCATAGCATCATGTTCAGGTCCCCTACAAGTTTTTCTAAATTATTCCCCTGGGGTCAAAATTGGCCCGCCCCAGGGCCGGCTAGTTTTCTATAGAAACATATAGTGAAAACTTTGAAAATCTTCTCCTCTGATTGTCTGGTGAGCGCTTCAGGGCCATTCTGGCCCTCTTGTTTATTTAGCTGGACAAGTACTAAATCAGACGAGTGCTGGCACAGCACGCGGCTCTTGAACATTTTGGCCCAGATAGAAATTGTAGAAAGAACATTATTTTGCGGACAAAAACTCCTGCGTTCATATGCCATTATAAAAGATCATCTAATTAAAATTCCCGTCATTGTTCGTTACATGAATATTCATCAGATAAGGATTTAGGGCAGCAATACAAGTGTTTCTCTCATTTCTGTATCACCTCTCATCATCTCTCACCAGAAAGTAATAGATATTCTAATTGTAGCTTGTTTGACACTTTTTGCCTTGATTATGGAAATCTGAAAGGTCATATCAGTGGCAACAATCACAGTCTGGCTCCCAGGGGTTTAAAGACTGTATGACTTGAATACCATTGATTGAGCTTAACCCTTTGAATGCGGGAAGCCAGTGCACTGTTATTTGCAAACAGTGTAGACCCAGATCAGAGCGCTCCTTGAGGATACCTCTGATCAGGGTCTGCCCTGTTTGTCATTCAAAATCATCTCACAGAGTTTACCCTTTCATACTGTATGGATTTTACCAATATTCAGTGATGGACTATTCCAATCTGAAAATTAATTCTTGAAAGGGTTAACACAACTGAACAGCCCATTGTTATTTGAGTCTTCATATTTTACAGTTTTCACATATATTCCCAATGGTTAGCTGACTAGCTTTTCACCAGTACGTCCATGGTTTGATCCCAGCCTTAGGTTTGATTGCAGCCACCATGTGAGAGGCTACAGTGGTGTTCTCTTGCTACTCATATTTCCTTCCATGATACAGTAAAATCCCAATAACCCATTACTCCATAAATATTCATGTAAGAAATAATGACATATCATGAATATTAATTTAATTAATTTTTATAATAGCACATGGACATTTGGTCATGGCAGCAACTGTAGAGTCATACCTTTATTATATCATAAGAAAACGGAGCGGACCTTGATCAGACAGCTCCTACAGATGCCAAAACTTTCCAGCTGGCTTAATAAAGGTTGCTGGTACTACCTGGATGTTCTTCTGTGCTCGAAACAATGCAATTTGTTCTGTGCACAGAAGAACCTCTGGGGTCTTCCTCCACCTGTAATTAGCTGGACGTCATGATATGACTGAAATACTGTTAAAACAATGTAAAAACCAAACCAAACCAAAACAAAACAAATATCCTGTGTACATAATTCTTTTTTATGGCGTTATATAAATTCATCATTATTTCTTTCTTCAATAGAGAAATGGTTAATACCCAGAAATAGTAGTTGCTTTAGTTTTTACTTGTTCCACTATGTGAGTCATTGAGAGAGATTTGTGATCAGTTGTAATATTTTATATGAGGACTATGTATGACATTGAAATGCAACTGAAATCCATCTCTCACAACATACAACAAACCCTTCAGTCATGGTTGGCTAAAATCATACAACAAAATTAAGTCTTTAGTCAGTTGCAAGATCTGGAATTTTTTTTTAAAAAAAAAAGTCCAAAAGCAAACATTTTAACCCATTGTTGCATTGTTCGATGAATATTCATGTTCAGAAATACTATGTGTATGAATTTTAACCCATTCACTCATAGGCTATTTTTAGATACTACCTCTTTGAATAAATCTACCCAAAAGGAGCATTTAATAGAGAAAAGAAAAACATTAGAATTGTGTAGTATTGAAACCATTGTGATAAATAGAGCATTTGCTCCTAAGAAACAAAGAAGTGACTATTACAGAGGCATAGAAAGGCTTATTTATGGAGGAAAGGGTTAATCTGTTCAATTTCTATTATGGCATATGAGCAAGAGAATGTTTGGCCATGACATAAACTAAATTCAGAACTATAGTATTCCATCAGCAAACATGTGAGCCGAACAGTTCCTACACGGACATTGGATCAAAGGGTTATGGAGTTACGGGTTGAGGACATATCTCTGGAGTAAAGGGTTGAGGACATATCTCTGGAGTTAAGGGTTGAGGACATAATTATCTCTGGAGTAAAGGGTTGAGGACATATCTCTGGAGTTAAGGGTTGAGGACATATCTCTGGAGTAAAGGGTTGAGGACATATCTCTGGAGTAAAGGGTTGAGGACATATCTCTGGAGTAAAGGGTTGAGGACATATCTCTGGAGTAAAGGGTTGAGGACATATCTCTGGAGTAAAGGGTTGAGGACATATCTCTGGAGTAAAGGGTTGAGGACATATCTCTGGAGTAAAGGGTTGAGGACATATCTCTGGAGTAAAGGGTTGAGGACATATCTCTGGAGTAAAGGGTTGAGGACATATCTCTGGAGTAAAGGGTTGAGGACATATCTCTGGAGTAAAGGGTTGAGGACATATCTCTGGAGTAAAGGCATGAAGGCATTATCTAATGGTTAAGGGTTGAGGACATATCTCTGGAGTAAAGGCATGAAGGCATTATCTAATGGTTAAGGGTTGAGGACATATCTCTGGAGTAAAGGCATGAAGGCATTATCTAATGGTTAAGGATTGAGGACATATCTCTGGAGTAAAGGCATGAAGGCATTATCTAATGGTTAAGGGTTGAGGACATATCTCTGGAGTAAAGGCATGAAGGCATTATCTAATGGTTAAGGGTTGAGGACATATCTCTGGAGTAAAGGCATGAAGGCATTATCTAATGGTTAAGGGTTGAGGACATATCTCTGGAGTAAAGGCATGAAGGCATTATCTAATGGTTAAGGGTTGAGGACATATCTCTGGAGTAAAGGCATGAAGGCATTATCTAATGGTTAAGGGTTGAGGACATATCTCTGGAGTAAAGGGATGAAGGCATTATCTAATGGTTAAGGGTTGAGGACATATCTCTGGAGTAAAGGCATGAAGGCATTTTATCCAGTCACCAGGCTTCTCTAGTGACATAATAAAGGGGGTGCAAATAAACTTAGGTTTATCTGGTTACTTCCGGTAGTGGAAGGTTTATTAGGTTAGTAGATGGGCGTAATGATTCTATAACCATGGAACTATTTTAGTTTTCTGTAAATATTCATAAACATGTTGATGGAATATATCTAACAGATCTATTTGGTCACCAGAAGAATTATTCAAATGGGAAAAAATAAAAATAATTGGCTACAGCTGGATTCGAACCCGCGCCTGATCCTACAAAAACTAATTCTAATCTCTCTAGAGACGTCGCGCTTACCGATTACGCCACTGAGGCCACATACAAAATGACGTTGATTTATCACTTTTATTAATTTAATCCACCGCTGGCAAAACCCGTTTTTGATAAAATCAAACCTGGAACCAAAGATTGACAGATAAATAGTAAATGTTTTCTTATTACTCTCACGATTATTTGATTGATAAACTCTTACAGGGGCGGTGATAGTCATAAACCTAAATATAGCCTGTTCAGTTCCATCGATTTCTGAGTGACGTTAGGTAGAATCTAAAAATAGAAACCGAGACTACGTAACTCGAATTTGACCAAAGAATATAAATCATGTCTGTTTGAAATAACTTATCGACCCTCGATTCAAATCATCTTATTTTTCAAATTCAACCACGTTTCCCTTCTAGTAATACAAGTATCGAAACTATATTCCTCTGCGGTAGCTCATTAGATCTATTTACGTCTAAATGGAAGTGAAAAGGGAGGGATCCGTTGATCGAAAAACTGCATTTTCAATGTAAATTATTTCAAGAGTGTTATGAGTCTATAAATGACATTTAACTATATTGACTGGATAAATCGAATAATAGGTTAGTGCCGTAGATGGGACGCCTTTATCCGACTCGGAGAGAAAACAGTTGAGGCTCGGCAAGCCTCGCCTCAACGTTTTCTCCCCTCGTCGGATAAAGCGTCCCATCTACGGCACTAACCTATTATTCTCTATATCTAATGGTTAAGGGTTGAGGACATATCTCTGGAGTAAAGGCATGAAGGCATTATCTAATGGTTAAGGGTTGAGGACATATCTCTGGAGTAAAGGCATGAAGGCATTATCTAATGGTTAAGGGTTGAGGACATATCTCTGGAGTAAAGGGTTGAGGACATATCTCTGGAGTAAAGGATTGAGGACATATCTCTGGAGTAAAGGGTTGAGGACATATCTCTGGAGTAAAGGGTTGAGGACATATCTCTGGAGTAAAGGGTTGAAGACATATCTCTGGAGTAAAGGGTTGAGGACATATCTCTGGAGTAAAGGGTTGAGGACATATCTCTGGAGTAAAGGGATGAAGGCATTATCTAATGGTTAAGGGTTGAGGACATATCTCTGGAGTAAAGGCATGAAGGCATTATCTAATGGTTAAGGGTTGAGGACATATCTCTGGAGTAAAGGCATGAAGGCATTATCTAATGGTTACGGGTTGAGGACATATCTCTGGAGTAAAGGGTTGAGGACATATCTCTGGAGTAAAGAGTTGAGGACATATCTCTGGAGTAAAGGGTTGAGGACATATCTCTGGAGTAAAGGGTTGAGGACATATCTCTGGAGTAAAGGGTTGAGGACATATCTCTGGAGTAAAGGGTTGAGGACATATCTCTGGAGTAAAGGGTTGAGGACATATCTCTGGAGTAAAGGGTTGAGGACATATCTCTGGAGTAAAGGGTTGAGGACATATCTCTGGAGTTAAGGGTTGAGGACATATCTCTGGAGTAAAGGGTTGAGGACATATCTCTGGAGTAAAGGGTTGAGGACATATCTCTGGAGTAAAGGGTTGAGGACATATCTCTGGAGTAAAGGGTTGAGGACATATCTCTGGAGTAACGGGTTGAGGACATATCTCTGGAGTAAAGGGTTGAGGACATATCTCTGGAGTTAAGGGTTGAGGACATATCTCTGGAGTAAAGGGTTGAGGACATATCTCTGGAGTAAAGGGATGAAGGCATTATCTAATGGTTAAGGGTTGAGGACATATCTCTGGAGTAAAGGCATGAAGGCATTATCTAATGGTTAAGGGTTGAGGACATATCTCTGGAGTAAAGGCATGAAGGCATTATCTAATGGTTTAGGGTTGAGGACATATCTCTGGAGTAAAGGCATGAAGGCATTATCTAATGGTTAAGGGTTGAGGACATATCTCTGGAGTAAAGGCATGAAGGCATTATCTAATGGTTAAGGGTTGAGGACATATCTCTGGAGTAAAGGCATGAAGGCATTATCTAATGGTTAAGGGTTGAGGACATATCTCTGGAGTAAAGGGTTGAGGACATATCTCTGGAGTAAAGGCATGAAGGCATTATCTAATGGTTAAGGGTTGAGGACATATCTCTGGAGTAAAGGGATGAAGGCATTATCTAATGGTTAAGGGTTGAGGACATATCTCTGGAGTAAAGGGATGAAGGCATTATCTAATGGTTAAGGGTTGAGGACATATCTCTGGAGTAAAGGCATGAAGGCATTATCTAATGGTTAAGGGTTGAGGACATATCTCTGGAGTAAAGGCATGAAGGCATTATCTAATGGTTAAGGGTTGAGGACATATCTCTGGAGTAAAGGGATGAAGGCATTATCTAATGGTTAAGGGTTGAGGACATATCTCTGGAGTAAAGGGATGAAGGCATTATCTAATGGTTAAGGGTTGAGGACATATCTCTGGAGTAAAGGGATGAAGGCATTATCTAATGGTTAAGGATTGAGGACATATCTCTGGAGTAAAGGCATGAAGGCATTATCTAATGGTTAAGGGTTGAGGACATATCTCTGGAGTAAAGGCATGAAGGCATTATCTAATGGTTAAGGGTTGAGGACATATCTCTGGAGTAAAGGGATGAAGGCATTATCTAATGGTTAAGGGTTGAGGACATATCTCTGGAGTAAAGGCATGAAGGCATTATCTAATAGTTAAGGGTTGAGGACATATCTCTGGAGTAAAGGCATGAAGGCATTATCTAATGGTTAAGGGTTGAGGACATATCTCTGGAGTAAAGGGATGAAGGCATTATCTAATGGTTAAGGGTTGAGGACATATCTCTGGAGTAAAGGGATGAAGGCATTATCTAATGGTTAAGGGTTGAGGACATATCTCTGGAGTAAAGGGATGAAGGCATTATCTAATGGTTAAGGGTTGAGGACATATCTCTGGAGTAAAGGCATGAAGGCATTATCTAATGGTTAAAGACTACATTAATTATTTGTTAATCCTAAGGCTTGTGAAGAACAATAAAAAAACAAAATTAAAACTGAAATTAACCCTTTCTCTGTTGCATATTCATGCAAGAAATAATGACATCATGGATCTTAATTAGAATATTTTTTATAATGGCATATATATATGAGCACAACATTTTGGCTCAGGCAGAAACTGTAGAATCAGATCTATATATCTATATCTATCTGTTACTTGATTATCCTGTAAGCGAAAAGAACTGACCCTGAACAGACTGCTCCTACAGCGGCCATCTGATCTGGGGCTTCTCTGTTTGCAAAGGCACGAGAAAGCGTTTATATGAAGAAAAGGGTTCAGAGTTATATGGATGTCGGATATGATTTCATTTCATTTAGTAAAACGCAGAGCTCCAGATATTGGGAGTATTCTTTATTTCTTCACCAAACCTGTCATTGTGACTACTCTTTAGAAATATCTCAGAGACAATTCTAATGAGCTGTCATAATTGTTTGGTGGAGAAATGAAAAACAGTAAAACCCCTATAAACTGGATATTAAGATTAATATCATTGTTGGTCATTGATACAGGTGGCAGATTAACCCTTTCCTCCATAAATATGACTTTCTATGTCTTTGTAATGGTCCTTTCTTGAAACTATTGTGATAAATAGAGCATTTGCTCTATTTATCACAATGGTTTCATTACTACACAATGCTAACACTCCTTTTCTGTAATAAATGCTCCTTTTTGGCAGATTTGATAAAAGAGATTGGGTCTGAAAATAGCTTATGAGGTAATGGGTTAATGCAGGGGGAAAGTCATGCAGAAGTCTCCCAAAGGAGCTATAGAGTTTTTTGTGTCACCTGCCAAGAGGCAGTGTGTCACTTAGGGATCACTTTTCCGTCGTCTGTCTGTCAGTCTGTCTGTCTGTCTGTCTGTGTGTCTGTCTTGGCTGTCATTTCTAAACTAATAATTATAGAGCTTTCAAATTTCACACATGGAACAAGCATGATGAGAGGAAGTTTCCAGCACAAGGGCCACAACTCTAGCATAAATATTTTTTTAGTTATTCCCCTTTTTGTGTCACCTTCCGAGAGGCAGTGTGTCACTTAGGGATCACTTTTCCGTCGTCTGTCCATCCGTCTATCTGTCTGTCACACATTCTCTTTTTGGCTGTCATTTCTAAACTAATCATTATAGAGCTTTCAAATTTCACACATGGAACAAGAGGAAGAGTCATGCACAAGGGCCACAACTCTAGCATCACTATTTTTTGAGTTATTCCCCTTTTTCATAATAACAATAAGTTTTTGTGTCAGCTGCGAGCAGGTGACACAAGTGTTCCTCTGAACACTCTTGTTCATATTAACAATAAGTGTTTGTGTCAGCTGGGAGCAGGTGACACATGTGCTCCTCTGAACACTCTTGTTATTGTAGAATGATGCTGTTACAGAATGTTTAGCCTTACTTCTCCTTATCTTGAGCCCTTAACAAAGAGTTGTAAATAAAGCCCCAAGAAAGTACTGTAAATAGCAATGGAGCAATACTTGATGGAAGTGAAAGTTTCAAATGTCTTCTTACGAACCCACTGGGCAGATTTCAATACATTTTCTTTGCAGGATTTATCCTTGGCAGACCCGCTACCAATTTTGTTCAAGCCATTGTGATTCATTACTAAACATGGCTGCCACTGGCAGGGTTAATTTTCCTTATATAGCTTCAGTTTAAATTTAAAAAGATGTTTGCCTGTGAAACCACTTGGCAGATTTCAATATAATTTCGCAGGAATGATCCTTAGGTATTTCTCTTCCAAATTATTTTGTTTCTTTCAAAAACATGGCTGCCAGGTACAGGGCTATTTTTTCCTTGTGGTCACAGAAATTTTAATTCAAAGTCTCCTGAAACAATGCGATAGATTTCACTGTGATTTGGCAGAATTGTTGCTTTGGTGACCCTTTACAAAATTTGCTAAAGTTGTACTTCATTAAAACACATGGCTGCCAGGAGCAGGGCTATTTATCATGTTATTGTAAAAAATTGAAATATCTTACCTCTGAAACCACTTGGCAGATTTCAGTGTAATTTTGAAGGAATGTTGCCTAGGTGGCCCTTACCAAAGCTGAAGAGGGTTTAATTGAAGGATATGGCTATTTTTTCCTGTTTTGGCTACTAGTGTAGTGAAAATTGAAACTCTTCTCCTGAAGCCACTTGACAGATTTTCATAATTTTTTATGACTTGTTGCTTAAGTTGTGATTTGTTAACAGACATGGCCAACAGGGGTTGGGCTAATTTTACTTGAATTGCTAATATTGAAAAAAAATAATTTTTTTTACAGAAATGTGCCTTAGGTGCCTCTTTATCAAAAGTGTTCGAAAAATCTTGACTTATAGTTTAGCGAAAACCAGGTGGGTGGGCTAGCGGGCAGAGGGATAGGTGGGCTTTAACAAAACTTTAACATTGCTTATCGGAAGGTCGTTGGTTTGATCCCTGGCCGCGACAGACCAAAAGTCGTTAAAAGTTGGTACTAGTAGCTCCCCTGTCTACGCTCAACATTAAAGGGGTAGTTCTAGGACTGGTCGGCCTGGTGTCAGGATAATACGACTGGGTGGGGTGCCCTTGCCTCGCGGCAGGGGCATTCCAGTGAGGCAGCACTATAATTTGTCTCATGCGGGTACAGTCTGCAAATAACTGAAATACTGTTGGTCGGACGTAAAACCCAACTCACTCACTCACTCACTTAAGCTAGACAATTCATATTTGGTATACAGATAGCTTGGATTAAGGCCTTTTACTTGATACAAGGAGACATGAAATCAAGTCAAGGTCAGGGTCACTACTTTGAAAACTTTGCCGTTTTTAACTAAATTTAACATTGCTATAACTTCTGAACTATAAATGCTAGGCAATTCCTCTTTTGTATACAGATGGCTTTGGTAAAGGCCTTTCTGTTGATATAAAGATATTTGGAATTAGGTTACGGTCAAGGTCACTATTTTGACAAGTTGGCTATCATCGAAAAACATTTTGTCTTAACTTCTGAACCATTTATGCTAGACAATTCATACCGGTATATAGTATGGAGATAGCTTTCATGAAGGCCTTTCAGTTGATACAATAAACATACTTTAACATTTTGCTATAACTTCTGATCCATGAACGCTAGGCAATTCACCTTTGGTATTCAGATAGCTTTGGTAAGGACCTTACAGAATCTATGTCATAAATATGCCTGAAATCAGGTCATGGTCAAGTTCACTATTTTGAAACTTGGCTGTCATAAAAATATTTTATAACTTCTGAGCTACATATGCTAGACAATTTATATTTGGTATGCAGATAGCTTCCTCCACCTGTAATTAGTTTGACGTTGTGAATTAACTGAAACTGTGTTGAAGCGACGTAAAAACCTATATCACTAAAAAAATCATTAGGTAAATTGTTAACATAAAAAAATCCGGCTTTAATGCGGTTTCCGCATTTTTTGCTTGTTATATAAAACAATTTTTTTTTTGCCATTATGAATGAGACTGAATTTCTGTATGTGGCAGTTAAGGATCATTTTGTAGAAATATTCCTTAAGATGATCCTTTGCCTAGTGTGCTAATGTTATTGTAATTCCCGTTAAACCGTGGGTGCCAGGCAGTAAGCAAATTGTTGCTGTTATTTTAAACAAATAGACAACTAGTCCTAGGCAATAGAGCACACGACTTGTTGTCTTTAATGAACACAATACAGGTCCTTCACTGCCCTCTTATTTAACCCTTTCTCAGAGCTACAGATAAAGGTGCATACTCAAATACTAAAATTTCAAACACCAAAACACCAAACACCAAAACCCTATGTTGTGACCACTCTTTAGAATCGTCTCGAAGAGTCCATTCTAAAAAGTGGGCACAACATAGGGTTTGGTAGACTGAAGTAAAGAAGTTAATATTGAAAAAGTTATTTATGCATCTTATCTAGACCTCTGCTTTCTCCAACTCGGAAGTGTTAATGGTAGACGGAAGTGTTAATGGTAGACACTGTTAGATCTATCATCATTTCATAAAAAAACTAGAGCTGACACTGATTAGACTTCTACAGGAGCTGTTTTATCTGGGTGTACTCTGTTTGCAAAGGCATGAAAAAGCGTTCATATAAAGGAAAGTTAATTTCTGATTCACTCAAGCTTTTGAGAAACCTATTGTCCAAGTGTCAAGCAGCTTGGATGCTAATGAGACACTGTTTAAATCTTTCCTTTGTACAAACGTGTTTACATACATTAGCAAACAGAGCAGACCTTGATCAGACATATAGGAGGTGTCTGATCAAGGTCTGCTCTGTTTGCTAATTGGAATTTGAAAGATCTATTTCTTTACTTTTTAAAATGGCTACAATGTTGCACCTTCCATATTTCATTATAACTATTTTGTCTGAATATTCAGTAGGTATTGAAATTTGAAATAAACATAGCACAGGGAAAGGGTTAACCCAACTCTATCAAACAAACAAAACTAATATCTATCCTTGTGAAGCGCTTTTGAACGCACATATCCTATGTGAAAAGTGTGCTATATAAATGTGGTATAATAATAATACAGGGACCTTCATTATACCGGCATTCGTTACAATGGCACCCTCGTTATACCAGCAATATGCATTGAAACAAAATTACTGTTCACCCTTTGAAACAGCCACTGAATAAATAGGTGCAATACCAATAGCACAGGTGATTGCTTAATGCAGAACACAAGAAGTGCAAAAAGCTTCCTTAGGGAGCACTTCTTGTGTTCTGCATTAAGCGATCATCTGTTGGTACTAGAGTTTAAAACTGGCCAAATGGTTCCTTTCATATTTAAACTCGTTATAACGGCAACCTCGTTATACCAGCACAATGTCTGGAAACAAACACCTCCGTTGTAACGAGGGTTCACTGGAATAGTATAATATGAAACACCAAGTTACTCGTTGTCTCTTCTGGATTGAAGCTGTTGGTCAATGCCATTCAGGATGGATCTGCAGGATAAGTGTTAATTTAAACTAATGACCGGTACTCCCTAAAACTGTTTGTAGTCCTTCAATGTCGCGGCTGTTCTGGATAAAGCCACTTTTGTAGAACCATTGATTCCTGTTTTGTTTCCAGACCCAATCAACTAAAAGGCATTGTTATTGGTCTCTATCAGTGACCATGAGCATGCTTGGTATAGTCTCAAGTCAGATTCTTAATTAAAATATGTTAATTGTACTAATAATCTATATAAAAGTGCTTTGATAGTGTTAAATAGTTGGAATCCTGTTGATAAATAATCAATAATGTTACTGTTCTCGACTTCACATTTGGATTCAGACAGTTCGTAAATTTCATAATTGATTTGCCTGTATCATTTTTAAAGGTTGAAGCCACATGCGACAATGTTTACAGCGCTGAATTGTCAAATGGGACTATACCAAAATTCAAACAAGTCAAGCTTATGGTGAATATTTAGGGATTTTTATAACGAAAAGTGTAACATGACAAACAGTGCAGACCCTGATGAGAGGGCTCCTCTAGGAGCTCTCTCATCTGGGTCTACGCTGTTTGCAAAGAACATTAGTGACTCGTGTCCCACACTGTAAGGGTTAAAATCAATTGTAATGAAATAATTTGTTAAAACAAACACACCTTAATTGAATTTAAATACAAGGCCAGCAGCTATGCTATTAAAGTTGGTCTTTAAATGAAATAGAAGAAAAAAATACTTTTAGTGTTGAAGCAAATGACGATTTTTATTTCCCCCAGGATAAAACATTCGGAGCATAGTGTTTTTTTACTGTTTTTCTGTTTGTCTGTCTGAAACTTAAACCCTGGCCATAATTGCTTAATTTCTGCAGATAGAGACTTCATAATTATGTGGCATGCATACTTGTCTCATGAAGCTGCAACTTTTGAGTTGTGGCTGCCAAGGTTAAGGTCATTCTTGGAGGCCTAAGGTCAAAGTAGCTTGTGTTTTGTGGGCAGCATTTGTTAGGGACATACTGTTTTAACTCTTTACCTATTCTATGTTCATGTAAGAAATAATGGCAGCATGAATTATCTCTCTTTCAAGGTCAGACAAATAGCCTTATGATTTGCAAAGGGTTTCTGTCTCTAAAAGCTGAATCAATGCTCTTAGATTTGCATGACTCTCTATATTGCTAAAGGTCAGACAAATAGCTGTCTTAACCCTTTTCCTGTTCTATGTTTATTCAAAATTTCAATACCTACTGAATATTCATGCACAAAATAGTTACTTGTATAATGAAGTATGAAAGGTAGAGTATTGTAGCCATTTTAGAAAGTAAAGAAACATATATATGTCAAATTCCATCAGCAAACAGAGCAGACCCTGATCAGACAGCTCCTATAGGAGCCATCTGATTAGGGTCTACTCTGTTTGCAGATACCTGAACACATGTTTATATGAAGGAAAGGGTTAAAAGATAGCAAAATAGCTTTATGATTTCCACTACATAAACAAATATTTGTATTACATGTGTATCAAATATTTTTTTTATTATTTTGGGGTTACAAGACAAGAGCTGTTTTAATCCTTTCCCTTGTAGAGACACCTTTTTATTCCTTTACTAACAGAGTAGACCCAGATCAGATGACTTTTGTAGGATGCCTCTGATTAGAGTCTACTCAGTTTGTTTATGAAATTATATAGGTCTGATTCTAGAGTTTCTGCTAAGTCCAATACAATCCTGTACTCTTATATCATATGAAAATTCAGCTGATAGATATTAAGAACGTCATTAACACATTTCCCCATAAGCTATTTTTAGACCAACCTCTTTGAATTAATCTACGGAGAAGGAGCAAAGGAAAATGTTAGAATTGTGTAGTGTTGAACCATTGTGATAAATAGAGCATTTGCTCCTATGGAGCAAATGCTCTATTTATCACAATGGTTTCAAGAAGTGACTATTACAGTGGCATAGAAAGGCGTATTTATGGAGGAAAGGGTTATTATTCTTCCATGAATATTCATAATTCTTACATGACTGTTTACAAGGGCATAGGTTAATCTAGAAAATAAAATAACTTGGGTTTTTTAAATATTTTTTCAGCCCCTTGATAGCTCACAAAGGTCCAACAGTGAAAATGGGGATACGGAAAGTTTGTGGAAAGGTGTACGGAACTTTGCAACCATGTTTATGGAGGATGGTCTGGAGGAGAACGAGGCGATCGCTCCAATACCGGTCGACGGCATTGATTACCAGCTAGGAAAAATACAAGTTGCCCTTAGTTATGATTTTCAAACTTTAACATTAACATTGAAAGTGCTTCAAGCCTCGCAGCTCCCTGCAAAGGACTTTACTGGAACTAGTGATCCTTATGTCAAAATCTTACTGTTACCAGATAAAAAGCACAAACTGCTTACAAAAGTGAAAAAGAAAAATTTGAATCCACGCTGGAATGAGTGCTTTCTTTTTGAAGGTAAGGGATAAGTTAATGTACACTAAATAGTCATATGCATATGTTAGCAGCTTCAATGCTCAATGTGTGTAATGTTTTCCTACTTTTCTTTGCAGAACCATAATTAACCCATTCCTCCATATGTTATTTTTAGACCTAACCTCTTGGAATAAATCTACCGAAAAGGAGCATTTACAAGGAAACGCTTAGAACTGTGTAGTTTTGAAACCATTGTGATAAATAGAGCATTTGCTCCTATAGGAGCAAATGCTCTATTTATCACAATGGTTTCATAAAGTGATTTCACAGAGGCGTAGAAAGGCGTATTTATGGAGGAATGGGTTAAAGTGCCAAGCAGTATAACCCTTTCCCTGTTCTGTATTTGTTCCAGATTTCAATATCTACTTAATATTCATGGAAAAAAAAGTTACAATGAAGTTTTGAAGGTGGATCATTGTAGAAAGGAAAGATACAGTCCTATCAAATTATAGACAACAGTCCTTAGTTTTATAATTAGCAAACAAAGCAGACCCTGATCAGATGGCTCCTACAGGAGCCATCTGATTGGGGTCTACTTTGTTTGCAAATGCGTGAAAAGATATTTATATGAAGGAAATGGTTAAATTTGTATGAAAATGAGTGTGTTTGCCTCTCACCTGGGTCTAACACTTACAGTGGAACCTGTTTTATAGTAGAGCAGCATTCTGGCATTTATTTTGACCTAGAATGCCCTAAAAAGACACAAGCAGTGTCATAATACCAAAATGTTCAGGACACTTTGAAGTTTATCATGCAGTATCTAGAAAGTGCTCATCTTGGGTGGAAAGTTGGAAAAAATCAAGGTCAAGGTCAAATTGATGGTCAAATTGAAAAACAGGTGCAATGTTCTTTATTGTTTTATTTCAATTTAATCCTTTGTTAAATGATAATATAATGGGCTTAATACAATACCACTACAACCAAGCTTAACTTTGGCATACATACCAATATTCGCCAAGGTCAAGGTCAAGGTCAAGCTCCTATAGGAGCCTTCTGTTTTACTTTCAGCTTGCTTTAAGCAACCACCTGCCCTAGATACCAGCTATTTAACACAATTTAGTGGTCATTATAGAGAGGTTTTACTGTATTTGAATGTAAACCGTTCACCATTTTTTGAGGTACGGCGGTGATATAATTTTGGATTGGGCTTGAGATTACATAATATCAATGCACATTCACATGCAAGGACACTTGCTGTTTCTGTATTCTGTATAATGAAACATCAAGAAGATCTTTTGCAGTAATTAAACTCTATGCTGCAAGAATGGTCACAACATAGGGTTTGCTGGAGAATTGACGATTTATGCACTTTTATCTATAGCTCTATATATGTGATACTAACCAGTTTGTTTCCCAGAATTTTGTCTGACTGGTGATAAGCGGCACTGTTTGATTTGATTATATGATTTGCATAGAGGTTAAAGCCATATGGTATATTATCTAAACTGCATAAACCGTTAACACAGAGATAGCTAGGAAAGATATGTCTGTACGGTAATAGGAAAGATACCAGTATGTCTGTATCGTAATTACCCAAAATATTCAGCTAGTCAACTTAGAGAAATAGTATGGACCCGGATAAAACTATTCCTATAAATAATTTGCTATTCCATAGTTTCATTTAACACTTTACTTCATAGTTATGCCTTTTTATACCTTTACTAACAGAGTAGACCCAGAGCTTTTTGCAGGACTTTCATCATACATTAAGCAGCCATCTGCCTAAAAGTATCTAAGTTCTTCTTTACTAAAATTCCAGTTTAGACTTTTTGGGTTTTACTGTACTCTATATTCCTGGATTAGATTTCCTGTTATCAATTAGGATTGTGCTGTTCTCTCTTATTGTACGAGTTGCTGTCTGTTATCCCTTTACTCCATATATAAACCTTTTTATACCTTTGCAAACAAGATAGACCCATATCAGACAGCTTGTGTTGGGGCATCTGATCAGGGTCTGCTGTTACTGTTTCTGCCGTGGTCAAAGTTCCTGCATTCGTAAGTCATCATAAAATATGTGGTCATTAAATATGTGGTCATTAAATTCCTCTAATTAGTATTCATGATATCATTATGTCTTACATAAATATTCATGGAGTGAAAGGTTATTTATGTTTCAATGCAAAACTAATCAGAAATGACATCACCGCCAAAGATTCATTTCACTTTAGTGTCTCTGGTTTCATAGCTGAACAGAAGCTTTGTGATCTGCACTGCCTGGTTTTGTTGTAGTTTGATACAGGAAATTATTTCCCCCAAGTCCCAGCGCTATCAGTCAATCGCTTCCAAGCCATGGATTTCCTATAGAATTTTTTTCCGGATGCTTAGGAGAGAATTGTGTCAACAAAACAACTGATCAAGCTTGAAACCCTTTGAATGCCGGACACAATCATATGCACTGGCATTTGAAAACAGTATAGACCTAGATCAGAGAGCTAGTAGAGGAGGAGCCCTCTGATCAGGATTTGCCATGTTTGTCATTCAAAATCCTCCAGCAAGTTTTAGCTTTTCATACTGAGTGTACTTATAGTTAAACACTGATGGGTTAAACACTACATGTATTTCCCTCTAAACATTCAGCCTTGAGAGGTTAACCCATTACCTCATAGGCTATTTTTATATACAGCCTCTTTTAATAATTCTACCGAAAAGGAGCATTAACTAGAGAAAAGGAAAATTTTAAAGTTTTGTAGTTTGAAACCATTGTGATAAATAGAGCATTTGCTCCTATAGGAGCAAATGCTCTATTTATCACAATGGTTTCACAGAGTGACTTTAAAGAGTCGTCAAAAGTCGTCAATATGAGGGAAAGGGTTAATGTATTAATGTTTCTCTCCAAAAGTGACCAAAGATAGCAGAATACAGTAAAACCCTGCTAAACGGGAATTATAGTAGAGAAAAATTTAGATACTTTTATGCTGGTGGCTGCTTAATGCAGGGTGAAAGTCATGCATGACTTACACCTTGCATTATGCTGCCACCTGTCTCCAAGACTGACATTGAATGTCTGGTTTAGAGGGGGGTCTACTGTACTTGAGTCACACTGGGCAGTTTCAGCTCTTAAAATGCTAAGAAAACTGTTGTCTCTGATTTAGTTCTGAAATCTTTTGTTGACACTGCTTGAGCTCAGTAAATGAGCTTGACAGTCTCCAAGATGGCTTTTGGGTGTACCCAAAATCGTGACCACCAGGGATAGGTCTAGATTTCCTTAGAAGTAAAAATTTGAAGATGGTTCACCTGAAATATTTGGCCTTATTCCTCCATATTTTTTGCAGGACTTTCTTCTGATGACTCTTCACCATTTATTTTGAGATTTATAAAAACACAACATGGCCACTAGGAGTGGGGCTTATTTTGCATAAGATTATTATGACTACAGTGAAAATATTAAAAATATTCTGTCATTGAAACCGCTAGCCAGCTTTAATCCTTTACTCCTTTAATATCATGTTAGAAATATGAATATCAATTAGCTAATTTTTCATAATGGCATCATGAACAAGGCATTTTTATAATGGCAGAAAATGTAGGATCTGACCAATGTAATTCCATACTGTAACCCATTCCCTCATAGGCTATTTTTAGATCCAACCTCTTTGAATATATGTACCGAAAAGGAGCATTAACTAGAGAAAAGGATTTTTTTTTAGAATTTTGTAGTTTGAAACCATTGTGATAAATAGAGCATTTTTGCTCCTATAGGAGCAAATGCTCTAGTTATCACAATGGTTTCAATAGGTGGTTCTTACAGTGGAGTAGAAAGGCGTATTTATGGAGGAAAGGGTTAAACTTACGTACATGTTGAAAAGAATAAAGTTTCTATCTGTCCTTATCAGATAGCTCAACTCTTTGCAAACATGCCAAAAGGCATACCTGTGGAGTAAAGGATTGCATAATTGGACAGAGGCTTTCTTGTGTACACAATTGTCAGGATCCAAACTGTTCAATACTGTAACTGCATTTCTAAATATAATTTAAAAACTAACTTGTTGCAGCAAGTGTAGATGCGGATCAAAAGGCTCCTGTAGGAGCCGTCTGATCAGGATCTGTTCTGTTTGCTTTTGATATGACTTGATTTTATAATTTTTGTCAAAGAAAAACAATCTCTTGAAAAAAATTCATTATAAAGATTCAGCTTTTAAATTTCATTGATGTTATTATTTCTTATATGAGTATTGAACAATTAATGGGTTAACTCATTGCCTCGTAGGCTATTTTTAGATACAACCTCTTTGAATAAATCTGCTAAATTTGTTTAATTTTTAGCTCAGGGTAAGCTTTGTAATCGCCTGATGTCCGTCGGTGTGCGTCATCCGTCATTCGTTGTTGGTCTTCAACAATTTGAACCTTTAAAAATCTTCTCCTCTGCATCTACAGGGTTCTCAGCTTTCATCTTTGGCACATAGCATCATGTTCAGGTCCTCTACAAAAGTTATAAAAATTATGCCCCTGGGGTAAAAATTGGCCCCGCCCTAGGGGTGGCCAGTGTTTAATAGAAACATAGTGAAAACTTTGAAAATCTTCTCCTCTTAAACTGGAAGTTTCTCAGCTTTCATATTTGGCACATAGCATCATGTTCAGGTCCTCGACAAAAGTTATATAAATTATGCCTCTGGGGTCAAAATTGGCCCCGCCCCAGGGGTGGCCAGTTTTCAATAGAAACATATAGTGAAAACTTTAAAAATCTTCTCCTGATTGTCTGGTGAGCAATATCAGGGCAATTCTTGCCCTCTTGTAATACCATTGTGATAAATGGAGCAAATGCTCTAGCTATATCACAATGGATTAAAAAAGTGACTTTTACATGGATGTCAAAAGGCATCAATATGATGGAAATGGGTAAAGGGTTTCATGCACATTATACATAAGTAAAATACAAAGATATTCATGCAATGACATAATATGAAGGAATGACTGGATTGAAAAATCAACTGGAGTATTAGAGTTTTGTTTGATGGAGAAATAAAGGAGCAATTCTTGAAAATGATTTAGTGGGCGCCGGACTGATTTAAAATATATGAGGTTTATGAAAAGGCAACACAGCAAGAAAAAATGTTATATTTACTAAGAGGTATCTCCCAAGAGAAATACTGCTTGCACTTATAATATGACAGTGATGATGATTTATTTTGTAAACATGACCTGGTTTAGTCGATAATCAATGGGCAGGATTAGCAAGTTTTAAATCTTTTACTTCATATTCCTGTATTGTCTTTCCAAATAGAGTAGACCCATTTTCAAATCTAAAAGTACCTTTTCGTTCCAATTATTTATCTGATAAAATATGTACATGTAATTACATGGCATCTCATCTGGATCCAAACTTGATTAAAAATTCACTCTTAGAGAACTGAATTTTTGTCTCCTCAAGGAGTCACTTAAGTCTGGAAAATTGTGTTAATCTCACTAGGAAGTTTTGCGGAAATGGATTGGCAGTCATTATTAGATTTCCAAACCTTGTGTTTGATGTAGTACAAATATTCCCTGAGAGTTGTCTGTAAGTCTTTCAATACTGATTTGAGAGTAGTGATGAAAATGCTGAGTAACAAATCTCCTCATTAGAATCTCAGCTAGTCAACACTTTGACATTGTTTTTAACCTTTTCCCTCATATAGACGATTTTTGCACCTTTGCAAATAGAGTAGTCCCAGATTAGATGTGGTCTGATCAGGGTCTGCTCTGTTTGCTATTGAAATAATAGTTTAACCATGGCCACAATTTCTTGGCAATTTTAAAAGAAATCTATTATTCATGGTTTCTGTAGGCATATTCATGAGGGAAAGGGATAAGAAGATAATTTAAGGTTGAAAGTATTGTTAACCCTTTCCTCCATAAATACGCCTTTCTACGTCTCTGTAAAAGTCACCCATTGAAACCATTGTGATAAATAGAGCATTTGCTCCAAAGGAGCAAATACTCTATTTATCACAATGGTTTCAGAATTACACAATTCTAAAAATTTCCTTTTCTCTAGTTAATGCTCCTTTTCGGTAGATTTATTTAAAGAGGTTGTATCTAAACATAGCCTATGATGGAATGGGTTAAATAATTTGAGCTTGTGTCAGAAGCATATCTCCTATATGTCTCCTTCAAACTCTATGTTGTGACCACTCCTTAGAATCGCCCCTTCGAGACAATTCTAAAGAGTGGTCACAACATAGGGTTTGAAGGAGACATGAAGATTTTAGTATTTGATTATACCTTTTTCTATTTCTCTGGTGTTCAGAAATTTTTGTTTGCGAAACTTGCCCAAAAATTACACCTTGCTTCAGTACATGCAACACCATACATTTCAATGATGGGCCAATGTTTGCTTAAAAAATTATGCTAACTCTCAAATAATCACAGTAAGACCAGGCTAATCCAAACACTCAAATATTATTGTCATGTATCTTTAAGACAGGTGGCAGATTAATGCAGAATGACAGATATGCAGAAAGCATCTCATGTAGCTTTTGTTGCATGACTTTCACATTGCAGCAGTCATGTGATCAGCAGCCGAGAAAGGTCTCAATTCTTCTTTACTAAAAGTTTTACTTTATTTACTGATTGAAGTATGGAAAAGCTTCAAGAATTTTATTGTAAACTTTTCAATTATTCCCCCGTTGACGATAGTCAGGGGGCATTGTGTTTTGCACATCTCCGTCCGTCTGTCTGTCTGTCCATGTGTCACACTTTTAGGTGCAGTTGGTTGTCACAGTTTTTTCAAGTGTTATATGTCAGTAATTTCTACACTTACACACATGAAACTTCACATCAATTACCATCTATGTTATCATTTGGCATCCCACCCATGCTGCCCGCAAGCCCAAGGTCAAGGTTAAATGACTTGGAAATTTTACGTGCAGTTGGTTGTCACATTTACGTGCAGTTGCTTGTCACAGTTTTTTCATTGTCTTATATCTCCCTAACCACTGTAGGTATTACCATGGAATTGCATATACACATTAAACACCATCAATACTCTCATTGCACACCCAGCCCATGCTACCCAAAAGCACAAGGTCAAGGTTAAATGGCTTGTAAATTTTACGTGCAGTTGGCTGTCACAGTTTCTTTTTCATCTCATATCACACTAACCGCTATAGCTATTGGCATGAAATTGCATATACACATTCAACACCATCCATACTTTCATTACCCACCCCACCCATGCTGCCCGCAAGCTCAGGGTCAAGGTCAAGGTCAAATGAAATAGGAATTTTACGTGCAGTTGGTTGTCACAGTTTTTTCATCGTCTTATATCTCACTAATCGCTATTGCTATTGGCATGGAATTGCATATACACATTAAACACCATCCATACTTTCATTAGGCACCCAGCCCATGCTGCCCACAAGCCCAAGGTCAAGGTCAGCTAGGCAAGCACCTGCACGGGGCATCGCTGTGTCTTACAGACATAATTTTCTAGTTAACGTTAATTAACCTGTTCAATGTGGAATTCTCAAAATAAACTACTGTAGAATATGTCCAGAGTGACCATTCATTTTTGGAACCTGACAGTCTTAAAAAGCTCCTATAGGAGGTTTCTGCATTACTTTTTACCTGTATTAAGTAACAACCTGCCTTACTGACCCATTATTAGACCTCTTTCTGACAGGTTCTACTGTAGTTCATTAGTGATTAACCCTTTACCTGTTCAGTATTTGTGTAGGAAATAATGACAACATGGATGTTTATTAGCTCAATTTGTTAAATGTAAACTTTTCAAGGGAATTTTTGGCTTTGAAAAAAATTGTAGACTTAGATCTATATCATGTCAAAAGCAAGCAGAGCAGACCCTGATCAGACGGCTCCAACATGAGCTGTCTGATCTGGGTCTACTCTGTTTACAAAGGTTTAGAAAGGTGTAATTAGGTGTATTTATGGAGTAAAGGGTTAATGAGAGTGTCCATTCAGCTAGAATGACAAACAGTGTAGACCCTGATCAGAGGGCTTCTCTAGGATTCCTCTAATCTGGGTCTACTCTGTTTGCTAATGAAAGTTCATAAGTGTCCCACATATATTCAAAGGGTTAAGATTGTGCCCAGCCCACAGTTATCGCTAGTTGCCATCTGATCAACTATCTGGCCAACTGGAATTTTTGTCTCCATCATCAGTCCATCTGTCTGCACTTTTTTGCTTCAAGGATTTCACTTTGAACACTCTTGTGCTAATTTTATGCCACCTGCATGAATGCAAATTACATTTTAATTGTTTTTATTCCCTTACATAAAAAGGAATGTTTTGCTGTAATTTAGTTTTGCTCATCAGGAATTTAATTGTGATTTCAAAATAATTGTCTTTGTTGGGCTAACCTTGGTCTATCCTCGAAAATTATTGTATGGCTCTATGGATTCATGCTATCTTGGTATTGTCTGCTGCTCTTGTCATTTTTAGCCAGATTTTTTTAGAAAAATCTCGGCTTATTGTTTGGCGAAAACTGGGGGTTGGGCGAAAACCGGGTGGGCGACGTGCCGTCGTTAAGAAAACTTTAATATTGCTTATAACTTCTGAATTACTTAAGCTAGACCATTCATATTTGGTATGCAGATAGCTTGGATGAAGGCCTTTCACTTGATACAAGGATACATGAAATCAGGTCAAGGTCAAGGTCACTACTTCCAAAAGTTTACCGGTTTTTAACAAACTTTAACATTGCTATAACTTCTGAACTACAAATGCTAGGCAATTCATCTTTGGTATACAGATAGCTTGGGCAAAGGCCTTTCACATGCTACAAGGATATATGAAATCAGGTTACGGTCAAGGTCACTATTTCCAAAACTTTGCTGTTGTTAACAAAACTTTAATATTGCTTATAACTTCTGAATTACTTAAGCTAGACCATTCATATTTGGTATGCAGATAGCTTGGGTGAAGGCCTTTCACTACATATAAGGATACATGTAATAAGGTCAAGGTCACTATTTCCAAAACTTTGCCGTTTTTAACAAACTTTAACATTGCTATAACTACTGAATTACAAATGCTAGGTAATTCATCTTTGGTATACAGATAACTTGGGTGAAGGCCTTTCACTTGATACAAAGATACATGAAATCAGGTCAAGGTCAAGGTCACTATTTCCAAAACTTTGCCGTTTTTAACAAACTTTAACATTGCTATAAATTCTGAACTACAAATGCTAGGCAATTCATATTTGGTATATAGATAACTTGGGTAAAGGCCTTTCACTATATATAAGGATACATGTAATCAGGTCAAGGTCACTATTTCCAAAACTTTGCCATTTTAACAAAGTTTAACATTGCTTTAACTACTGAATTACAAATGCTAGGTAATTCATCTTTGGTATACAGATAACTTGGGTGAAGGCCTTTCACTTGATACAAAGATACATGAAATCAGGTCAAGGTCAAGGTCACTATTTCCAAAACTTTGCCGTTTTTAACAAACTTTAACATTGCTATAACTTCTGAACTACAAATGCTAGACAATTCATCTTTGGTATACAAATGGCTTTGGTAAAGGCCTTTCAGTTGATATAAAGATATTTGAAATTAGGTCAAGGTCAAGGTCACAATTTTGACAAGTTGGCCATCATTGAAAAACTTAAACATTTTTCTTAACTGCTGCTGAACCTAATATGCTAGACAATTCAGACATGGTATGGAGATAGCTTTGGTGAAGGCTTTTCAGTTGATACAAGGATACATGAAATTGGGTCAAGGTCAAGGTCACTATTTTGAAAACTTGACTGTTTTTAACAAACTTTAACATTTTGCTATAACTTCTGATCCACGAGTGCTAGGCAATTCACCTTTGGTATTCAGATAGCTTTGATAAGAACCTTATGGATGACATAAAGGATACCTGAAATCAGGTCAAGGTCACTATTTTGAAACATTGGCTGTCATTAAAATGTTGTTATAACTTCTGAACTACATGGGCTAGACAATTTATATTTGATATGCAGATAGCTTGTGTGAATGCCATTCAGTTGATACAAGGATACATGAAATTGGGTCAAGGTCAACACAAAAAAAATCTGGCTTTAATGCGGTTTCCGAATCGTTTTGCTTGTTCTTCCATTTCTCTCCAAAAAAACACAGAGTGACAAACTGTTTGGAGTACGAAGAGACACCAATTTACATGGCTTCTCAATGCTGGATCCAAACTGTCCACATAGGATATCATAAATTTGTTGCTAGCATGCGAAGAGTTAACCCTTTTCCTTCATGAATATTCATGTAAGCCTTTTCCTTCATGAATATTCATGTAAGAAATAACAATGTCATCAATATTAACTTGATTAATTTGTTATAATAGCACATGGACACAGGAATTTTTAGCCATGGCAGAGACTGTAGAATCATATCTACATAATATCATAAGCAAACAGAGCACAGTGACTGTGATCAGACGGCTCTGCTAGGAGCTGTCTAATCTGGGTCTTCTCTGTTTGCAAAGGGGTAGAAAGGCGTATCCATGGAGTAAATGGTATAAGAACAAGTATTTCAACTGATGCTAGTTTGTTCAAGAGCAAATAGTATTGTATATTGAAATGATAAAATGGAAACAAAAATGTTGAGAGAGGTCTGATTACCCTCGGTATTTGGACAGACAAATTTAGGCAAATAGTGCAGACCAATATCATGCGGCTCCTTCAGGAGCAGTGTGATCAGGTTCTACCTTATTTCCTACTCCAGTAGTTACATCCCCAAATGAAGAAGGGGACATACTGTGTTTACTCCGTTTCTTATTATTCTTTCTTCCAATTCTTGCTCTTCTTATTCTTATTCTTCTTCCACTTCTTGCTCTTCTTATTCTTATTCTTCTTCCACCTTTGTACTTGTCCGACACATTTCTGAGTTAGTTAATTATGGTTCAATCCTAATGAAACTTCACATGAACATTGCTGGTTATCTGCAGATGTGCATTCAACTTTTCGTTTTTAGCTCACTAGAGCACAAAGTGCTCAAGGTGAGCTTATGTGATCGCCCGATTCCGTCTTCCATCGGTGTGCATCGTCAATCGTTAACAATTTGAACATTTAAAAATCTTCTCCTCTGAATCTACATGGTTCTCAGCTTTCATCTTTGGCAAATAGTATCATCTGTAGGTCCTCTACAAAAGTTATATAAATTATATCCCTGGGGTCAAATTGACCCCACCCCAGGGATGGCCAGTTTTCTATAGAAACATATAGTGAAAACTTTGAAAATCTTCTCCTCTGAAACTGGAAGGTTCTCAGCTTTCATATTTGGCACATAGTATCATGTTCAGATCTTCTGCAAAAGTTATATAAATTATGCCCCTGGGGTCAAATTTGACCCCACCCCAGGGGTGGCCAGTTTTCTATAGAAACAGATAGTGAAAACTTCTCCTGAAACTGGAAGGTTCTTTGCTTTCATATTTTGCGCATAGCATCATGTTCAGGTCCTCTATGAAAGTAATATAAGTTATGCCCCTGGGGTCATGTAGCCCCACCCCTGGGTGGCCAGTTTTCTAAAGAAACATACAATGTATAGTGAAAACTTCGAAAATCTTGTCCTCTGAAACTGCAAGTTTCTCAGCTTTCATATTTGGCACATAGCATCAACTTCAGGTTTTCTGCAATAGTCATACTAACCATGCCTCTGGGGTGAAAATTGACCCTGCCCCTGGGGATGCCCGTTTTGTATAGAAACATATAGTGAAAACTTTGAAATTCTTGTCCTCTAAAACTGCAAGGTTCTCAGCTTTCATATTTGACACATAGCATCATGTTCAGGTTCTCTACAAAAGCTATATGAATCAAGCTTTTTTGTCAGTCTAATTTAAAGTGAAAGTCTCTACAAGAAAAGCATATTTTCAATAACATCATACAACTTGGTATTTGTTGTGTGTTCAATCATTATTATGACGATTGTCATTTATAGGGGCATTTATATCCTAAAATGCCACTGTGATACAAAATAAACTGTTTTCATCAATACTTAATTTTTTTGTTCTGCAACTCAATATATCAGCCTTTGTCAAACCATTAACAAAACTAAAACACAACCCAAATTAATACTAATACATTGCTGAATAACATCATATCCCCAATATCAAACACATGAAAAAATTTGTCTTCTGCATTGTTTATTCGATTGTTTTTCTTGGATATACTTCTTTTTTAACATACAAACACATTTTTTGTGTCACCTACCGAGAGGCAGTGTGTCACTTAGGGATCACTTATCCGTCGTCTGTCTGTCTGTCTGTCCGTCACACTTTCTTGTTTTGGCTGTCATTTCTAAACTAATCACTATAGAGCTTTCAAATTTCACATGTGTCTTCCTCTCATTGAGGGCCATTGATGTTACTAAAGTCCATCACTCTGCATGAAATACTTTGAGTTATTCCCCTTTTTCTGATTTTCGCACTCCAGCATATTAACACTTTTTGTGTCAGTTGCGAGCAGGTGACACACGTGTTCCTCCTAACACTCTTGTTATGTAATGATTTGGCGTTTTTAAAAATATGTTTGCAAGTAGAAACTATTAAAATGTTGCCAAATTAACCTGCTCAGCTTTACAAAATGACGGAGAAGGGAGATGGGGTGTCCAAATATATACAAACTAATGGAGAGGAAGATAGGGTGTCCAAATATATACAAACTGATGGAGAGGAAGATAGGGTGTCCAAATATATACAAACTGATAGAGAAGGGAGATAGGTTGTCCAAATATATACAAACTAATGGAGAGGAAGATAGGGTGTCCAAATATATACAAACTGATAGAGAAGGGAGATAGGTTGTCCAAATATATACAAACTGATAGGGAAGGGAGATAGGGTGTCCAAATATATACAAACTGATGGAGATAGGTTGTCCAAATATATACAAACTGATAGAGAAGGGAGATAGGGTGTCCAAATATATACAAACTGATGGCGAAGGGAGATAGGGTGTCCAAATATATACAAACTGATGGCGAAGGGAGATAGGGTGTCCAAATATTTAGGGTATTGGGGGTATTTTAACTCTTTACTCCATAGAGACACTTTTCTGTGCCTTCTTGCAAACAGTGTAGACCCAGATCAGACAGCTCTTGTAGGACCCAATAGTAGATAGTGTCAGAAATGTTACCCAGTAGTAGATGGTGCTAGAAATATGTAACCCAATAGAAGTTGGTGCCTGAACTGTGACCCAATAGTAGATGGTGCCAGAAATGTTACCCAATAATAGATAGTGCCAGAAATGTTACCCACTAGTAGATGATGCTAGAAATGTTACCCAATAGTAGATGGTGCCAGAAATGTTACCTAATAGTAGATGGTTCCAGAAATGTTACCCAGTTCCGGTACAATACCCAGTGATATTGTATGAAGAGCAGCCTTTAGATTTTTTAGGAGGTCCGTTTGGTCATGGTCATTGATCCAATAGATAGAAATAAGAATTACTATGCTAGTAGTTTGGAAGTTTTCTGACGAGCCAAAATACAGCTTAACTTCCAAACTACTAGCATAGTAATTCTTTTATCATGCAACACCCAGAAAAATGGAGAAAATGAAGAAAAAGAAAGATTGCTAAAGCGGTTTCGTCCCCTGAATAAAAATACATGTAAGTGCGATATATGTGACGTCATGTGGGCGTGCAGTGACGTCATCGACATTTACAACATAAACAAACTTGATTTAATCATTTTATCTGGACAAATAGTTGAGACAAAGGTGAGCAAATGTGTTAAATTTGATGTTTATGTTTAATTATGCCTTTTTCGTCCTTCTGTTTTCCTCCTTTTGGCTGAACCAAACTTGCATCCCAGTGGGGTCAGTACACATGCACTATACCTCACAAAATACAGCGTCGACGTGGAAAATATGATGCTAGTAGGAAGTGACTGTATTTCGTGACGTTGCATGATAAAAGTAGTTTCCACCTAGTGACTTGACTTAGAAATGAGTAATTACAGTGCAATTGAATGTGTGATTAGAGAAGGTAACAAGAGAGAAAGCTGGGGAAAGCACAGAGAAAGATTGGATGCTAATTATTAGGACAGAAAACATTTTAACCCTTGCCCTGTTCTATATTTATACCAAATTTCAATACTTACTGAATATTCATGGACAAAGAAGTTATAATGAAATTTTGTAGGTGGAATATTTTAGCCATTTAGAAACAGATCTATCAAATTCCATTAGCAAACAGAGCAGACCCTGATCAGATGGCTCCGACAGGAGCTGTCGGATCTGGGTCTACTCTGTTTGGAAATGCGTGAAAAGGCATTTATATGAAGGAAAGTGTGAAGGAACTTCATGTGTTTGGATTCTGTTTACTCCTCGAATGCCAGTGATCAATTTGTATAAGCCTTTGCAAAAACAGTTTTGATTCAGATGAAATGCAACTTATAAATGGCATCTTATCAGGATCAGTATCCATGCTTATAAAAGCTTGAGAACTAAAATCTGACCAATCAAAAGCTTGAGAACGAACTCAGACTCAACTAAAAAGTTTTATAAGCATGGACCCAGAACTGTATGACACAATGATAATGTTGTTTTGAAGAAAATTTTAATATGAAAGAAATATTAACTTTGAGAATTTTAACAGACTATAAATTTTGCAGACAATAATTACTTAGGATGCAAAGATTTAAGAAGACCCAGATATGGGGACTCCTATAGGAGCCATCTGATCAGGGTCTGCTCTGTTTCCATATGGAATCATATAGATCTAATTCTGCAGTTTCTGGCCTGTGTCCATATGCCATTATAATAATTCAGCTAATTAATATTCATGCTGTTTTTTCTTACATGACTATCCATGAGCTAAAAGGTGAAGTAAGAAGAGACTTTTCTTTTACAGGATGGCCACATAACAAGTTGTTAGAGAAGACACTGTACCTCCAGGTGATTGACTACGACAGGTTCAGTCGCGATGATCCTATCGGAGAAACTTACATTCCATTAAATGAAGTGGACCTCTCCCAGGCCCCGGTCATGTGGAAGTTCCTTGGTCCTTGTAAGGACAGCAGGGTAGGTAAAAAGTATTTGACCAAACTTTGGCAGTAATTCTTTGATGAGGCTCTACACTATTTGCTACACTTATTAAAGCTGATAATCTTGTACCTGATAGAGACACCTTTTGATGCCTTTTCAAATAGTGAAGACTCAGATCAGACTTCTCCTATAGGAGCCATCTGATCAGGGTCGGTTGTATTTGCTTTTGGAATTATGTAGTCAGTTTTGTATGTCCAAAAGAGCATATTATGTTATTAAGTGATTTTGAAATGATATGCAAGAAGTGTTACTCATTGGAAGATGGTGCTTGAAATGTTACCCAATAGTAGATGGTGCCAGAACTGTTACCCAATATTAGATAGTGCCAGAACTGTTACCCAATAGTAGATAGTGCCAGAAATGTTATCCAGTAGCTGAAGTGCCAGAAATGTTACCCACTAGTAGATGGTGCCAGAAATGTTAAGCACTAGTAGATAGTGCCAGAAATGTTAATGAATTGTAACAGTGCCATAAATGGTACCCAATAGTCGATTGTTCCAGAAATGTTGTTAGATAGTAGATGCTGCCAGAAATATGACCAAATAGTAGATGGTGTGTCAATAACCCAAAACTGCAACTGCTATTGTCTGTCATTGAATTATATTCCCTTTTCGGATTTTTGTTGGCAAAATCCCTTCCACTTTATATCATGTTATGAAGCAATTTTGAAAGTTTATGCTAGCAGTGTTACCCACTAGTAGATTGTGCCAGAAATGTTATCCACTAGTAGATTGCAATTGTGCCAGAAATGTTTCTTAGTAGTAGATAGTACCAGAGATGTTGCCCAATAGTAGATTGTGCCAGAAATGTTTCCCAGTAATAGACAGTGCCAGAAACATGCCAAAAATGTTATCCACTTAAGTAGATTGTGCCAGAAATGTTTCCCAGTAATAGATAGTGCCAGAAACATGTCAGAAATGTTACCCACTAATAGATTTAAATGTGCCAGAAATGTTTCCCACTAGTAGATTGTGCCAGAAATGTTTCCCTGTAACAGATTATAGTGCCAGAAACATGCTAGAAATGTTACCCACTAGTAGATTGTGCCAGAAATGTTTCCCAGTAATATATAGTGCCAGAAGCATGTCAGAAATGTTATCCACTAGTAGATTGTGCCAGAAATGTTTCCCAGTAATATATAGTGCCAGAAACATGTCAGAAATGTTAGCCACTAGTAGATTGTGCCAGAAATGTTTCCCAGTAATAGATATTGCCAAAAACGTGCCAGAAATATTACCCACTAGTAGATTGTGCCAGAAATGTTTCCCAGTAGTAGATAGTGCCAGAAATGTTATCCAATAGTAGATCTGATACTAAGTGCCAGAAATATTACTCAGAAGTAGTTTGTGCCTGAAAATTTGTAAAATAGTAGATGCTGTCAGAAATGTTACCAAATAGTAGGTGATGTCAAAACCCCTTCCAATCACTTGCATAGAATAGTGATCTGATTGACTGTACAAAGTATTATACTGGGGAAGCCCTAGTCACTCTCTTATACTGAGCAGCCCTAGTTACTCTCCTTTGGGCCTATATTGGCTGACTTAGCATAGCCCATGTTTATCTAACATTTAAGTGTTGACATAGCCTATATGTTGCAGTCACCAGCTATCCGAAGATACAATTCTAATCAAAGTACTGACAGTACTGAAGGTTTCGGACCATATATATGTCGATTGTGACTATACAATACGAAAAAGCTTGGAAGGGAAGGACTGGTACCATTGATACATAGTTAGTTGACCTCTAAAGCATTATTTCCTGAACTAAAATGGTGTTTAATGGAACGGTTTGTTAAAATTGACTGGTCATCTGAACATAATTGCTGTGAACTTTTCTGAAAATCCTGTCAGTGTTTAAGATATTGTTTAAAGAAATAAATTGATGACCAGTAGCACACAGTGCAGTTCCAATAGTTCAATTTACCTGAAGTTTACTTAAATTTATATTTGAATTTAGTAAAGGGCCATTACTATATTATTATTTGGCCGACGTTGGCGTCATATATTGTGCCTCATGCACCTATCCATGTAAATACCCCGTCAAATTAAAATGAAATCTGAGCAAGCTGTTCCAAGACATGACTTCTAACAGTCATATTTCCTATATGGCTATCTGAAAGCAACAAAGGGTCATATTTCTGCTACTAACTGGTGGATTGTAACAGTATTTGGCGTGCACCAATCACCTATCCATCTATACACTACAACCACGTTTGGATAAATTATATATACCATGTGAATCTAGATATCATACAGTTGACAAGATCTAATTGTAACAGAATATGTTGCAGAATGTCCCCTAAACGAAACTTACAACTGTTATTGGTGAGGTTAATATCTAAATTTCAACGAATAACAGGCCATTAGTGAGCACTTGGTTACATGGCAACAAGCACTTTTAAAACAACTGCATATACATGTATATCCCTACTGACCAAATTTTCCGAAAAATCTAATATGTAAATTGTGACCCATTCAGAGGACACTACTCCATTACCATGGCAACCAAGTATTTCAAAACAACTTGACTGAGTTTGGGATACCCAAATACCCCTAAATGCCAATTTTCAGCAAATTTGAATATCTAAATTTTTGACCAATCAGATCTCACCATTCAGTTTCCATACCAACAAATCATTTCGAAAGACATACCAATCAATTCTGAGTGTCAAAATATCCAGACATACCAATTTTCGGCAAAATCGAACAATATCTGAATTTGCCGAAAAATATCTAAATTTTCGACCAATCAGAGCCACCACTCAGTTACTATGGCAACCAATTCTTTAAAAAGACCTATAAATTAGTCCCGAGTGCCAAAATATACCGTAATACCAATTTTTAGCAAAATCAACCAATATAAATTATGTACTTTCGAAACACAAACCAATTGATTTGGAGTACTCAAATATCCCATGATACCAATTCTCCAGGCTGTTGCTACTTATTATGCAATGAATGTTAAATTTACGTATTTCAAATAATAAATATGGACAATATTATGATTTTTTAACTTTCTTCAACTTCAACTATAACTACAGAAAATTAAAGTAAATAAATTAAATTATATTGAATTTATTTATTATTTTATTTTATTTATTTTTTAATTTATTTTTATTATAATAATAAATTATTAATAATGATAAAAATAATAATAAATAAATTATTAAATTTTATTTATCTATAAACTAAATTACAGTAAATTAAATAATAATTTATTTATTTTATATTTATTATTTTTTTATTTTACTCGTCATAGCGAGCGGACGAGTAGAATTCTCCAGGCTGTTGCTACTTATTATGCAATGAATATTAAATTTACGTATTTCAAATAATAAATATGGACAATATTAGCCAATAAGCTCGATGAAAGGTTTTTCTAATAAGAAAAATAATGCTTAAATTGTGGCCGATTTTAGGCTGCGAAATTCATATCCGCGGATATGAGTCATATTCGTCATATCGGGTGTTTATACTGTATTCTGCAATTTCCAGTCGTTATATTCATTCCCATAGTTTGTGTGTATTATGTAGAGATTGACGACGTTCCGACCATTATTCATTACTGTTTTCTCCGTAACGTTGTCTGTACCAATCCGACAAATTCAAGAAATGCTTGTAGATTTCAAATAAACGCCCGACTTTTAGATGTCGATTACTTTCTGGTTCATTTTTACCGGCACTCTGTGGTATATATTCGAACGCGACCAAATTTATCATATAACGTAGCATTTTACACGACAAAATTATTGGTAATTGCAACAGTTGCATCCGCATTTTAATAATTGACACAAATACCAAATGAAGAATTATCGATATCGTTTATCAAATGCATTGCACTTGGAACTATATTTTTGTCAAGGGGTGTTATCAAAATCACATTTTTGGCAAAATGAAAGTAGAAATACGGATGAAATACACCCGTAGCTAACTAAATCGCTTAATCGGCGCTATGTGATAAACATTCTGTCAACGTTAAACCATTCAAAATGTCTGCATTTGGGTTAATGAACGTATGCATTCTAAGCATAAATTGATATTTCGTAGTATAACAGTGGTCTGATTGCGCATTATGGGATATGAATTTCTTTATAAATTTGCTTGAGGCATGCCCTGGGGATGCATTACTATTAGGTTTCGGAAAGTAGTCCGAAACCTAAAAAGTGATCACAGCATAGAGTTTGGTGGAGAAATGACATTACTTTATTATTATCTGTTGCTCTGAGGCGTGTGTGCAAAGCTTCCAAATACTACAACACTAGAACCTCTCTATAGCAGTCACTCAACCCTTTACTCATTGAATATTCATGAGAGGTCTAGATAAGTGTTAATTAACCCTTTCCCTGTTTTATATTTTTTGCCAAATTTCAATACCTACTGAATATTTATTAAGAAAATAGTTATAAAGAAATATGGTAGGTGGAACATTATAGACATTTAAGAAAGTAAATAAACAGATCTATTAGATTATTTTAGCAAACAGAGCAGACCCTGATCAGACGGCTCCTCTAGGAGCCGTCTGATCTGGGTCTACTCTGTTTGCAAATGCGTGAAAAGACGTTTATATGAGGGAAAGGGTTAAAACATTTAACATTAAGAATAGCTCCTTTATTTCTCCATTATATTATCACTTATATTGTGACCATTCTTTAGAATAGTGCCTTTGAGACATTTCTAAAGAGTGGTAACAACATAATAATTTTAATATTTGAAAAAGCACCTTTAATGCTCTGTTTGGTTTGGTGGAGAAATAAAGGAGCTATTCTTGAATTGTTTTAAATTTATGCATCTTATCTGGACCCCTGATAGGAGCTCTGAATTTCTTTTGAGTGGCCATTACAGAGAGGTTTTACATGCAGTTCCTCATTATTGCCATTGTTGACGGAAGTGCAGTGATTAGGCCATCCCATGAAATGCTTCCAATCCTAATAGTATGTAGAAAAGTTAAACCCTTTGCCTCCTACACGACCTGACTGGTATTTTCAAACAGCGTTGATCCAGATGAGTAACACACTGTCTAATCGGAATCCAAGTTGTTCGATAAGGAAGGTGGAACATAGTAGCCATTGTAGAAAGTAAAGAACCAGATCTATCAAACCCTGAACAGACGGCTCCTGTAGGAGCTGTCTGATTTTGGTCTGCTCTGTTTTAACAAAGACATTGAAAGGCATATTTTTAGAGTAAAGGATTGATAGTTTTGATAATTAAAAACTGCAAATTGCAAGGTCTGTACCTGTTGATGACGTAATACAAATGTCATTATGGCCCACATTGCATGTTGATGACTTACAAATGTCATTATGGCCCACATGCAGATTTCTATTTTGTTTGCAAAATGATTTAACCCTTTCTATGCTATGTGTGTCTTGACTGTCATGAGCAAACGACTAGGAATCAGATAACTCTGCACCTCATCAGGATCCAAGCTGTTTCAATGGTTTCTAAAAAATTTGATCGAATCGGAAGTCGGTGAAAAGTTAAGCAAATCGAAGATTGAGCAGACATTATGTTTTTCAGCAGGTTGAAGGTTAACGGTTAAATAGGCTTGATAAATGAAAACTCATGGTTCTGTACCTGTTGATCACGTACGAATGTTGTCATTGGCACATTCAGATTTCTATTTTTTGATTAACTCTTTCACTGCCGATGTTGCATCTGTCATTACATATGCAAAACAGTTTGGATCCAGATGAGACGCCGAGTAACTCGGCGTCTCATCAGGATCCAAACTGTTTGTTACTGTTACTATTTTATGAAACAAAAATAAAGAAAATATGAAAACTGAAAATTGTAGCAGACGACAAACTTTGCAGACAACAAAATTTGGCAGCAAAAGAGTTAAATGTGAGTAAAATGTTTTAATGTAAAGCCACTAGTGACTTTGATCTGTGACATTTACCTCTGTGGCTGTCATATACATTGAGAGCCTACATGCAATGTCAGTCCCAAATGAGCCATTGTATTAAACAGTTATTCTGAGGTATTTAATTCTTTTGCTACCAAATATTATCGTCTTCATAATTTGTCATCTGAAACAATTTTTATTTGCTTAAGTTTCCCACTTTTCTTTCAAAAACCATTACCACAGTAACAAACTGTTTGGATCCTTATAAGACACCGAGTTACTTATCTGGATCCAGACTGTTTGTATAGGTAATCACAGCTGTGCCAGCAGACTGTTTGTATAGGTAATCACAGATGTGGCAGCAGACTGTTTGTATAGGTAATCACAGATGTGGCAGCAGACTGTTTGTATAGGTAATCGCAGATGTGGCAGCAGACTGTTTGTATAGGTAATCACAGATGTGGCAGCAGACTGTTTGTATAGGTAATCATGGCAGCAGACTGTTTGTATAGGTAATCACAGATGTGGCAGCAGATGGTTTGTATAGGTAATCACAGATGTGGTAGCAGACAGTTTGTATAGGTAATCACAGATGTGGCAGCAGACTGTTTGTATAGGTAATCACAGATGTGGCAGCTCACTATTTGTATAGGTAATCACAGATGTGGCAGCAGACGGTTTGTATAGGTTATCACAGATATGGCAGCAGACTGTTTGTATAGGTAATCACAGATGTGGCAGCAGATGGTTTGTATAGGTAATCACAGCTGTGGCAGCGAAAGAGTTTATGTTTGAGTTTCTGTTCTAGTGACATGATTGAAACTCAATTTGTTTCTTGACTGGTGATTAGTTTAATCCTTAAGGTGTCGGAACCGAGAATACAATACCTTTGAAAACAGTGTATACATACCCAGATCAAAGGGCTCATGAGTGAGCTCTTTGTTCAGAGTAGGCACTGTTTGTCATGAAAATCATTTTCTTCATTGATAAATTTGATGCAATTTTTTGTTTCAGAAAGGGAGATGAGCAAACAGAGCAGGCCCTGATCAGACGGCTCTTATAGGAGCTGTCTGATGTGGGGATCTACTCTGTTTTGCAAATGTATGAAAAGGCGTTTCTCTGAGGGAAAGGGTTAATCAATATTCAGAAAGGGAGAAGCGGAAGTCATTTTAAATTACTCAGCAGGATAAAGGTTAGGCACAAATTCTTGAACCATTTGACACAAGACATTATAGTAGAGACTCTTGAGATAGTATGTGTCATGCTCTATGTAAATTGTTCTTTGATCAGCTATGGAGATTGGACCTTGAAGAAATAAAAACTATAGTCACATGTTGGCATAGTCATATAATGAAAGAGTCACTATTCTGTAAATACTTTGCAAGGTGCAGTGAAACCTGTCTTTAGCGACCAATGAAATGAAGTATAATTTTGCATCTATAAGGCAGGTGGTAGCTTAATGCAAGACTCAAGTAACGCAGAAAGATCCTTTAGGAACTCTCTGTATTTCTGTTGTCCTGCATTAAGCAACCCCATTTTTCTAAACGTCTGATGTGAAATCAGCCTACAGTAGCTTAAGACACTGGCTTTACTGTACGTGGCAATCATTAGCACCATAAAACCTGGTTATTAGATCTGCAATAGTTGTTGTTTGTGTACAGTAAAACCCTTCTAAACTGGAATTCTTGTAGAGAAAAATTTAGATCTTTTAGACAGGGGGCTGCTTAATGCAGAGTGAAAGTCATGCAGAAAGCTCCTAGAGGAGCTTTCTGCATGACTTTCACCCTGCATTAAGCTGCCACCTGTCTCCAAGACAGATATTCATACTAATTTAGATGTCAGGTTTAGAGAGGTCTTACTGTTATTGTTTGTTATTCAACTTCTGGTTTCAGCTCAATAACTCGGAATTATTGACATATTTTAAATAAACATGATGTACACATTGATTGTATTGAGATAAAAGCCTTGTTTTAGATTAGAGGGATTGGTTTTGAAGGTCAAGGTCACTGTTACTACAGACAGAAACTTCACTGCCAATCATGAACTTATATTAGGATTTACATATTGTGATCAAACTTAGTGTGCTGTTCATTTAAATTGCCTTCAAACAATGATTAGGACTGCACATGGGCAGGATGGACTCTAGCAACAATGTCAAAAGAAAATTTGTTTCTACTGTACAACTTTAGTTAGCAAAAAGGTATTGTGACCATGAGACAAAAGATGAAATAACACTTGGCTGAGAAAGTCTGGGGTCATGGTAATGGTCACTTAAAATAGATTTATTTTTTTAGTAAAATTTTCTGAGTATTTCTTGCTTTGATAAAAGCTGTAGAATCAGATCTATATCATGTAACAAGCAAACAGAGCAGACCCTGATCAGACAACTCCTACATGAACCATCTGATCTGGGTCTACTCTGTTTGCAAAGGTGAAAAAAGTGTTTGTAAGAGGGAAAGGGTTAACGCATGCAAATGAAGCTAGGGGTCCTTTTTGAAGACAATTTTAACTTGATTACAAACATACTGACAGTTCATTTGGCTTTCTTGATAAATGAACACAGAAGAATGTGACATTACCATGGCAACCGTTGATTGGCCATGACAGTATTGGGTATCGGTGTGCCATTTTGTAGATAGACCGGTGTCAGAGAAGCCGTAACTTTACGGGCGGTTTTTGTTATCTATGTATGCCATGATTCAATACTATTACAGAATTAATAATTGATGTAATACATTGTCTTAACCCTTTCCCCTTATATAAACACCTTTTCACGCTTCCGCAAACAGTGTAGACCTAGATCGGACAGCTCCTGAAGGAGATGTCTGATCAGAGTTTGCTCTATTTGTCTTTGGAATTTATATACAGTAGAACCCCTCTAATGCAGCCACCAAAATAAGATATAATTCTGGGTCTTAGAGGCAGGTGGTAGCTTAATTAATGCAGGCCAAAAGTAATGCAGAAAGTTCCTGCAGCATCTTTCTGCATTACTTTTGTCCTGCATTAAGCAACCACCTGCTTTTAAAAACATTAACATCTCCTCATTAAGTGGTCGCTATAGAGGGTTTTTACTTTATCTGATTTTTTTTTTAAGTTCCACTGTGATGGAAAAAAGCATCTTTTCCATGTTTCATTTTATTGGTTCTGTCTATGAATGTTAATGAGGTAATGAAATCTTGAATAAATGTTAAAAAGGGAAAGGGTTAACCCTTTAAATGCTGAATATTCAAAGTGGAACGGCCCATTGGTGTTTAACCCTTTCTTTAGGGAACATTTATGCTTGAATTGATCACTTCATGAATATCCATTAATGTAAAGGAATTTTTGGCTCACAAAAACTGCAGGATCAGATCTGTATAATTCCACAAGCAAACAGAGGAGCCTTCTCATCAGGGTCTGCACTGTTTGTCATGTTACGCTTTTCTTTTGAAAAATCCCTAAATATTCACCATAAGCTTGACCTGTTTGAATTTTGGGATAGTCCATTTGAAAAGTCAGAATTGTAAGGGTTAAGCACTTTTTGTAACTTTCTTTTTATGCCCCTGCCATAAAATGGCTCAAGCATGTAATGTTGCCCTCGTCTGTCATTCCACCATAATGCTTGTCCTAGGCACATTTGATAACCATGTAACCTAGTAATGCCAATTTTGACATTGATGCAGCTACAGATTGCAGAGTTGCATACCATTTTTTTCAGATCTCTGTGACCTTGATCTTGACTTCTTACCTTAAACACAAAGTTTTGTCCAAAGCATTGCTCTTTTCCAAATTGCCTAAGGAATACCAAGATGGTTCTGTATTTGTATCTTGGGACTGCAGAGTGTCATGTACCTTAAACTTGATAACTCTATAACCTTAACCTTTGACCCTTGTCATTAAATTTAAGAAAAACTTTGTTTGAAGCATTAATCTTTTCCAATTCGCCCAGGGTATGCAAAATTTGATCGCTAAAATTTAATGCATCTTTGGACTGTGAAGTGTTGCATACCCTCTTCAGAAATATGTTACCTTGACTTCTGACCCTAAACTGAAAAAGCTTTGTCTGAAGCATTACTATTTTCCAATTTGCCAAAGGAATGCCAAATTCATTCTATGGATGCAATACTAGTTTTGCACAGGCAAACTGAGTAAATGCAGACACGGCAGCTCTTGTGAGTATGCTCAGTTTGCAAAATCATGAAATAGCTTATTTAACCCTTTCCCTATTCTATCTTGATTCAAAATTTCAATACCTACTGAATATTCATAGACAAAATAGTTATAAAGAAATATGGAAGGTGGAATATTGTAGCCAATTTAGAAAGTATAGAAACAACTCTTTCAAATTTCACTAACAAACAGAGCAGACCCTGATCAGACGGCTCCTATAGGAGCCGTCTGGTCTGGGTGTACTCTTTTTGCAAATGCGTGAAAACACGTTTATATGAGGGAATGGGCTATATATCAAGTCAAAGAGATAGAGCTTAGTCTGATAGTATTTGAAATTACTGCAGTACAATAGATATTTTTATTAAATAAATATCACACATAATCATAGAATTTACTACAAGCTATATAATGGGAAATTATGTGTTAGATTTATGTGGGATATCATGATGTCATTATTTCTTACATGAATATTCATGGAGAAAATGGTTATTATTTACAAAATAACAAGTGTGCATATATTGTTTACTTTCAGGGCAAGCTTGGAGAGCTCCTTTTATCATTGTGCTACGAGCCCAATGTGGGACGTCTTACTGTGATAGTCATCAAGGCCAAGGATCTCAAAGCTAAAGACATAACTGGCGCATCAGGTCTGTCTGTCCATCTGTCTGTCTGTCTCCGAGTTGTAGAGGTGTACTGATTTGTATATTTTTTCTCGGCCAACCCCAGAGGCAGTTCCAATGAGTACAGTAGAACCTGGCTATAGCAACCATATCATGAATAAACATGGGGCACTTTTAACCCATTCCCTCATATTGACGCCTTTTAAATTTGACGCCTCTGCAAAAGTTACCAGTTGAAACCATTGTGATAAATAGAGCATTTGCTCCTATAGGAGCAAATGCTCTATTTATCACAATGGTTTCAAACTAAAAAATTCTAAATGTTTTCCTTTTCTCTAGTTAATGCTCCTTTTCGGTAGATTTATTCAAATAGGTTGGATCTAAAAATAGTCTATAAGGTAATGGGTTAAAACAGGTTGTTTGATGCAGGGTGAAAGTAATACAAGAAGCTCCTAGAGGAGTTCTTTGCCCAACTCTTGTCCTGCATTAACCCTTTCCCTCATATAAACGCCTTTTCATGCCTTTGCAAACAGAGTAGACCTAGACCTGTAGGAGATGTCTGATCAGGGTCTGCTCTGTTTGCTTGTGGAATTATATAGATAGGATTTTACAGTTGCTGCCTGGAGGTAAAAGAAATCTTTGTTTATGTACCATTATAAGATTTCAGTTAATAAATATTCATCAGTGTCTTTATGTTTGACATGAATAATTAACCCATTCCTCCATAGGCTATTTTTAGACCCAACCTCTTTGAATGAATCTGCCCAAAAGGAGCATTTACTAGAGAAAAGGAAAATGTTAGAATTATGTAGTATTGAAACCATTGTGATAAATAGAGAATTTGCTCCAATGGAGCAAATGCTCTTTTTATCACAATGGTTTCAAGAAGAGACATTTACAGAGGCGCAGAAAGGCGTATTTATGGAGGAAAGGGTTAACAATGAAAGGGTTAAGGTACCATCAGTCTGTTTTACGTTTATTTTTTAAGGTGGCTGTAGACAAATTCTACTGTACAACAGAGCTACAGATAACGATGCATACTAAAATCGTCATTTCTCCACCAAACCCTGTACTGTGATCACTCATTAGAATCCTCTATTTGAGACGATTCTAAAGAGTGGTCATAGTATAGGGTTTGGTGGAGAAATAAAGGAGCTATGCTTGAAAATGTTTAAATTTACGCATCTTATCTGGAGCTCAGGTGCAAACAAGATGTAGCGGAGAAAACAATATATATATCTTTACAAAACATTGTAAATATTTCTCCTGTAACTGCAGCTCTACTGTCTGTCTGTTTCTCTATCTGTCTGTCTGTCTGTCTGTCTATCTGTCTGTCTGTCTGTCAGTCTGTTTCTCTGTCTGTCTTTGTCAGTTTGTAGATTTATGGTTTTGTGTCTGTGTCGGTAATTAACCCGTTACTGGGTGAATATTCATGTTATATTTCGCCAATTATTATTAGTACATTGGTTAAATCTGGTAGCAGAATATGAAGTAACAAATCAATTGTCATTGCTAACAGTAGATTATACCATTCATAGGCTATTTTCAGACCCAATCTCTTTGAATAAATCTACCGAAAAGGAGCATTAATAAGACAAAAGGAAAATATTAGAATTGTGTAGTATTTAAACCATTGTGATAAATAGAGCATTTGCTCTTATGGAGCAAATGCTCTATTTATCACAATAGTTTCAAGAAGTGACTATTACAGAGGCGTAGAAAGGCATACTTATGGAGTAAAGGATTGTTAGATCTGTAACATGTAAGTAAACATAATTATATACTAAAATGCTGTCTGAACGAGATTTCTTTAAAAAGGATTAACCCTTTCCCTGTTCTATATTTATTACAATATTCCAATACCTACTCATAATTCTGAAACATGAAAGGTGAAATATTGTAGCCATTTTAGAAACTAAAGAAAAAAAGATCTATCAAATTCCATTAGCAAACAGAGTCGACCCTGATTAGATGGCTCCTTTAGGAGCCGTCTGATCTGGGTCTACTCTTTTTGCAAATGCGAGAAAAGCGTTTATAAGAAGGAAAGGATTAACAAGTAAAAGGTTAAAGGTTTTAAATGAGACACTTTACTATAACACCAAGCCAAAATTCATAGTAAAACCTCTCCTAAGGGACCCTTCAAAAGTGCTTACATTGTCGGGCTTTAATAGAAGTGGTAACTTCATCCTTTCAACACTGGTTTTTTCAAATGGACTATTCCAAAATTCAAACAGGTCAAGCTTATCATGATTATTCAGATATTTTTTGAAAGAAAAGTGTAACATGACAAACAGTGTAGAGAGAGCACCTTTTAGGTCAGTCCTATCATTTGGGTCTACACTGTTTTGCAAGGGACGTACATTAGTGACTTAAGATTAAGTGTCCTGCACTGTAAGGGTTAATGTAGGTTAGAAGATTGCGAAAAGTACTGAAAGGAACTTTCTGCATTACTTTCATTCTAAATTTGAAACCATCTGCTTTTAATGCTAATGTAGGAATTGTCTGTTCAGTGTTTGCTCAGTTTGGTTATGGAATAATATTGATCTGATTCTAAATTTTGCCATGGCCAAAATTGCTTTTGTTCATATTCCATAATTAAAATTAATCAAGTCATTATTTCTTATATACTAACCCTTCGCTTGCTATTCACGTCAATATACCTACCTGTAAATAGTGAAGTCCCAGATGAGACAGCTCTTGCAGGAGCTGTCTCATCAGGGTCTGCACTATTTACAAGTTGATTGTGCAACCAGTGCACTCCACAGCAGTGATTGCACAGCGAAATACTTGTACACAGTGAAGATATATGTAATTATACAACAGGGCATGGGTAAAGAAGGAGAAATGTATTTTAAAATTCAGCAAGCGAAGGGTTAACCTTCGCAAGGTAATAGGTATACCCTTTACTCGATAATTACACCTTTTAACACCTTTGCAAACCAAGTCGACCCAGATCAGACAGTTCCTGTACTTGTGAAATTATATAGATTTGATTGTACAGTTTTTACCAGAGTCAAATCAGTTCTTGCTTATATGCTATTATATGTAATAGTTGATATTCATGATGTCATTATTTCTTATTAATTCATGATGTCATTATTTCTTACAAAAATATTCATGGAGTAAAGGGTTAATAAATAAGTGGACACATTAACCTTTCATCCCATGAATATTCATGTAAGATATAATGACATCATGAATATTAATTAGATTAATGGTTATAATACCACATGGACACAGGAATGTTTAACCATGGCAAAAACTGTAGTACATCATGTCATAAGCAAACAGAACAGAACCTGATCAGACAACCCCTACACAAGCCATCTGATCTGGGTCTACTCTGTTTGCATTGGCTTAAAAAGGTGTGTTTATTGAGTAAAGGGTTAAAGAGGTTCTTCTGCAATCATGGACTGGAATATGAGTAGCATGATTAGAAAAAAGGGGTTTATTTCATTGCAAACCATGTAAATCCACTCCCGTGTTCAATAAATGAATGGCTGCTTAAGACAGGTTCTACTGTAATTGGAATCTGTAGTGATACGCCTCAATGTATTCAAATAGCGTAACAATTTATCAGATACCTCATGATTGACATGATGTCTAATCTGGGTCTACACTGTTTTCATTGTAGTAAGACCCTTTTTCTCATAGATTGTCCCATATATTGTACAATAGTATTATATCAGTATATGTGTTCATTTCGAATACAAATTAAACCTATCACTGTAAAACTTGTCACAATGTTTACTGAATTTTGGCAGTACACCAGTTCTAACTTTTATGGTGGCCCATTTTGGAAAGCACGGACTCGTATCGTATCCCTTAATTAATCTTACAAACGACCAAATAAGGCATTTTAACAACGTTAAAACCCAGTGCTATCACTTTAACTGAAACAGAGTATGTGTGATATATCCTCTAGGGTAATAAAACTTTAACATGCCGTTAGGAAGTTTTGAGATTATCTTTAATATCCGTTTTGATCCTCATTAGACAGGGAGCAGTTGTTGTCATTTAAGGATCCAAACTCTTTGACCTTGTTATTGTTGTTTTTTAAAAAGAAATCACAAATTTATACAGACTGAAAATGTTTAGAGAGTGATTTATTTAGTTCGCAAGAGTCCCAGATAAGATGTGTAAATTAGAACAATTTCAAGAAAAGCTCCCTTTTTTCTCAACCAAAGCCTATGTTGTGACCACTCTTTAGAATTGTCTCGAAGAGACAATTCTAAAGAGTGGTCACAACATAGTCTTTGGTGGAGAAATGAAGATTCTAGGATTTATCTTTTGCTCTGGCTTGCTAAAGACCTCCAGTAATTGCATACTGAGTTTCTGTATCTAGTCTATCCAATCCCTTATGTCTTTACAGTCTGTCAGGGCTATCTTCACACTAAGCCCGCTGGAATCTCAGGTAGTAGTACTGCCATTCTTTTCAAGCAATTTGGACCTGGGAATTTTGATATCCAAATTAATCCCTTTTGCTTACATTTTTACGATCCCTAAATTTATAAGAATGAATTCTGGTACTGGCTCAGGGGTATAACTCTCCATGCACCCTGTGTAATTGTCTTCGGCAAAATTGTCATCTGCTGCAATTCTTAACTCTTTCTCTGCCAATGTCGCATCTGTGATTACCTATGCAAACAGTTTAGATCCAGATGAGAAACAGAGTAACTCAGCATCTCATCAGTATCCAAACTGTTTGTTACTGTGACTATGTTTTTTTGTAACAAAAATGAAGAAAATTGAAAATTACAGCAGACAACAAATGTTGCAGACGACAAAATTTGGCAGCGAAAGAGTTAAAGTGTATTTTCTCCATATTTTTTTCCAAACCCATAATCATTGTGACAAACAGTTTTGATCCTAATAAGTTGCTAAGTTACGCAATGTTTTATCTGGATCCAAACTGTTTGCATAGGTTATCACAAATTCTCTGCTTGCATCCAAAGAGTGGAGACATTTGGTGACGTGTGAAATTTTCTGAAAACCTCTGGCGGTTTTAGAACAGTGCATACATTTATTACCGTTGACGATATTTTTCCTGACAGTTTTCCCTTCTTATTTGATTGATATTTCACTTTACAGCCTTTCAATACTGAAGGCATTTTTAGCTCACCTTGCCCAAAGTGCCAAGGTGAGCTGTTGGGATAGTGCTGTGACTCCTGTTTCATCAATTCTTTAATAAAATCGCCTCCTACTGGGTCTATTTCAACCATCCTTGAGCAGTTTAGTACAGATGCTTTCAAATATAGGTCATTCTTGCAGAATTCTTGTTTGAAAATATTTATGGTGAGAAACGTTCGACTGCTTAGTTTAAAGTAATTTTACAGAATTTTTTCTTGGTTTATCATTTACCAAATTCCTGACAATATTTTCGTAATTACGGTATGAAACACAGACATTTTGGATGGGGCTAGATTTCAACATATTGCTATTTATTGAAATTTTCAAAACTTTTCTTCTCAGAAACTACTGGTCTGATTTCTAATAATTTTACAGACATATTTTCTTGGCTAATTCATTCCCTCATAGGCTATTTTTGGAACCCAACCTGTATGAAAACATTTACTGAAAAGGAGCATTTACTAGTAAAAAGGAAACGTTTAGAATGATGTAGTTTTAAATCCATGGAGATAAATAGAGCATTTGCATCAAATGCTCTATTTATCACAATGGTTTCAAAAAGTGACTTTTACTGAGGCATCAAAAAGCGACATTATGAGGAAATGGGTAAACCATTCACCAAATTCATTAAAAATGTTTTTAAATGACAAGAAACATGGGAACCATGATAGCCATAGTTGGGGCTGGTTTTCCATATATTACGATAGAGTAAAACTTTAAAAAATCTCCTTCTCAGAAACTATTGGTCTGATATTTAACTCTTGTGTTAACACATGTGCTATCATTTGCAAACAGTGTAGACCCAGATCAGGATCTGCACTGTTATGCCATTCAATATCCTCTAGCAAGTTTAAGCCTTTCATACTGAGTGGACTCTATAGTTAGCCCTTTACTTCATAAATAAGCCTTTCTACGCCTTTGCAAACAGAGTAGACCTAGATCAGATGGCTCCTATAGGAGCCCTCTGATCAGGGTCTGCTCTGTTTGCTTATGATATAATATAGATATGATTCTACAGTTTCTGCCATGACCAAAAATTCATGTGTCCATTTGATATCATAACTAATTAATCTAATTAATATTCATGACATCACTATTTCTTACATGAATATTCATGGAGGAAAGGGTTCAACAGTGATTTATTTTACTCTGATAACTCGGGGGTTTAAAGGGTTGATTTAAAGTTTTCATAAATATTTCTTGGTTAACCATCAACCAATTTATTAAAATAAGTTTAATATGAGAACAGTCACTTTGGGTTGGGCTTAAGTACAGTAAAACTTTTCTATAACAGCCAACTAAATCACATAAAATAATTTGTGTTAAAGGCAGGTGGTTGCTTAAAGCAAGGTGAAAGTAAAACAGAACGCTCCTATAAGAGCGTTGTTTTACTTTCACCTTATTTTAAGCAGCCACCTGCCATAAGTACGAACTAATTAACATAATTTAGTGGTCATTATAGAGAGGGTTTACTGTATTCCATTTATGGCTATAATGAAAGTTTCAAATTTCTTTTCAGAAACTGATTCCTAAATAATTTTTTTAGAGAAATATGTCATAGTTAACCATCAACCAAATTTATTACAAAATATTTTCATATGATATAAAAAAAACATGGTCATTTGGTGGCTAACTAGTGAAACTTTCAAAAATAATTACTTTTATGGAAATATTTCTGCGTGTATCATCTACCAAATTTGTTAAAGTTATTTTCATACATCTAAAACATGGTTATTTCCATATATGGCCAGGTGGGCGATTTAGGGTCATCATGGCTCTTTTGCTGATTTTGTGAGGTGTGGATTTTGTAATTTCCAAATGTTTAGTTGGCCCGGCACAAATTGCCAAGGTGAGTTATTGGGATCGCTCTGTATCTTTTGTCCTCCATAATTCCTTGTCAGTATGTGTCGCCCATCGTCAACAATTTCTTTAAACTACATCTCCTCTTAAATCACTGACTTGGTGTTCACCAAATTTCACAGGAATGATGTGTAGATGACCCTTTATCAACTTTGTTTAAATGGTACCAGTCTCCTGAACAATTTCTTTAACCCTTTACTCCATGAATATTCATGAAAGAAATAATGACATCATGAGTATTAATTAGATTATTGTTTGCAATGTACATGAACACAATAATGTTTGACAATGGCAGAAACTGTAGAATCATATCCATATTATATCATAAGCGAATAGAGCAGACCCTGATCAGATGGCTCCTATAGGAGCCATCAGATCTGGCTCTACTCTGTTGCAAAGGCATAGAAAGGTGTATTTATGGAGTAAAGGGTTAAATAACCCCTCCTCCTAAAAGTCCAACTAATTTGCATAAGTAGGTCACTGGAACAAACATTTCTTTAACCCATTACCTCATAGGCTATTTTTAGACCCAACCTCTTTGAATAAATCTACCGAAAAGAAGCTTTAACTAGAGAAAAGGAAAATTTTAGAATTATGTAGTTTTGAAACCATTGTGATAAATAGAGCACTTGCTCCATAGGAGCAAATGCTCTATTTATCACAATGGTTTCACAACATGATTTTTACAGCGTCTTCAAAAGTCATCAATATGAGGGAATGGGTTAAAGGCCATCATTTCCTAAACCATTGACTGGATTCTTACCAAATTTCACAAGAATTATCTGTATGTGACTCCCTGTCATATGTATAATTTGTTCCATTCTGCTGAATAATTAGGTCACAGGAGCTAAAAATAGATTTTTATGAACAATTCTTTAAGTTACATTCCCATCAAATTTCACAAGAATGGTTTCTGTTGAAGTTGCATAAATGTTTCCAAACTTCTGCATAGGTAGGTCATAGTAGCTTTTAGCCGGACGTGCGGCGTGCCGTCGTTAACAAAATTTTAACATTGCTTATAACTTCTGAATACTTAAGCTAGACCATATTTGGTATGCAGATAGCTTGGGTGAAGGCCTTTCACTTGATACAAGGATATATGAAATCAGGTCAAGGTCACTATTTTGAAACATTGGCTGTCATTAAAATGGTGTTATAACTTCTGAACTACATGGACTAGACAATTTATATTTGGTATGCAGATAGCTTGGGTGAAGGCCTTACAGTTGATACAATGATACATGAAATTGGGTCAAGGTCAACACAAAAAATCCGGCTTTAATGCGGTTTCCGCATATTTTTGCTTGTAATAGATTTTAATGAACAATTACTGCTCCTTTACCACTGAATAGGATTTGACAAAACTCACAAGGATGGTGCTAGATTGTAAAGTACCTATTTATAGTCTTCTTTCAGTCCGAAGGACTGCTTAGCTGACTACATTTACTCCCCTGGTCATTGCGTCATTTGCCTACAATATTGAGCACTGCTAACATAAGGTGCAATCATGCAGCTGCAGTACCGGCTAGTGACCCTCACAGGTACCCATTTTAACCTCTGGGTGGAGAGGAGGTGCGGATGGGAGGCACTGAAAAGCATCTCTGAAATTTCCGAGAGGGACAGGGATTTGAACCCCGGACCTCCAAATTGGTAGTCAAGTGTGTTACCACTAGACCACCACACACCACTTTTTATAACTTTGATTGTCCTCTATCAAAGTTATGAAAAGGCTTTGATTGGCTGTATGAGCTTTGATTGGCTGTGTGAACTATCTGCTCTTAAACTGCAGAATGGAATTTGATCAAACTTCATAAAAATGACTTATAGATGGTCTTCTCTCAAAGTGAAATAGAGTTGCCTATTAGCCAAGGGAGTGATACAGGGCCATCGTGACTCTCTTATTAGCTCACCTGAGCAAAGCTCAGGGTGAGCTTTTGGGAGACTTGAATGTCCAGCGTGCATCGTCCGTCCTCAACAATTTGCTTGTGAACACTCTAGTGGTCACAATTTTAGTCCAATCTTCGAAAGTGGGTCAAGTGGGGTTAAAAACTATGTCACTAGGTCAAACAGTAGAAAAACTTTGTGAACACTCTAGTGGTCACATTTTTTGTCCAATCTTCATGAAACTTAGTCATAATGATTGTCTTGATAAAATCTTGAACGAGTTTGAAAGTTATTTATGTGGGGTTAAAAACTAGGTCATTGGGTCAAATAGTAGGAAAACCTTGTGGGCACTCTAGAGGTCACATTTATAGTCAAATCTTCATGAAAATTGGTCAGAATGATTGTCCTAATAAATCTTGGACAAGTTTGAAAGTGGGTTACATGTGGTCAAAAAGTAGGTCACTGGGTCATATCTTAGAAAAATATTGTTTACATTCTAGCATCTATATTTGTCGCCCAATCTTCCTCAAACTTGCTCAGAGTGTTTGTCTTGGTGATATCAAGGTTAAGTGTGATCATGGGTGGGGTGGGAATAAAAAGTAAGTCACTAGGTCAAATCTTAGAAAAATTACTCAAGAGGGCACATTTTTAGCCCAATCTTCATTGGTCAGAATCATTGTCTTGATAAAATCAATATTCTTAATCTTTGAAAATCTTGTTCTGCAGAACCACTGCTCATGATCCACTATCAACATTGTTAAAATATTGTCCCTAAGGTCAATATTGGCCCTACCCATGGGCTACCCAGCAAAAGTCTTAAATCTATGGTAATCAGGTGAGCGATTAAGGGCCATCTTGGCCCTCTTGTTAAACTTTTCACCATGTGAATATGCCCTATTAATTTCCAGCATTGCCTAAACTATACAAGCTTAAAGATGGGAAAAGATTTTTCAATGGAACGAGACTAGGTTTTCGCTGTTTGCTATTTTATTTTCCATGAATGTGGGACATGTGTGCACTAGTATTTGCAAACAGTGTAGACCCGTATCAGAAGGCTCCTAGAGGATCTTTTTGATCAGGTTCTGCACTGTGTGTCATTCAAAGTAATCTAGCTAATTGAAACATTTCATGCTGAATTGTGACCACTGTAGAATCGTCTCCTCGAGACTATTCTAAAGAGTGGTCACGGTATAGGGTTTGGTTGAGAAATAAATCAGCTATTCTTGAAAATGTGCTAAAGAACATGGTAAGTAAAGAGTTCTTTGTATTTAATAAAAATGAAGAAAAATTTATTCCAATGGAAGAACATCTGCCATTCACCAGGATCGGTCGTAAAATTCAAATATGTGTACTGGATTTACTCATTTTGATGCATATGTTGGTCAATGATAACTTGGATATTCTCCTTGCATAGTTTTCACTTTAGACTGAATAGTATTGGTCATTGTTGCATACACCTAATTAACCCTTTCCTTCATATAAACACTTTTTCACGCATTTACAGAGTAGACCCAGATCAGACTGCTCTCAGGGTCTGCTCTGTTTACTTTTTACATGATATAGATCTGATTCTACAGTTTTTGTCGACCAATGCAAAAAAATTCCTTGAAAAGTTTACATTATAAAAGATTCATCATGTCAATATTTCTTACATGAACATTGAACAGGGAAAGAGTTAATATTTTTAGTGTTGTACAGAAACCCGTTCAGGGTCAGTCAGAGCCTGACCAAAAATTGACAAAGTTTTCTGTGTCATAAAAAGTCTTAACCCTTTTCCTGTTCTGTGTTCATTCCAAATTTCAATACCTACTGAATATTCATAGATAAAATGATTATAACTAAATAGGGAAGATGGAAAATTGTAGCCATTTTAGAAAGTAAAGACACATATCTTTGAAATTCTATTAGCAAACAGAGTAGACCCTGATCAGACAGCTCCTCTAGGAGCCATCTGATCTGGGTCTACTCTGTTTGCAAATGCGTGAAAACACGTTTATATGAGGGAAAGGGTTAAGCGACCACCTGCCTGAACGAACCAGTTATTAGGTTTATTTTGTAGAGATGTTTTACTATATTTGTTACTTAAATTCAAAAATTGTTGGCATGGTCAATTTGTGACAAATAGGAATAAAATGGATTGATCTTCTCCAAATATAATACATTTTAACAATGAAGTTTATATATTTAATCCTTTCCTGTATGAACATATATTCCTGATTTGGTCCCTTCATGAATATTCATTAAATTAGATTTTATAATTTTATGTAAATTTTTCAAGGGACTTTTTGCTGTGACTGGAACTATAGGATCAGATCTATATAATATCATAAGCAAACAGAGCAGACCCTGATCAGACGGCTCCTACAGGAGCTGTCTGATCTAGGTCTACCCTATTTGCAAAAGCTTGAAAAAACATTTATATGAGGGATATACAAACTCATTTGGGAATGCATATGATCTTGACTTATTTTTAATTTCATAAGTTAAAAGACTGTTTGGCACCAGCTCAGGTACTGCATTATTGTTCAGTTGACATTTACTTTTGTTATACCCCAACAAACTTGTTTGAGTGTTGGGGTATACAGGAATCACCCTGTTCGAGCAGTCGGTTGGGAGGTCGGTCCACTGGTCGGTCTGTCCGTCCTCATTTGAACATGGGTAGCTAGGTTCGCAAACTCCTCCTTCATTCTTAAAGTTATTGACTTTATATTTGGTATACATAATAACCATGAATAGTAGATATGCAAGACACAATTTTTATGTGTTTACCACTGAGCATTGCAGAATTATCTCCCCTTGAACTTTGAGTATTTTGAGCTCACCTGGCACAAAGTGCCAAGGTGAGCTATAATTGGGATGATCCTGTGTCCGTCTTTCTTAGTCGTGCGTCGTGTGTATGTGCGTTGTCAACAATTTACTTAAACATATTCTTCTTTGAAACTACTGAAAGGAAATTGACAAAAATTGGCCAGGATATTCCTTAGATGGTCCTCTTCCAAAATTGTTCAAATAGTTTAATTCCATAAAGAACTCTGGTTGCCATGGCAACCAAATGAAAAATCTTTGAAAATCTTCTTCTGCAAAACCACTGGTCATATTTCAGAATAGTTTGGCAGAAATAGTCCTTAGGTGACCCTCAGTTTAATTTGTTCAAATCATGCTGTTATCCCAAAAAAACATAGCCACGAGGGGCCAGGACTAATTTTCCTTGGATCAGTCCTTAGGTGACCCTCTACTAAGATTGTTCAAACCATGTTGATATCTAAAAAAACCCTTCAAATATCTTCTTCTCCAGAACCATGTCGCCTAGAGCCTTCATATTTGGTATGAAGCATGTGCTCATGGTCCACTCTCAAGATTGTTCAAATATTGCCCCCACCTAAGGGCTCTCGTTTTGACATTGAATGTATAGGAAAGTTTTTGAAAACCTTCTCCTGCAGAACCATAAGGCCTAGAGCCTTCATATTTGGCATATAACATGTGCTCATCATGTGCACTATGAAGATTGTTCAAATGATATCCCTGAGGTAAATATTAGCCCTACCCTGGGCACCCCTTATTTTCATTGACATATATAGGGACATCTTTGAAAATATACTTCTCCAGAACCATTATGGCTTAGAGGCTTCAAATTAGGCATGCAGCATGTGCTCATGGTACACTAACAAGCTTGTTCAAATTATGGCACTGGGGTTAATATTGGCCCCCTTGTGCTCTCCTTATTTGCACTGAATATATATGGAAATCCCCCCCCCCCCCAACTCTGGAGGGGGACTATCGCTATAGGATTGTACTCCGTCCTTCCATCTGTCCATCCTTCTGTCCATCCTCTTGATGCTATTGGAGTGAAACTTCATAGTACAAAGAGCAGAATGGAAGGCAGTATCATAAATTTGTTTTTGGGTTCTGTCGGGGACTTGCGATGCTTGATCTTGTTTAAATTGAAATATATAGGAAAACCTTTCAACAAATTTCTCTAGATTAAAAAGGCCTAGATTCTTCATCTTCATACTTGCTGAATTGTAGTATGTGCTCATGGTCCACTATCAAGATTGTTCAAACACCTGTGGCTAACCTTTCTCACATGGAAATCCATTGTATACGTAAATCTGTGGTAACCAGGTGAGCGATTAAGGGCCATCATGGCCTTCTAGTTTTGTCATTTTGGCTTGAAACATGGGTATTTGGATTTGCGATCGAGGCTGCTGTACTGGGGTATTCCATCACCTTTGGTAAAAGTTCTAGTTGGATTTGCGATCGAGGCTGCTGTGCGGCGGTGGGGGGGGGGGGGGGGGGGGGGGTATTCCATCACCTTTGGTGATAGTACTAGTTGGATTTGCGATCGAGGCTGCTGTGCGGCGGTATTCCATCACCTTAAGTGATAGTTCTAGTTAACCCTATACTCCTTGAATATTCATGTAAAAAATTATGACATCATTAATAATAAACAGATAAATTTTGGTTATGGCAGAAACTGATGAATTAGATCTATAATTAGTATTCCATAAGTAAACAGAGCAGACCCTGATCTCCTACAGGAGCCATACGATCTGGGTCTACTCTGTTTGCAAAGGCATTAAAAGGCATATTTATGGAGTAAAAGGTTTAAGAATTCTTGTTCTGTTGAATTTTACTGAAAAAAAAAATGTTTTTCACTCAGCATTATTTTTGTTGATTTGTTTTGTAAAAATAGTTAAAAATATTTTTTACATTTATCTCACCTGACCTTTTTGCACAGGGTGGGCTAATGTACCACCTACTTTCCGATATCCATCGTCCATCTATCAGTACATCACTCATCAACTTTTCACTCAAACAACATCAGCCCTTGGATGGAAATTGATTAAACTTGGCATGGGTATTCCTTTGAATGTTTTTTTTTAAAGAATTGCATTCCATTTGAACTAACTGCCATGGCAATCAAATGGCAAAAAATCATGATTTCATTTGAAATCACTTGATCAGTTTCTGTATAAGAATAATCATTAGGTGAAGCTCTACCAAAGTTTTCAAACCATTGTGATGAATATTCATGTAAGAAATAAAGACTGTACAAATATTAATTAGCTTAGAGGTTTTTAACCCTTTCCTCCATGAATATTCATGTAAGAAATTATGACACCATTAATATTAATTAGATTAATTTGTTATAACAGCGCATGGATAAAACAAATTTTAGTCATGGCAGAAGCTGTAGAATCATATCTATATTATATCGTAAGCAAATAGAGCAGACCCTGATCAGACGGCTCCTATAGGAGCCGTCTGATCTGGGTCTACTCTGTTTGCAAAGGTGTTGAAAGGCGTATGTATGGAGTAAAGGGTCACCAGCATTATTAGCAAGGGAATTTTGTCTGTTGCAGAAACTGTGGAAGCAGATATATAAAATATAAGCCGTCTGATTTTGGTCTACTCTGTTTGCAAAGGCGTGAAAAGGCTTTTGTTAATAAAAACATGGCCACCAAGAGCAGGGTTATTTTTCCTTTTATGGCTGCAGTGAAAATTAAAGAATCTTCTCCCTATAAAAGCACTGGGCAGGTTTCTCTACTATTTTGCTTGAACATATCAAAGTCATTGTTTTTTGTCAAAATACATGGCTGCCATAGAGAATTAAAAAAATCCTTAAATCTGAAACTGCTGTCTGGATTTCAACATTAATTTGTAGGAATGTTCCTGAGGTGACTCTCTTCTGAAATTGTTCAGGTCATTGATATTCATTTCAGTACATGGCTAGAGGGGCAGGGATATTAAACCTGGCAAGCTCACCTGAGTACAAAGTGCTTAACCCATTCCCGCATATTGACACATTTTGACACTTCTGTAAAAGTCACTTTGTGAAACCATTGTGATAAATAGAGCATTTGCTCCACAGGAGCAAATGCTCTATTTATCACAATGGTTTAAAAACTACATAATTCTGAAAATTTCCTTTTCTCTAGTTAATGCTCCTTTTTATGCCCCCATTGACGATAGTCAGGGGGCATATTGTTTTTGCCCTGTCTGTTTGTCTGTTTGTCCGTTTGTTTGTTTGTCAGCAACTTTAACATTGGCCATAACTTTTGAGCCAGTACAGATAGAGACTTGATATTTGGCATGCATATGTATCTCATAAAGCCGCACATTTTGAGGGGTGACATGTCAAGGTCAAGGTCATCCTTCAAGGTCAGAGGTCAAATATATGGGTCAAATCACCGACTTTAACATTGGCCATAACTTTTGGACCAGTAGAGATAGAGACTTGACATTTGGCATGCTTGTGTATCTCATGAGGCTGCACATTTTGAGGGGTGACATGTCAAGGTCAAGGTCATCCTTGAGGGTCAAAGGTCAAATTGTCTGTTTCTTTGTCTGTAACTTTAACGCAACCTTAACATTGGTCTTACTTTTGAGCCAGTACAGATAGAGACTTGATATTTGGCATGCATATGCATCTCATAAAGCTGCACATTTTGAGGGGTGACATGTCAAGGTCAAGGTCATCCTTCAAGGTCAGAGGTCAAATATATGAGGGGGCATAGTGTTTCACAAACACATCTTGTTGGTAGATTTAATCAAAGAGGTTAGGTCTAAAAATAGTCTAAGTGGGAATGGGTTAAGAAAGTGCTGTATCTGTTGTCAGCAATTGAAACGTCTTCTCTAAAACATCTGGGCCAATTGTGACCAACATTCACAGAAATAGTCCTTGTGATATCCTCTTTCACTGTTGGTCAAAAGTATTGAAATCCATGTAGAACTATAGTTGTCATGACAACCAAAATCTAAAACTTTGACTATATACTTGTATGGAACCATTGGATTGATTTCAATATAATTTGGCAGAAAGTATCCTTGTAAACCAAAGTAACCATTGTGGTTTGTGAAAAAAAAAAATTGTAAAAAAAACCCTACAAATCATTGATTTGTTTCAAACATGGATATGAAGGGTGGAGCTAATTTTCTTTATATGGCTATAGTGGAAAGTAAAAAAAATCCACTGTCAAACCAATTGGCAGATTTCAATATAATGTGGCAGAAATAATTCTTAATTTTTGTGGCAGAAATCATTCTAGGCACCACTCTTCCAAACGTATTTAAACTATTACAAAACAAGGTCTCCAGGGGCACAGCTAATTATCCTTATATGACTGCAGTGGAAATTTAAAAAATGTATCAGACAAGTTTAAATATAATTTTGCAGCAATGATCCCAAGGTGACCCTCTTCCAAAACATTTCAAATTATTTTAATTCATTAAAATACATGGCTGCCAGGGGCGGAGCTAGTTTTCCTTATATGCCTTTAGAAAAAAAATAAAATATGTTCTCCTCAGAAACAAACTAGCACATTTCAATGTAATTTGATGGAACTGTTGCTTAGACAACCCTCTTCCAAAGTTGCTGGTGTGATTCGTGAAAAACATGTCCTTCCAGGGGCAAGGCTAAGTTTATTAATATGGCTGCAGTGAAATTTAAATATTCTTACCTCTGAAACCACTGGACAGGCTTAACCCTTTGTTTGCTATTCACATCAATGTACCTACCTGTAGATAGTGAAGACCCAGATGAGACAGCTCCTGCAGGAGCTGTCTCATCAGGGTCTGCAATATTTTACAAGTTGATTGTGCAACCAGTGCACTCCACAGCAGTGATGGCACAGCGAAATACTTGTACATAGTGAAGGTATATGTAATTAGTTGGTATTTAGGGCAGGTGGCTGTATAAAGCAAGGTGACAGTAAAACAGAATGCTCCTATAGGAGCGTTCTGTTTTACTTTCACTTTGCTTTAAGTAGCCACCTGCCTTTAATACAAATACTTGATGTAATTTAGTGGCCGTTATAGAGAGGTTTTACTGTATAACTTGCTGCTACTCATTAGGTTTGTCTCTCCATGGTGATTCTAATGAGTAGCTGCAAGATAACTTCAACAGACCTATTTACTGCTACGTTTTGGCTGTAGTTTCTACGTTTTGGCATGGAAAACTACGCACTACGATTTAAGAACGAAATTGCTACGGATCTGTTCAAGTTGGGATTTTTCCTCCCTTTTTGCACTTTTCAGGTATTAAAATACCTTTCCGCTCAATACAAACATGTATAAGTTATTTGAACACTCTATCATTAATCAATTTATTGTGAAAATGTCGGCAAATCATCTTAAGTGTCCTTGATTACCTGTGACGTAAATATAGGATGTAGTTAATATTATCCAATCAGCGAGCAGCTTTCCCGTTTCTCCTTATGGGATGCTTCAGAGCACATGGCGACTAATAGCGGCGGAAAAAATTGAACCATCAATATTTCAATAAAATAATGATATTATAGAATGCAATCGATGAACATAATCATGCCAGGTAGTGCAATCAAGATTGGATTTAGCAGTATTCGTGGAGCAGAGAATGTAAGGATAATAAGTACAAAGCACTCTGCTCGCTTTGTAAGAAAGCCATTGAAAGTGAAAGTTGTGTAAAATGGGCGAACTCGGTCGCAGTAAAGTCACATGCGAAAGGTCAGCGATTCCAAAAATACTGGAAACAGATAAAGTCAATAACTGGTATGGCAAACTTTTTTCAAGTTACCCCAATTCCCAAATAGATATCTTCTCCGCCGACTGCTGAAAAGACTATACCCCACCCACCTCCAGCCCGATGTTAAATTCTGCATCATGCATGCGAGCCTGTGATGTTGCTCAATGTCAAGTTTTGCCCTAACGAACGATCTACTGATAGGCTTGATAGCAGAACTATTATGGACAATTCAAACCATAGTTTCTCATTATTTCTATAAATCAAATGAAATTATATTTCAAAACTGTTCAAGATGATGTTTTCTGACTGTCAGATTGCTGAGATTTTTTCTTGTGAAGAGAGAAAGACGTTGTGCATGTATGTTGCTTTGGTCAAAGACATATGATAACACTGTCAGAACATATTACTATTAAAACTATATTACTATTAAAACTATGTTGTTAGATCTACTGGAAATTATAAGCTACTTTGTTCAAGTTTGTTGTATTTTTTGATGAGAGTCTGAACAAGACTGTAAAACCTTAAAGTAAGTTCACCGATCTTGTTGGACCTTAAATTTGGGGGATATGGCCTTAAAAAGCCCTGAAAGTATTTGCTTAAGATTTCTGCATGAACCATGTTTTTGTTTGATTAGTATATGTGCATAAACATTTGCTTGATAAATATACCATTTTACACTTTCTTGCAAAAAGAGCAGATACAGTTCAGACAACTACTGTTTGCTAGATGCCTGATATTCTGCACTGACCATTGTGGCAAAACAGTCCCCTGTTTCTTATGTCATTATATTGAATTCAGTTAATATCCATGAAAGCATGCTTTTTTAAATGAATATTCATCAAGCAAGGATTCAATTTTCAAGTTATATCACTTGAGAATTTGCTTGTCACATAATAATTACATGTGCACATAGTCATAGCAGTGTATTTCTACTGGACCCAGATCAGATATAGGTTCCTCAGGAACTGAACTGATCAGGATCAGCACTATTTGCTATGGATCATTTATTTTTCTGCAGTGTCTAACTCTTTGTATTCTTCTTTTGAACAAATATACTTAAGCAGGAGGATAAGTATAAACAAATTAGCAGGACAAGAGATAATTAAAAGGTCTACACATCATGACATGTTTTAATGAGGCAAACTATTAAAGACGTTAAAACTACTGATGGACATCCAAAAACTACTGACAGTCGCTTTGAAAACTACTGATACAGCATACAAGGGGTAAACAGGTCTGCTTCAATACCTACTGAATATTCATGGCCAAAATGGTTACAGAAGAACCCCTGGCCCGGGCCCCCCCCCCCCCAGCTGGCTGACAAGATACCATTTTTGTTAATGGGACCCCTTTTTATACGCCCGAAGGGACGTATTATGGTATGGCGCATGTCGTCCGTCCGTCCGTCCGTCCGTCCGTCTGTCTGTCCGTCCATCCGTTAGCAATTTCTTGTGCAACTAACTCCTGCTTTATTTTTCAACATAATTTCTTCAAACTTTCAGGAATGATAGATACTGATGTGTAGTTGTGCATATCAGTGAGATAACTCTCATATCATTTTTCATTCTGGAGTTATTGCCCTTTGATAGTTTCGGGTTCGTCCGTCTGTCTGTCCGTCTGTCTGTCTGTCCGTCTGTCCGTCCGTTCGTCCGTTAGCAATTTCTTGTGCAACGAACTCCTCCTTTATTTTTCAACATAATTTCTTCAAACTTTCAGGAATGATAGATACTGATGTGTAGTTGTGCATATCAGTGAGATAACTCTCATATCATTTTTCATTCTGGAGTTATTGCCCTTTGATAGTTTCGTGTAGCAATTTCTTGTGCAACTAACTCCTCCTTTATTTTTCAACATAATTTCTTCAAACTTTCAGGAATGATAGATACTGATGTGTAGTTGTGCATATCAGTGAGATAACTCTCATATCATTTTTCATTCTGGAGTTATTGCCCTTTGATAGTTTCGGGTAGCAATTTCTTGTGCAACTAACTCCTCCTTTATTTTTCAACATAATTTCTTCAAACTTTCAGGAATGATAGATACTGATGTGTAGTTGTGCATATCAGTGAGATAACTCTCATATCATTTTTCATTCTGGAGTTATTGCCCTTTGATAGTTTCGGGTAGCAATTTCTTGTGCAACTAACTCCTCCTTTATTTTTCAACATAATTTCTTCAAACTTTCAGGAATGATAGATACTGATGTGTAGTTGTGCATATCAGTGAGATAACTCTCATATCATTTTTCATTCTGGAGTTATTGCCCTTTGATAGTTTCGGGTAGCAATTTCTTGTGCAACTAACTCCTCCTTTATTTTTCAACATAATTTTATAGAACAGCCTTCGGGCGTATATTGCCCCGTCTTGCGGTGCTCTTGTTAGTTTTTAGCTAGATCTACCGTTTTGAAATTTTACCAAGGCAATTTTTTAGTTACCGATATTTTCCTATCTCTGGGAGATTATCTTTTAGTTCTCTACACAGACAGGCCACCTTTAGCATCCTGTCATGCTGTGATCCACGCTTGGCCTATTTTGGAATGGACCAATCAGGGGGAAACCCCCCCGCGGAGAACACCCGAATTACGTAGTCACGAGTTGGTTCCAGTTTTCGCTATACTGGAGTTTAGCAAATAAATTGTTCAGGAACCTGTCGTGTCAAAATTTCCACAAATACCACATGTGGCACGTATATTAATTAAGCGAGGAAACATTGTCGCAAAATTAAGACGATGACGTATCAAGACGCTATAGCATAGCTACAAAAAGCAGTATGCACTTCGGCCGATAAGCTTTTTACTGACATTGATCAGTAAGTAACTAGTAATGAAAAATTAACTGAACATTTCGAATGATAAAAAAAGTAAAAATGATCTTCGTCCCCAGGTCGATTGTACTGAATAAATCGAGGTTTCTAAAAAAAAAATCATGAATTTGTTTTGTAACTTAAGATTAGGAATGTTCCTCAAAAAAAAAAAATGGGTGCAAAACATACCTTTTGCTATTGGGAATATACCTGAATAAGGGCTATAAAATCAGCCAAAATACTATTGTAAAATAAGATTAAATGGAATGTCTTTTTCATTGTATACATAAATCTGTTATAACCAGGTGAGCGAATAAGGGCCATCATAACCCTCTTGGTAAACTGTAACATTTGATGTTTGTAGTTTTGATCAGGGTTGTTTTCACATTTAGAATAAAGACATAAGCGGATGCTAGTTCTGAGATGAATAATGCCGAGTCTGTCCATGACAAAAAACTTTAAGCATAATCAAATGTCTGTCTGTCAATGGCAAAAAACTTTAATCATGTTCATATGTGTGTCTGCCTGTCTGTCAATGGCAAAAAACTTTAGCCTTGATCACAACTTTTGGTGTTAGTATAATTTGTATGAAGTCTCTGCATTGAAACATTGGTGATCATTCTTCTATACACTGAAATACAGGTGTAAAAGGAGCCGATTTCCTATATTATAACATAAAATTATATCTTGATAGAGTGATTCAGATTGCAGGAAATTGCACCATTCAATGCGGCATACCAAAACAAACCAGCTCTGCCTTTATAAGCAGGTGGCTGCTTAATGCAGACAAAAGTTATAGGAGCTTTCTGCATAACTTTCTTTCTGCATTAAGCTACCATCTGCCTCTGCCACCCAGAATTATGCCCATTTTTGGTGGTCGCATTAGAGGGGTTTTACTGTATAATGAAATATGGAAGGTGGAACATTGTAGCCATTTTTAAAAGTAAAAAAACAGATCTTTCAATTCTAATAGCAAACAGAACAGACCCTGATCAGATGGCTCCTATAGGAGATCTGAGTCAAATGCAAATGCATGAAAACACATTTATATGAAGGAAAGGGTTATCCACAGCCCAGTGCCTCAAGACAATGTGCAGAACTTACATTGCACGTCACACAGGTTCATCTCGTAGTCACAATATATTGTTTGTGTCTGCTCTACATATCCTCAATGGTTTGAAATATTACACAAACTTTGTGAAATGTCTGGAGGCAAAACCCCTGAGAGAGACATATATTTTTGTTTTGAAAACAGCCTCCTAGTTTTATTTGGATTCAGTGACTTTCTTCCTGTCGTGGTGTCATGTGATTGTTTGCATGCTAAACAATTATTGTCTGCAAGAATTGCTATTTGCTGCAATAATGAAATTAGTTTTTTCTTCATTTATTCTCAAAACACGCAGTTGGGGTTATTACTAGGCATCTCATCATCTGGATCAAAACTACTAGCATGCAAAGAGATTTATTACGTGTTGCAGGGTCATAAAGTCCAGTTCACTCAATTGATCAGTCACTCCATTGGCATACCAGTTGTATTTTAACTCTTCTCTTACAATATACCTACCTGTAAAATAGTGAAAACCCTGATGATACAGCTCCTGCAGACAGTGAAGATATACATAACTATTCAACAGGACATGGGTAAAAAAGGAAAATTGTATTGTAAAATTCAGCAAGAGAAGCGTTATAAAATAGAACAGAAGTCAGGTAGGAGATGCCACACAAAACTTCACAGCAACACCAACAACAAAAATGAACAAAACCTTTATGTCAGACGCATGACTTCATGAATATTATTTAACCCTTTCCTCCATAGGCTATTTTTAGATCCAACCACTTTGAATAAATCTACCCAAAAGGAGCATTAACTAGAGAAAAGGAAACTTTTAGAATTCCGTAGTATGAAACCATTGTGATAAATAGAGCATTTGCTCCTATAGGAGCAAATGCTCTATTTATCACATTGGTTTCATAAAGGGACTTTTACAGAGGCATAGAAAGGAGTATTTATGGAGGAAAGGGTTAAATAAAAATTTAAAATAGCCCATATTACAAGAGAATTTTGGGTGGGACAGACACTGTAGAATAGGATCCATCACAATATTTAACCTATACCATATGAATATTTGTGTAAGAAATAACTATATGAATATTGATTAGTTGAATCATATAATGGCTTATGCACAAGGTTTATGTCCATGGCAGAAAATGTAGAATAAGGTTTATTTGCCATAGGCAAAACAGAGGAGACCCAGATGATTTGTATCTACACAGTTTACAAAGGTGCAAAAAGGTGTCTATCTGGCAAAGGGTTAAATAAATAGCAGTCTCTGTCTCTACTCTGTTTGCAAAGGCTTAAAAGTTGGAGATTATGAAAGAAGGGTAAAGATACATTGTTTTCAGGCTCAATATCCGTACCATTATTTTCTCTGATAAACACCCTTGGGGCATTACATTTTTTTTAAAATGAGCTCCTTGTATTAATGTACACAGATGGCTGCTGAATGCAGAATGAAAGCAATACAGGAAGCTCCTCATAGGAGCTTTCTGCATTGCTTTCATTTTGTGTTAAGTTACCACCAGTATTTTGAGGAAAAAAAAACCCCCACTGTTATTTCTTTATTTAATGAGTTATTTTATATAGCATTTTAGGATTTTTATGCCCCTGCTTTTAGGTGATGGGGGCCCCTTGTCCATCCGTACATCCATCCGGTAAAGTTTTCGTCAAAGATTTCTTGGCTTGTGTATGCTGGAATGATTTCATATTTGATCCGAAGCTAAAATCATAGTGAGTTGTACTGTGTCTCCCCTTTTCAGGCCTGTCGTTCATCTACTTCCTGTTTGCAGTGGAGGCATCCTTGTCCCATGGACACATTATTTCCCGTAAAGCCTTCGGCTTTCACATGTATACACTAGCATATCGTCCCGACGATCAGCACGGTCCGTAATTATTACCTCCGGCTTTACTCCAATAATGCCCCTCATCCCTCACTAAACCTTGGATGAGGGGTCATTTTCTTTTATTTATTGTTGGTTTCCACCAGAAGTAAGGAGACGCTTATAACAGTGGGGGCATTTATTAGGAAGAATATTCTATTTTAATCCACATTTCACTGAACTTCAAAAAGTGTTCTCCATTGCATTCTTTATTACACAAATTTAACCCATTCATTTAAATGTCTTTTCACTCATTTGCAAACAGAGTGGACCCAGATCAGATGGCTCCTATAGAAACCATCTGATCAGGATCTGCTCTTTGCTAACAGAATTTGATAGATCATTTTCTTCAGTTTCTAAAATGTCTACAATGTTCCATTTTCCATATTTCATTTCAACTATTTTGTCCATGAATATGTATAGTAGTAGGTATTGAAATTTGGAATAAATGTAGAACAGGGAAAGGGTTTACTGAACTTCAGAAAAGTGTTGTCACGGTGTTACATTCTTTATTACACAATCAAACAGTTGTGATCCAGATGTGTTGTGATATGGATCAAAAACTATTTGCAAAGCAAAAATGCATTACCCTTTACTCCAAAGATAACCAATTTAATACCTTTGCAAACAGAGTAGACCCAGTTCAGATTTCTCCTTTAAGAGCCATCTTTTCAGGATCTGTTGTTTGTTTATGAAATAATATAGAGCTGATTCATAGAGGATCTTACATGAGTGTTCATTACAAATTGTTTTTAGTCGGATTTTTTTTAGAAAAAACTCGGCTTATAGTTTGGCGAAAACCAGGCGGGCGATGTGCTGTCCTTAAGAAAACTTTAACATTGCTTATAACTCCTGAATTACTTAAGCTAGACTATTCATATTTGGTATGCAGATAGCTTGGGTAAAGGCCTTTCACTTGATACAAGAATACATGAAATCAGGTCAAGGTCAAGGTCACTATTTCCAAAACTTTGCTGTTTTTAACCAACTTTTACATTGCTATAATTTCTGAACTACAAATGCTAGGCAATTCATCTTTGGTATACAGATAGCTTGGGTAAAGGCCTTTCAGTTGATATAAAGATATTTGAAATCAGGTCAAGGTCACTATTTCCAAAACTTTGCTGTTGTTAACAAAACTTTAACATTGCTTATAACTTATGAATTACTTAAGCTAGACCATTCATATGTGGTATGCAGATAGCTTGGGTGAACGCCTTTCACTTGATACAAGGATACATGAAATCAGGTCAAGGTCAAGGTCACTATTTCCAAAACTTTGCCGTTTTTAACAAACTTTAACATTGCTATAACTTCTGAACTACAAATGCTAGGCAATTCATATTTGGTATATAGATAGCTTGGGTAAAGGCCTTTCACATGATACAAGGATACATAGAATCAGGTCAAGGTCAAGGTCACTATTTCCAAAACTTTGCCATCATTAACAATACTTTAACATTGCTTATAACTTCTTAATTACTTAAGCTGGACCATTCATATTTGGTATGCAGATAGCTTTGGTAAAGGCCTTTCACTTGATACAAGGATACGCAAAATCAGGTCAAGGTCAAGGTCACTATTTTTGAAAACTTTGCCGTTTTTAACAAACTTTAACATTGCTATAACTTCTGAACTACAAATGCTAAGCAATTCATCTTTGGTATACAAATGGCTTTGGTAAAGGCCTTTCAGTTGATATAAAGATATTTCAAATTAGGTCAAGGTCACTATTTTGACAAGTTGGCCATCATTGAAAAACTTCCAACATTTTTTATACGCCCACCTAATAAAGGTGGTCGTATATTGTCGTGGCCCTGTCCGTCCGTCCGTCCGTCCGTTCGTTCGTTCGTTCGTCCGTCAACATTTTGTTTGTCCGCTGTTTTCTGGGAAAACTGTTAGACAGATATTAATGAAACTTCACACAAATGTTTAATGCATCAAGATCTGAAGCTGAGTTGATTCTGAGGTTCATTTGATTTTTCATTTCAGAGTTATGGCCCTTGTCCTTAAAAAATATGCAAATAGTTTGTCCGCTGTTTTCTGGGAAAACTATTAGAGAGATATTTATGAAACTTCACACAAATGTTTAATGCATCAAGATCTGAAGCTGAGTCGATTCTGAGGTTCATTTGATTTGTTGTTTCAGAGTTATGGCCCTTGTCCTTAAAAAATAATGCAAATAGTTTGTCCGCTGTTTTCTGGGAAAACTATTTGACAGATATTAATGAAACTTCACACAAATGTTTAATGCATCAAGATCTGATGCTGAGTCGATTTTGAGGTTTATTTAATTTTTCGTTTCAGAGTTATTGCCCTTTTACTTAAAATATAATGCAAATATATGCATATAGTTTGTCCACTCTTATCTGGGAAAACTATTTGACAGATATTAATGAAACTTCACACAAATGTTTAATGCATCAAGATCTGAAGCTGAGTTGATTCTGAGGTTCATTTGATTTGTTGTTTCGGAGTTATGGCCCTTGCACTTAAAAAAATAATGCAAATCTATGCAAATATGAGGATTCCAGAGTTATGGCCCTTGTCCTTAAAAAAATGCAAATAGTTTGTCCTCTGTTTTCTGGGAAAACTATTTGACAGATATTAATGAAACTTCATACACATGTTTAATGCATCAAGACCTGAAGCTAAGTCGATTCTGAGGATCATTTGATTTGTTGTTTCGGAGTTATGGCCCTTGCACTTAAAAAAATAATGCAAATCTATGCAAATATGAGGATTCCATAACTTTTTCATTTGAAATGATATTTACTTCAATTTTTTTTATATGGTTAAACCTTAATGTGAATTTTCACATATATTGCGGGGGTTTTGATATGTCATTTTAATTCACCTTTGGTATTTAGATAGCTTTGGTAAGGACCTTATGGATGACATAAAGATACCTGAAATCAGATCAAGGTCACCATTTTGAAACATTAGCTGTCATTAAAATGTTGTTATAACTTCTGAATTACATGGGATAGACAATTTATATTTGGTATGCAGATAGCTTGGGTGAAGGCCTTTCAGTTGAAACAAGGATACATGAAATTTGGTCAAGGTCAACACAAAAAAATCCGGCTTTAATGCGGTTTCCGCATTTTTTTCCTTGTTATGAAACAAGTTTACTGTAATAATGTGACACAAGCTTTAGGTTAAGTGTTAAGCTTATTTTGATTCATTTGTTTTACCATTTACCAAAATAGAAACACCTTTTCATGTTTTTTGCAAACAGAGTAAACCCAGATCAGACAGATTTGCTTATGGAATTATATAAATCTGATTCTACAGTTTTTGTATAAGCCGAAAATTCCCTCGAAACAATTATTTTATAAAAATTCAGTTACTGAATATTCATGAAGTGATCTATTCATGCATAATTGTTCATTAGAGAAAGGGTTAAGGGAATGACCCTGATTGTGGTGATTGGATTTTCTGACATTACAAACTACAGTAAAAAACTCGATACTACGAAGTTTTAGTAATTGATTATTTATGTTTTTGTAGGCAGGTGGCTGCTTAATGCAGGGTGAAAGTCTGCATTAAGCTGTCGCTTGTGTTGAAGATCAATAATGGTACGTATTTGAGTGTTCTTAGTATCAAGTTTTTACCGTAACTACGGTAAGAAGTAAATTTGGCACCATTCTTTGAACTAGAATGAAAAAAAAGTGTAGCCCCAAATGCACAATGAGTTTTAACTCAGTTATCTACAAAAGAAGTATAGCAGACCCTGCTCTGGGTCTGACCTGTTTGCAAAGGCATTAACCCTTTCATAGAAATGCCTTTTCAAACTACATCTATAAGCTTTTGCAAAACTGTCCTCCTCTTTAATTCTAAAAACAATGTATTCTTCCATTTGTCACACAATCAGAGTGTCAAACTGTTTGGATCCTTATGATCCATAGCCATTTACTCCATAAATACGCCTTTCTACACCTTTGCAAACAGAATAAACCCAGATCAGATGGCTCCTATAGGAACCGTCTGATCAGGGTCTGCTCTGTTTGCTTATGATATTATATGATATAGACATGATATATACAGTATTTGAATTATCAAATGGACTGTACCAAAATTCAAACAGGTCAAGCTTATGGTGAATATTAACCCTTCGCTTGCTGAATTTTAAAATACATTTCTCCTTCGTTGCAGATGCCCTATTGTATAATTACATATATCTTCACTGTGTACAAGTATTTCGCTGTGCAATCACTGCTGTGGAGTGCACTCAGGTCGCACAATCAACTTGTAAATAGTGCAGACCCTGATGAGACAGCTCCTGCAGGAGCTGTCTCATCTGGGTCTTCACTATTTACAGGTAGGTATATTGACGTGAATAGCAAGCGAAGGGTTAAGGGATATTTCTAAAGAAAAGTGTAACATGACAAACAGTGCAGAGCCTGATAAGAGGAGTCCTCTCATCTGGATCTACACTGTTTGTAAAGGACATTAGTGACTCGTGTCCGGCACTGTAAGAGTTCAAAAACATCAGTTGATGTCTTTTCAGCCATCTTTTGGTGCAATAGATTAATGAACTCTGTACCTGTTCAATATTCATGAAAGAAATAAAGACATCATGAATATTCATTGGCTGATTTTTTTTTTATTGTAAAAGTTTCATGGGAATCTTTTCCTTTGACAAAAACTGTAGTACATGTATCAGATATACTGGTACATGTATATCATGTCATAAGCCAAACAAGGTTGACTCTGATCAGACATTTCCTACATGAACCATCTGATCTGGGTCTACTGTGTTTGTAAAGGCATGAAAAAGGAAACGAAAGGGTTAGATTATTGGCATCACTTAAAACATGATTCTAACGCAATCTGTCAATTTCCTGCAATCTGATTGGCTCATGTGACTAAATTTTCGGCAACCAATCTAAAACGGCCGAATTACAGCATTAGCTTGTAAATATATTAATGCGCTTTGTTTATCCAATACTTAGATCTACTGATAAATCAGTATGCATACACTGGCATATATTCAAGTTCAGTCCGGTATTTGAAAGTTATTAGTTTTCATTGTTTGTCACGACTTGACCGGTCTCTTATATGTCATATGGAAAATTAGTGAGATCTACTCTAAGCGTTGTGATCCAGATTCAACGTTATTTATCATACTTTTCAAACATAACGTGACGTCATTGTTACTGACGACGTTTTTGCGTATGATAACTGATAAATTCGTATGCATACACTGACATATATTCAAGTTCAGTCCGGTATTTTGAAAGTTATTAATTTCCATTCTTTGTCACGACTTGACCGGTCTTTTATATGTCATGTGGAGAATTATTGATATACTCAAAGTGTTGTGATTCAGATTCAACCTTATTTGTCATACTATTCAAACATAACGTTATAACGTGACGTCATTGTAACAGACGACGTTTTTGCGTACGGCGCTAAAGACTAAGATAACATTACTTTTCCTGACATGTGTATTGAAAGAGTATTGAAATGTAAAATAGCTGTCGCATAATGATTCATGACAAATGTAATAGTGAACTTACAATTGACCCGGTGTTTTGACTTTGTGTAAACCAGGGTGAAACAAATCCAGTTATTTTAAGAAATCTGGGAGAAACTGGGCACTATTTCTCGCCTCATCACTCATTCAATCACCTGCGCGCATAGGATATAACAACAATTTGGCATTTTTCGTGTTAAGATTGCGTTAGAATAGGGTTAATCCTACTGTAATTTGAAATTTGCGACGGTATATGAGGTTTTTAACGGTCTTAAATTATTTTAATGACTCCGCCTTCGGCGTTGCCATTAAAATAATTTGCGACCGTTAAAAACCTCATATACCGTAGCAAATTTCAAATTACAGTAGGATTAACCCTATATTTACATCACTAGTAGATTTCTCCTCAATGAATTTTGATGCCATTGATTAACTCTTTACCTCATACAGATATCTTTTGATGCATTTGCAAACAGTGTAAAACCAGATTAGTTCTCTGTTTAACCCATTCCTCCATAGGCTATTTTTAGATCTCTTTGAATAAATCTCCTGAAAAGGAGCATTAACTAGAGAAAAGGAAATTTTTAGACCTCTTTGAATAAATCTACTGAAAAGGAGCATTAACTAGAGAAAAGGAAATATTTAGAATTTTGTAATTTGAAACCATTTTGATAAATAGAGCATTAATTTTGCTCCTATAGGAGCAAAATTAATGCTCTAATTATTACAATGGTTTCAACAGGTGACTTTTACAGAGGTGTAGAAAGGTGTATTTATGGAGGAAAAGGTTAAATTGCTGGATGAAAATCTCCCATGAGAGCTTATCATGCTCTGCTCTGTTTGCTTATGAGTAGACCCTGATCAGATGGCTCCTATAGGAGCAGTCTGATCTGGGTCTACTGTGTTTGGAAAAGCGTAGAAAAGCGTATTCATGGAGTAATGGGTTAACCATATTTGAGTGTCTTAGATAATATTCTTATCAACTATCTGTTGGTGTCATTGATTAAATTGCTGACATCATGACTGTAACTCTTTTCCTTATATAAATGCCTTTTCACATCTTTGCAAACAGAGTAGACACAGAGCACACAGCTCCTATAGGACATTTTGAATATATATGAACTTATGAATATTAATTAGATTAATTTAATTTTGACAATGTTAGAAGCTAAAGAATCAGACCTATAATTCCATAAGTAAACAAAGTAGACCCTGATCAGAGGGCTGCTATAGGAGCCATCTGGTCTGGGTCTACTCTTCATGCAAAGGTGTAGTGAGGCATATTTATGGATTAAAGAGTTAATGGATAAAAATCACCATCAAATTAATGTTTGTCTTACATGTATTGCAGATCCATATGTGAAGTTTTGGCTGTCTTTTGGCAAGGAGAGAGCAGAGAAGAAAAAAACCTCTATCAAGATGCGGACTCTCAACCCTGTGTATAATGAATCATTTATTTTTGAAATACCATGGGAAAAAATTCGAGAGGCTTCTATTGAGGTCACTGTAATGGACTTTGATAAACTTGGAAGGAACGAAATGATTGGCAAAATTCTGTTAAGCTCAAAAAGTGGCCCGTTGGAAACTCGTCACTGGAATGATATGATATCCAAACCCCGGCAGCAGGTGGCCCAGTGGCACTTACTGAAAGATTGATGACAGTTCACAGCTTAGACTGACTTGTTTTAGAGTGATGGAAACTATACAGAGCATTGGGCAGGCAAACAGTACCAGCCCTGATGGCACCAATGACTGAATCAATGCTGTTACTGGTCTGTGGAGATGTCTTATGCACAAGGTTGCATAACTGACTACGAATTTTGAAATTGTTGGTATCTTAGCATGGAACATTTGAAAGAGACCAGTGCTTGAATTTAAAGTTAACAAATAGTCAAGCCATTTATACAGAGCTACAGATAAAGGTGCGTACCCAAATACTAAAATCATTATTTTCTCCACCAAACCCTATTCTCTGACGACTCTTTAGAATCGTCTCGTCAAGTATAAGGTTTGGTGGAGAATCTTTAAATTTACGCATCTTATCTGGACCTCTGATTTATACATTGAATATTGTTGGAGAAGGTAAAGACATAAGCTGGTGAATGTTCATATTTTTATTTGTAGTGAGGTGTTATTGTTGATAATCCAGCTGAATTTTCACTGCAAATTGGTGCCAAAACCTGTCATCAGTATATATTCTGCTCTTAGTTTGTAGCTTCTTTTTCAACCTGATGCAAATAATAAATAGCTAGATTTAAATTAGTTGCCATGATACCATACGGAAAATGATCCCAAACTGTGTGCTACAATAATTTAAAAAGACAGTATGTTACAGTTACAGTCTATATATAAATATATATACAGTAAACTTTGCTTGTAATGATATTCACGGGGCCTTGAAATATATATCATTTCTTAATACCATCACAAGCATTTTTTCGTGTCGTGATAATGCCATCTGAATATTATGCTATCTGGAACACCAATTATTATACAGTGCTCCCTCTCTACAACGACACCCTTTGGGATACGAAGATTGTATGTGTTGTTCAGAGGGAGTTGTTATTGGGAGGGAAAATCAAAGATAATTAGCTTGTTTGCAGATCCCCAGATAAGGTGTATTTCGAGAACTAAAACCGTTATGCCTCTATCAAACCCTATGTTGTGACCACTCTTTAGAATCGTCACAAAGTGACGATTCTAAAGAGTGGTCACAACATAGGGTTTGATGGAGGCATAAAGAAAATACGATGGAAAAAGGTTGTTTCTGGAGCCTTGTTGTTTCGGAAACAGTGACATGCGTTGTTGTAAGGAGGTAATCGTTATTGAGAGGGCCGTTGTAGGGAGGGAACACTGTATATGAGAACCACCACCATTTAATTGCCAGGTTTATGAAAGAATAAAGATAACCAGTTATTGATTTTGAATCAATTAAAGTTGGCTCAGTAGTAACCTGCTACTTTATTTACTATTTACATGCATATCTTCTGGTATTGAAATACAGAAATCAAAACTGGAACTTGTTTCTCAAGTGCAATACTGTGCATGAAAGGAATGGCATTACCTTTTATTACATTTCACAATGTTTTTGACAACAGAAAGAAGTAGCTTGACGTGATCTTCCATAGGGAAGTAGAACTGTACGCTTTTCAGACGTATTTAATATTTTGTATTTATTCTTGATTGAAACTTACAAATAATATTCAGAGCTACAGATAAAGGTGCGTACCAAAATACTAAAATCATCATTCCCCAACCAAACCCTGTACTGTGACTACTCTTTAGAATCGTGTCTTTAAGATGATTCTAAAGATTCACCAGGTCACAGTATAGGGTTTGGTGGCAGTAAAACAGTAAAACCTCTCTATAACGGCCACTAAATTACATCAAGCATTTTGTTTTAAAGGCAGGTGGCTGCTTAAGGCAAGGTGAAAGTAAAACAGAACACTCCTATAGGAACATTCTGTTTTACTTTCACATTCCTTTGAGCAGCCACCTGCCCTAAATACCAACTAATTAACACAATTTAGTGGCCATTATAGAGAGGTTTTACTGTACTTGTTCTTGAATTTTTTTAAAATTATGCATCTTATCTGGATCTTTGAATATTGTTACATTTGGAGTGGGATACATTGAAATATATAGGCAATAAGCAGCGACCATGCAATCAGTATCACTACAAGCGATATATCGTTACTTGTGATATTATGACAAGTGGTGTTTACTGTATATACATGCCATATATTGGTATATTCCTATCATTTTCTGCATGTCTTGCCCATATTAAAATCTGCTTGCATTTTTCCATACAGGAAGGCTGGCATTATATAGTCATGCTATCTGCTGTTCCATCTATCTGTCTGGCTATAACATCATTAATTTTCACTATACCTATTAAACTTATAGAATTGTAAAGCATGGTGAGTTTAGCTGTCGACTACATCTATGTCTGCAGCTTTAAACCCTTTCCCTGTTGTATGTTTATTTCAAATTTCAGTACCGTCTGATTATTCATGGACAAAATAGTTAAAATGAAATATGGGAGATGAAGCATTGTAGCCATTTTAGAAATTAAAGGCACAGGTCTATCAAATTTCAGTGGCAAACAGAGTAGATCCTGATCAGACGGCTCCTCTAGGAGCCGTCTGATCTGGGTCTACTCTGTTTGCAAATGCGTGAAAACTTGTTTGTATGAGGGAAAGGGTTAAACCCTTTCCCTGTTGAATATTTATGTAACATCATGAATATCTATTAACTGAATGTTTATAATGGAATATTCACAGGCGAGGCATTTTAGTGTTGGTAGAAACTGTAAAGTCAGATCTATTATAATTTCATAAGCAAACAGAGAAGGCCCTGATATGATGGCTCCTACTGCAGTCATATAAGTCTGATCTGAGTCTACTCTGTTTGCAAAGGCATGAAAAGGTGTTTGTATGAGGGGAAGGCTAAGGTGTTTATTATAGATAAAAGTGCCACTTCAGATGCAGTTTTTCACACAAAGTAACAGCACTGTGTTGTTTTTCACATGTTAAGTATCATGCAGCAATGACACAATCTGTTCTCAACATATATCCGTAGGTCAGAGGTCAAGGTCAGTGTTCAAGGTTGTTGCTAGTAAGAGCACAATAAATCATGAATATCTTGAAATTTGGGTGAACAAATTTAGTTCAAATATTGCACATCTGTGTGATATGCCTGCACCGACTTTGACATAAGATATTATTATTTTGTATCAATTCACATAAAAAGTTTATTTGTTTGTTATAATTATATTAAGTTAAGATATTGCTGCTCATGGGAATAACCCTTTGAATGTGGGACAATTAGAGGCACTGTTATAATGATGCAAACAGTGTAGACCCAGATCAGAGGGCTCCTAGAGGAGTCCTCTCATCGGAGTCTGCCGTATTTGTCATTCAAATTCCTCTGGCAAATATCAGTCTGTCATACAGAGTGCACTATATATTTAACCCTTTCCCACTTAGGCTATTTTTAGACCTAACCTCTTTGATTAAATCTACCAAAAAGGAGCATTAACTAGAAAAAAGGAAATATTCAGAATTGTGTAGTTTTGAAACCATTGTGATAAATAGAGCATTTGCTCCTGTGGAGCAAATGCTCTATTTATCACAATGGTTTCATAAAGTGACTTTTACAGAAGCGTCAAAAGGCGTCAATATGAGGGAATGGGTTAAACACTGATGTGCTATTCCACCGTGAAAATTCAGTCCTAAAAAAGTTAAATGGTAAATTCTCAGGCAAATTGCTGTCTGTCAAATGGTAAATCCCATGTCATTCAATTTTGACAAAACGTGAGCACTCAAGTATAAATATCAGGTTTTTATGGCCAGTGGAAAAACTATTTGAGGAATTATAATGTCCATATCGGTATTGAACAATACCGGTATTGTGATATATATCTATGCAGGCCTCATCGACGTAGCTGCAGAACACTTTAGACTATGTGCTTTGTGTACTGTTATAAATGGATTAGGAATTGATTGTTTATATTGTGGATTTCATCCTGCATGTATCACTTCATTAGCAGCTGAAGTTTTACATCAAAATTATAAACAAAACTTTTATTTAAAAAAATCTTATCTTTCATGCCTTAATTGGTATATGCATGTAAAAAATGTTTACAAAATTTGGTAGAGTTACGTGCAGGTTTTTGGTAGATATTTCAGAGTTATCATGTTTTTTAACCCATTACTCCATCATAAATAAGCCAAGGTCTGCTCAGTTTGCTTATGATATAATATAGATATGATTATACAGTTTCTGCCTTGGGCAAAAATTCATGTGTCCATGTGCTATTATAACAAATTAATCTAATTAATATTCATGACATCATTATTTCTTGCATGAATATTCATGGAGGAAAAGGGTTAACCTTTATCACTGTGGTGAATTTGTGATAACCTTTTGCAAACAGTTTGGATCCAGATGAGACACAGCACAACTAAGAGTCTTATCAGGATCTAACCAGTTTGACACTCATACATTGTGTTTTGAATGGAAATGAAGGAAACAGGTACTTTTAGAATTGAAGCAAAAGACTAAAGTTTTTGTCAAAGCAAAATATGACCTTAAAAAAGTTTTTATTATAAAAATCCAGGTAATATTTATTCACGATGTCATTATTTCTTACAAGTATATGCAATAGGCGGAAATCACATACATTTTAGTTTTGCATTAATCTCCAGCACACTACTGCAAATTTGTGATAACTTGGCATCTCATCAGGATCCAAACTGTTTGACACTGTGACACTAATTTCAAAGAGAAGAAAACGGTATAAGAATTGAAATGGAGACTTTATTTGCAGTCCACACCCGCTCATAGTGCAGACTGGGTTACTTGAGGAAAACACATTTAACCCTTTCCCTGTTCTATATTTAGTCCAAATTTGAATACCTACTGAATATTCATTAGTAAAAAAGTAATAATGAAATATGGAAGGTGGAACATTGTAGACATTTTAGAAAGCAAAGAAACAGATATATCAAATTCCAATAGCAAACAGAGTAGACCCTGATCAGACGGCTCCTCTAGGAGCCGTCTGATCTGGGTCTACACTGTTTGCAAATGCGTGAAAATACGTTTACATGAGGGAAAGGGTTAACCCTTTTACTCCATAAATACACATTTCTACGCCTATGGAACCCAGATCAGGGTCTGCTCTATTTGCTAATGATATAATACAGATATGATTCTACAGTTTCTACCATAGCCAACAATTCCTGTGTCCATGGGCTGTAATAACAAATTAATCTAATTGATATTGATGGTATCATTATTTCTTACATGAATATTCATGAAGCTCTAAAGGTATAGACGAGACCAAACACGGTCTCAGACTTGTTCTCTAAACTGTTTTAAGTATCCATGAATATTCATGGAGTAAAGGGTTAAGGCTTACCTAAGCTGATCTGTTTCACCAACAAGGGCAAGCTCCTTCTTTGTCACGCTGTGTAAAAGGTCAAGGTCATTTATTCTAAAATAAGATATCTGACTATATTTGGTAGTTAGTTAAGTGCTGGTTACTAAATTGGAAAATGCTTTATCAAGAATATGCTGGATGATGGTGTAAAATTAGTTATTGTATTATAAAACAAAATTTAATGATGCTGCAGTGCAAATTATATCAATTACGTTGAATTAGTTCACAGAATTTGATTGTTTTAATAATTACGAAATGCATCAATTTTCATTATATTATGGCCATTTCAATTAAAATACTTGCTTTCTTTGTTATGCCATAGTGGTTTTAGTGCAGTTTGATATTTGAAATATCAGTCAAAAAGCTACCATATGAAAAAGAGTGGGAACAAATGAGTGCCGACACCATTAGAATAACAAAAGCTTGCAGATACTTATATATGAGAGTCAAACACTGTGCAGCTCTTGATCGGATATTGTACCTCCACATACAATAAAACATCTTTACATGGCACACAGATGTATTACCTCCACATACAATAAAACATCTTTACATGGCACACAGATATTGTACCTCCAAATACAATAAAACATCTTTACAATGGTCACACAGATAGTGTACCTCCACAAACAATAAAACATCTTTACATGGCACACAGATATTGTACCTCCAAATACAATAAAACATCTTTACAATGGTCACACAGATACTGCACCTCCAAATACAATAAAACATCTTTACAATGGTCACACAGATATTGTACCTCCAAATACAATAAAACATCTTTACAATGGTCACACAGATATTGTACCTCCAAATACAATAAAACATCTTTACAATGGCACACAGATACTGTACCTCCAAATACAATAAAACACCTTTACAATGGCACACAGATATTGTACCTCCACATACAATAAAACATCTTTACAATGGCCACTCAAAAACAAGTTTGGTGTTTACCAGACCCTTTCCTTCATATAAAGGCCTGTTCATGCATTTGCAAACAGAGAATACCCTGATCTGATGGCTGGTGTAGGAGTTGTTTGATCTGGGTCTGCTATGTTTGCTTATGAAGTTTTAATACATGTTACTAAGATCTGACTCCTTGGTTGTTACCAATACCAAAATATCCTGTATACAAATGCCATCATAAAAATTAATGTCATTGTTGCTGCCCATTCTTAGCAGTGAGAGAGCAGGAGTCCTGCATGTAGTCAGCTGATTAGAAGATTTCATTTCCACTTCATAACATTGTAAATCTCTGCATGTTGACAATTCAAAGTGGATTGTCTTATCAGTTCCATCCAGTATAAAAAGGCTTAGAATTGGCTCATTTGAATGAGGGACAGTGCAGAACTCTCTGATCCGGGTCTACACTGTTGACAATTTCCACATTCAGATTGTTTAACCATTTCATTGAAAATCAATACATGTAATTGCATGAAAATGTTTGGGAACAGTAGCTATTCAAGACATGCCCCTTGTTTTAAATTCAAGGTCATATATAGGTCAGATGACAATGTACTGTGTCAAAGCGGTGTTGTAGGTGTATCAATCACTTTCAAAGTTGTAACATTATTTCAGATTACATTAGAGATATGATAAAAGTTGATGTTAACCCTTTACTCCATGAATATTTACGTAGGAAATAATGACATCATGAATATTAATTAGATTAATTTTTATAATGACCCCTGGATATGGGACTGTTTTGGCAGAAACTGTAGAATTATAGTTCCATTATATCAGAAGCAAACAGAACAGACCCACAGGAGATGGCACCTACAGGAACTGTCTGATCTGGGTCTACTCTGTTTATGAAAGACATAGAGAGAGTGAAGGGTTAACCCAATATTTCATGGGAACAATATACATGTATAACCAATCAACTGTGAACTATATAAGCTTATTGAGAGTAATTTCATATTTTCTCCAGTTTAGAAACTACAAGATAGAAATGGAATAATCTTTATTTTTGGATTTGCAATATTTCGGTGCAATTTCAGAACAGTTGTACAGTATTAGTAATTTGCATGTTTTTGCATAATTCATAAGCCAGTAGATTTGTGCACCTTTTATTTTATTATCAGACCTCATCAGCACTTTTCATAGCTTTCGTTACTGTTTTGTATCTTTCTGATGTATGTTTTGTATCTTTCTGATGTATAGTGACTTTAGGCTTTTTTTCTCCTGGCATATGTTTTAGATTCTTGCTTATATTTGAATTATAATTGTGCCATGGGTATAATTTTGTTAATCTACTGAGGGAATTACTGTGTAATGTATATTCATGATAAACAGTAAATCCGTTCTAAACCAGAATTATGATAAAAAAGAATTCAGGTCTTTTAGGCAGGTGGCTGCTTTATGCAGGGTGAACGTCATGCAGAAAGCTGTAAAAGGGGGCTTTCTGCATGACTTTCACCCTGCATTAAGCTGCCACCTGTCTATAAAAAATGGCATTGATACTAATTTTAGTGTCCGATTTAGAGGATTTTACTTTATTAGTTATGTTTTATTTAAAGTTAAGACACCATATTTTCTTAGGACTAGGATTTCAATGACATGTTAATTTTAAATTTTACTGATTTGGGGAAAAAAATTGTATCCGGTTTTCTTCATTTTTTTAAATTCTTTTCAGAGATTGAAAACATTTTTGTTTTCTATTTTGTCTGAGCCCTTTTCCTCATAAATACACCTTGGCAAAAAAGGTAGACCCAGATGAGATAATTCCTACAGGAGCCATTTGATCAGGGTCTGCTTTGTTTGCTTATGAAATCATATAGGTATGTGTCTACATTTCTGCCATGGTAAAAATAAGATTTTTATACACACCAAACAGTGAGTTGAAAGGAGCAGTATACAGGAAACAACTTTTCTGTCTGTCTGTCTGTCTTTCTGTCTGTCTGTAGGCACACTTTGGCACACAATATCTCCAAGACCTGGCTAGAATTGGATGAAATTTCACAGGAGTTTATTGAGTTGTGGCCCTTTCAATTTGTTTTCAACTTTTAATGTTTGTATGATATAGTGCACTTAAGCATTAGCACTGGTCTCAATACCAGTATTTTGTAGTGACCACTTGATTCTGTCTGTTTTGTGTGTGCATTATCTCCATGGCCTCTGACTAAAACTGGATGAGTCTTCACAAGAGTAATTAATAACAAGCCTAGTTTTGCATACTTTTGGCAGGTTTATACAGAGTTATGGCACTTTCAGTTATTTTGCAATATAGTGCCTGATACATTTTTATGTGCAATGATAAGTCTAGTTGTAAGTGCAGTTGGCAGGTAGTGCCAGAATGTCTTTCACAGAGTTCTGGCCCTGCATAATATCTATAATAAAGTTTACTTGTATATTCATGTCCAACTCCAGCTGGTTGTAATTGTGTGAAACTTTTGATTGTCAACACAGACAGGCAGACAGACATAGAGACATCGTGTTACAATGTGCCATTTGGCGGTTATTCGTTATCTCATGGGACAGTTGTCATTACATATATTCAGCTAATTAATATTCATAATCATCGTTTCTTTCATGACTATTCATGAGGCAAATGGTAAAATGCTGTATCAACTTTCATAGCTATTTCTTCATTTATGTATGGCACCAACAGTATGGTAATCTTCATGGAGAGGGTTGTTTTTCAATATACCTGAAGCCTTGTCATCTCACTTCCTTACTAAGGTTAACCCTTTCCCTCATATAAACGTGTTTTCACGCATTTGCAAACAGAGTAGACCCAGATCAGATGGCTCCTAGAGGAGCCGTCTGATCAGGGTCTACTCTGTTTGCTAGTGGAATTTGAAAGATCTGTTTCTTTTCTTTCTAAAATGGCTACTATGTTCCACCTTCCATGTTTCATTATAACTATTTTCTCCATGAATATTCAGTAGGTATTGAAATTTGGACTAAATATAGAACAGGGAACCAGGGTTAACCATTTACTCCATGCATATTCATTTTTGCCATAGTAGAGACCGTAGAATGATGTTTAAATTAATTCATAAGCAAACAGAGCAGACCCTGTTCAGATGGCTCCAACAGGAGTCATCTGATCTTGGTCTAATCTGTTTGCAAAGGTGTAAAACAGTTTTTATATGAGGGAAAGGATTGAAGACAGTATGTGTAGCACTACTAAACAGTCTGTTACTATAATCCTGATATTACTTATATATGCAGAGTTGACTTATGGGACAAGACATAAATGTGATGATGTTTGTAAACAAAATGATATTTTCGTTAACCCTTTACTCCATAAATACACCTTTCTATGCCATGCAAACCAGAGGAGACCTAGATCAGACTGTTCCTGTAGGAGCCATCTGATCAGGGTCTGCTCTGTTTGCTTATGATACAATACAGACATAATTCTACAGTTTCTGCAATGGCCAAAAATTCCTTTGTCCATGTGCTGTTATTACAATTAATCTAATTAATATTAATGATTTCCTACATAAATATTCATGGAGTAAAGGGTTAATTATACCCTCCCTTCAACAACGTTGGTGGTATATACATTGTTTGTCTCATCTTTGCATGGATGGATGTTTACATCGGACCATGTCCTCATTTGTTTGTCCATCTGGCATCTCTTCACAGCATATTTTTCCACATGCAATAATGCAGTTTCGTGTGTGAATAGAAGGCAGAATGTCTGCTTTATTGAAAAAGTAGGACATGGTGCCCACGACATTGATAATATTATTTGAGCCAAACTAAATGAAATAGTATTGGCTGATACCCCTAGCAAAGAACCCTCTTCCATTTCCATCAAGTATATAATTATCTAGATTTGCTCTTTGCTTGATAAATTTATGGGTGAGCTTATACATCACCTTCAGTGATTTTCTTGTGTTATATTAAGCAGTTGTTAGTTTGTTGTAAATGTCAATGGTTTTCTACACCAAATTTTGTATGCAATTCAATCTTGTGCATTACTGTATTTACTGTATTAATATTCCAGAAGCCCAGTTAAGATGCATCATTTAACCCATTCCCTCATAGGCTATTTTTAGATACAACCACTTTGAATAAATCTACTGAAAAGGAGCAATAAGTAGAGAAAAGGAATTTTTTAGAATTTTGTAATTTGAAACCTTTGTGATAAATAGAGCATTTGCTCCTATAGGAGCAAATGCTCTATTTATCACAATGGTTCCAACAGGTGATTTTTACAGAGGCATCGAAAGATGTATTTATGGTGGAAAGGGTTAAATTCTTTTCAAGAATGGCTCCTTTATTTCTCCACTAAAGGAGTTTTGTTGTGACTATTTTTTTAAAATCGTCTCTTTGAGACTACAGACTGGTAATTACTTGGAGCTTGGTTTAGAAATGATAATTTTAGTACATGTATTTCAATACTAGATCCAACCTCTTTTGAATATATCTACTGATAAGGAGCATTACTAGTGAAAAGGAAATTTTTAGAATTGTGTAGTTTTGAACCATTGTGGTAAATAGAGCATTTACTCCTATGAAGCAATTGCTCTATTTATCACAATGGTTTCAAAAGGTGACTTTTACATAGGCGTCAAAAGGTGTCATTATGAGGGAATGGGTTAGGCAAGGTTAGGCAAGTGGTGCTGAGCCAGATCAAACGTACTGCTTCTGAAGGAACAATTTGATCATAGTCTATACTATTTGCTACTCCATTAGTTGTCAAAACTGTTGCAGAATTAACTCTTTGCATGCTGAGTAATCTTTCGTCTGCAACAATTGTCGTCTGCTTCAATTCTTAAATAAAAATTTCTCTCATTTCTTTGCAAAAATATGGTCAAGGTGACAAACAGTTTGGATCCTGATGAGAGGCCGCATTATGCGGCGTCTCATCTGGATCCAAACTGCTTGCATAGGTAATCACAGTTTCACCGCTAGCATGCAAAGAGTTAACCATTTCAGCTTTACAAACCAGCGGAGAGGGTGAAACCAGGTGACTGAATATATAGAGTAAATACAGTATTTGAAATGTACATAATTATAAATAGTTTGTAGTACATTGTGTTACATGTCTGTTAAGTATTTCTGTTTTCATATTGATATGTTTTATCTAATTTGTTTCTTGTTAAATTGCTGTTATTGTTGCTTTAAATGTAAAAACTCTCTACAGTAGCCACTATAAAGAGATATTCTGGATCTTTAACCCTTTCCTTCATATACAAACACATTTTCACACATTTGCAAACAGAGTAGACCCAGATCAGAAAGCCTATAGGAGCCGTCTGATCAGGGTCTGCTCTATTTGCAAATTGAATTTGATAGATCCGTTTCTTTACTTACTAAAATGGCTGCAATGTCCCACATTCCATATTTCATTATAACTATTTTGTCCATGAATATTCAGTAGGTATTGAAATTTTGAATAAACATAAAACAGGGAAAAGGTTAACCCTTTTCTTCATGAATATTCATGAAAGAAATAATGACATCATAAATATTAATTCGGTTAATTTGTTATAATAGCACATGGACAGAGGAAGTTTTGGCCATGGCAGTTACTGTTGAATCATATCTATATTATATCATAAGCAAACAGAGCAGACTCTGATCAGACAGCTCCTATAGGATATGTCTGATCTTGGTCTACTCTGTTTGCAAAGATGGAGAAAGGTGTATTTATCCCTTTAATGCATTCCCTCATAGGCTATTTTTAGACCCAACCTCTTTGAATAAAAGTTTAATATACTGAAAAGCAAGATTTACTAGAGAAAAGGAGAAGTTTAGAATTGTATAGTTTTGAACAATTGTTATAAATACAGCAAATGTTATTCACCCGTGTTTTGGACAAATTTCATGTGTGTTTGGTACCATATGTGTTATTGCAATACTGTTTTGTTCAAAACAAGAAATTAAAATTGGTGTTATAAATCATTCTTACTAATTGATATTTTACTTTTAATCTGTACAAAATGGTCCAAACAGTATCATTTCAATGTATATATGATATTTTCAAAAAAAGTGTTATATATCGACAGATTACGCGCAGGTGTGGGCTTAATGCAGGACCATTGTTACACATAGCTCCCATAGGAACTTTCTACATTACTTTCTTATTTCAATAACCAGCTACCGTCTTTTTAATATGCTGTTTTATCATTATCCATTTGTTCCATGAATATTTATGTAACAAAAAATGACATCATGAATATTAATTAAATTAATTTTTATAATTACACATGAACACTGGAATATTTGGCCATGGTAGAAACTGTAGAATCGTATCTATACTACATGTATATCATAAGCAAACAGAGCTGACCCTGATCAGACGGCTCCTACAGGAGCCGTCTGATCTGGGTCTTCTCTGTTTGCAAAGACTTAGAAAGGCGAATTTATAGAGTAAAACATTTAGTGGTCACTTTATAGACGGATTACTGTGTATTTCTCCAGAATACAGTAAAATCTCCATTATTCTAACACTAAAATGCGCATCGAATTATTGATGTTTAAGACAGGTGGCAGCTTAATGCATTGTGAAAGCCATACATAAAGCTTCTCTAAGAGCTTTCTGCATGGCTTTCACCATGCATTAAGCAGCCACCTGCCTAAATTCTTCTATACAGAAAATTCAAATAATCGAGATTTTACCTTATATCTCTTTGCACACGCATTATTGTCGGCTAACAAAAATTGTAGCAATCTTCACATCTGAAAATATTTCTTTTTATTTCACTGCTTTCAAAACAATATTGGAATATCAAGCATTCAGGTCCTATTGTGAAGTTAGTGAAGGGTTGAAACTTGCTCTTAATTGCTACAATTATTATGAATTTAACTCATTACTCCATAAATATGCCTTTTAACCCTTCACTTGCTGTTCACATCAATATACCTACCTGTAAATAGTGAAGACCCAGATGAGACGGCTCCTGCAGGAGCTGTCTCATCAGGGTCTGCACTATTTACAAGTAGATTGTGCAACAGCAGTGATTTCACAGCTAAATAATTGTAAACAGTGAAGATATATGTAATTATACAACAGGGCATGAGTAAAGAAGAAGAAACGTTTTTTAAAATTCAGCAAGAGAAGGGTGAATGTTTTTGCAAACAGGGTAGACCTAAATGAGATGACACCTGTAGGAGTTGTCTGATGAGGGTTTGCTCTCTTTGCTTATGGAATGATTGTAAAATGTTTTTGTCATGACTAAGACTTTATGCATTCATTATGCCAATATAAAATGTAATGCAAGTACTGTTCATAATGCTGTTACATGAACATTCATGGAATAAAGGCTCATTACACCCATCTAGTAAATGTAAATACAGACTGATACCCTGTTGACCAAGCTTACCAAATTCTGGCATATCTTTTATTATTTTAACCCTTTACTCCATAAATACACCATTCTATATATTTGCAGAGAAGGCAAAAAGCTTTTTGAATAGTGATATTGTCTGTAAATTTATTGATTTTTCATGCCTGTCAAGTGAGTTGCTTCTGTTCATTTGGCATAGAAATATTCACACACTTTGAAGCAGTCACTTTATACATTCCAAGGTAATATAATTGTACAAGTCACACAGTTACATGATTGTAACCATACAGTAATCCCATACTAATCATGATACATATGTATTTTACCACTGCCTCTTTAATGACACCAAAAGTTACACCTCTTTATCCCACTCCCTCATATCGAGGGCTTGGTGCAAAACTTTTCTAACTCCTTCACAAAGTGAAGGAGTTAGAATAGGTTTGCACCAAGCCCTCGATATTGACACCTTTTGACGCCTATTTAAAAGTCACTTTTTGAAACCATTGTGATAAATAGAACATTTGCTGCTCTATTTATCCAATGGTTTTTACACTACAGTACACAATTCTAAAATTTACCTTTTGGCTAGTAAATGCTCCTTTCTGGTAGATTTATTCTAAGAGGTTGAGTCTAAAAATAGCCTATGAGGGAATTGGTTATACCTGGCTAAATTTGCAATATTATCAATCAAATGTATTCGGGACATGTATGTACTGTCATTTGTAAACCGTGTAGACCCAGATCAGAGTACTCGTAGAGAAGCCCTCTGATCAAGGTCATGGCAGAAACTGTAGAATGGATCTAAACGATTCCACAAGCAAATGAAGCAGAGAGTTGATAGCTGAAGGCAGGACAAAGGAGCTTCTTGCATTACTTTTGCTCTGCATTAACCCATTCCCACTTAGGCTATTTTTAGACCTAACCTCTTTGATTAAATCTACCAAAAATGAGCATTAACTAGAGAAAAGGAAATTTCAGAATTGTGCAGTTTTGAAACCATTGTGATAAATAGAGCATTTGCTCCTGTGGAGCAAATGCTCTATTTATCACAATGGTTTCATAAAGTGACTTTTACAGAAGCGTCAAAAGGCGTCAATATGTGGGAATGGGTTAAGCTGCAATCTGCTATGATATTGTATACCTTCATTTTTATTCACTTGGTGGTCTCTATGAAGAGATTTTTTTCATCTAAACATACATATAGAGTGTATACTTTACTTCAATATTTCCTGTTTATTTATATACAGTGTTAGGGCAGAAATGTCCCACCTCTAGTGTTAACCCATTTCCTCATAGGCTATTTAACTTAGTAGTACCCAGCCTAAATATACAGAAAAAGAGCATCAAAAACTTTTGCTAGAAAAAAAGAAAATTTTAGAATTGTGTAGTATTGAAACCATTGTGATAAATAGAGCATTTGTTTCTGTGGAAAAATGCTCTATTTATTGAAATGGTTTAAAAAAGTGACATTTACAGGGGCGTTAAAAGGCATCAATACGAGAGAATGGGTTAATTTACTTGTTACTGTCCTATGTTCAATATTAGCTTACAATTGTAAAGTGTTGTGAGCAGAGACTAACCACTAGTCTATTGACCGAAAAAGTAAGCGTGAAAATTACATTTCAGCTTATTCCAAAAGTATTTCTTATCCTGCCTAAACATCGTTTATAAATGTGAGCAGATACTGAACAAACGGCAGATCTAATGCAATTGTCATTTTCACCAAAAATAATGTTTAAATTACATGTATCATTCTATTTATATACTGCATATATTGCTTGGCATGAATTCCAGGGTTTATTTACCATGCTTATATAGGTTACAGTTTTCATGTAAAGAATTAACCCTTTCCTTCATAGCAACACTTTTGCAAACAGTAGACACAAATCTGACAGCTCCTGTAGGAGCCCTCTGATCAGGGTCTGCTCTGTTCTCTAACAAAATTACATGGACCTGATCCTACAGATTATGTATATGCCAGAAATTCCCTTGAAAATTATTCATTATAAAAATTAAGTTATATTTATGAAGTGCTCAATTATTTCTTTAGGGAAAGGGTTATGTTGAAAGTATGGGAGGCAACTACCATTATTGTGTGTAATCTGATCACTGTTACGTCCCTTACAAAGAATAAATACCATACTATTTCTAATAAATGCACCTGGGGGATAATTTCTTAAAAGGAGCTTCTTGCATTTTAAAAACAAGTACATGTAGTTGCTTACTGCAGAATAAAGCATGCAGAAAGCTCATGGCTTTAAGTCTGCATTAAGCTACCACCTGTATTTTGAAAAACCTACATTTCTTTATTTAATGGTTATTACATCTTGAGTTTTAGTTTTATTCATCGTTAATTTTCTTCCTGAATTAAGTGGCATTTGTTAGAGAGGGGGCATTTATAACTGAGAATATAGTAATTGTTTTAGACAAACTGTTGAATCAAAGATACTGGTAATCTGTATGGAAGTCAGTTTTAATCAGACCTAGTTATATGACCATGAAATGTAACCTAGAGTCTTTATGAAGGAATCCGGTTTTTTTAGTAAATTACTTTGGGGTAAGTAACACGCTCACTGAAAATCTGAATATTTTTTCAGGGCTACAAAAAACATGGCTGGAATTGATGTACATGTAGTCCCACCAGTAGCATAGCATGCAATGCAGGCATTTGTCATCTTGTTTCTGTTTACATTATTGATCTGTAGGACTTGAATGAATTTGTAATCAATTAACTCATAGGATGATGTTTATGACTTAGTGATTAATTTAGTTAACCCTTTCCCTGTTCTATGTTTATTTCATATTTCAGTACTTACTGCATATTCCAAAATAGTTATAATGAAATATGGAAGGTGGAACATTGTAGCCATTTTAGAAAGTAAAGACACAGATCTTTCAAATTCTATTAGCAAACAGAGCAGACCCTGATCAGACGGCTCCTCTAGGAGCTGTCTGATCTGGATCTACTCTGTTTGTAAATGCATGAAAACACGTTTATATTAGGGAATGGATTAGATTAACCCTTTACTCCACAGATATACATGTTAAAAATAATTACACCATGAATATTAATTAATTTTTATACTGACTTATGAATAGGGGAATGTATGGCCCTGACAAAAACTGCAGAATCGGATCTACCCCAGGTATATGACACTGTAAGCAAACAGATCAGACCCTGATCAGATGGCTCCTGCACAGGAGCCATCTGATCTGGGTCTACTCTGTTTGCAAGGGTATGAAAAGGTGTATGTATGGAATAAAAGGTTGATTATGTATTCTGGTCATAGTTTAGCCAATTTTGCATTCAGAATCTACACTATGTGACTTGAAATGGAGCGAGTGCTACAGAGCATGCTAAGAAATTTGTTGTTTGTACAAATAAAATGGTAAAATTTGATTGCTACGGTCCTCTGTTAACCGTTGTTGTGACCACTGAAAAATATTCTTAGCATTGTTCCAAATTAATTAAGTCAGTTTGGCTTGGCTGAACATGTCCATTTCCGTAAGATTGAACATAGGTTTCTGTCTCTTAATCCTTTCCCTCATATAAACATGTTTTCACACATCTGCAAACAGAGTAGACCCAGATCAGATGGCTCCTATAGGAGCCGTCTGATCAGGGTCTGCTCTGTTTGCTAATGAACTTTGAAAGATGTGCTTCTCTACTCTCTAAAAAGCTACAATATTCCACTTTCCATATTGCATTATAACTTTTTTGTTCATGAATATTCAGTAGGTATTGGAATTTGAAATAAAAAATAAACAGGGAAAGGGTTAAATAAAATGTCAGTGGTTTTCTAATAATTTAGTTGTAGCAAACTAAATATACTGTGGGGAAATGGACTTTAAACATTGTGTTCATGATATGTATATGTGTGTACAACTTTTGGTATTGATTTATATCAAAAATGGTCAGAATGTAACTTTTAACTACATATCTCATGGATTCATTCTGCCTTTGAATGCTGAAATACAGGTATAATTTGTAAGAGGGTTTTAAATAACAAACAGTGCAGACCCTGATAGGAATGCTCTAATCTGGGTCTGCCATGCTTGCAAATGCTAGTACACTTGTTTCCAACCTACAGTAGGTTAGGTTTAAACATCAGCATTTTTAGTATACTCGTTATTAACCCTTTCTCTGTTGAATATTCTTGTAAAAAATAATGATGGCATGAGTTTTTATTAGCTGAATGTTTATAACGGTGCATGGATACAGGATAGTGTTACCTTGGTAGATCTGTTCATACAGTTTTGTCAAAGCCAAATACCCTTCAAAAGATTTACTTATCCCTTTCCCTGGTCTATGTTTATTCCAAATTTCTATACATACTGAATATTCATGGACAAAATAGTTATGATAAAATATGTAAGAATATGGAACTAGCTATTTTAGAAAGTAAAGAAACAGATTTATCAAATTCCATTAGTAAACAGAGCAGACCCTGGTCTGGGTCTACTCTGTTTGCAAAAGGTGTTTATATGAAGGAAAATGTTAAATTCATGAATATTCATGAAAATTAAGTTGATGAATATTCAAGAAGTGACATATTTAACCATTTCCCTGTTCTATGTTTATTACAAATTTCAGTACCTACTGAATATTCATTAACAAAATAGTTATAAAGAAATATGGAAGGTGGAACATTGTAGACATTTTAGAAAGCAAAGAAACATATCTATCAAATTCTATTAGCAAACAGAGCAGACCCTGATCAGATGGCTCCTCTAGGAGCCATCTGACCTTTGTCTACTCTGTTTGCAAATGCGTGAAAACACGTTAATATGAGGGAAAGGGTTAAGCATAAATGTTCATTAAGGAAAGGGTTAAACTACCGTCTGTCTGAAACAATTAAGGATTAAGAGTGGTGGCTGTAGAGAGATTTTGTCATGGACAAAATAGTATTATGAAATATGAAAGGTAGAACATTGCTGCCATTTTATAAAGTAAAGAAACAGATCTTTCAAACTTCATTAGCAAACACAGCAGACCCTGATCAAACGACTCCTAAAGGAGCTGTCTGATCTGGGTCTACTCTGTTTGCAATTGCGTGAAAACATCTTTATATGAAGGAAAGGGTTAACATTCTTAGTCATCATTTCTTGCATGAATATTCATTAGATGAAGGGTTAATTTCAGATCTTCCTGTAGTCTGTACTCATCCTAGATAGTGACAAACTGCCAAACAACTTTGATCCTGATGAGGTGTTGTTTTACTCAATGTCTCATCAGGTTATAGCTCGAACAATTTGACCTGGACCCTGACATTCTTAATTTGCATAAATCAAAATAAATCAAGTTTATTCTCGGCACGTGTCCGGTAAGCAACTATGCACGGACACACTCATGCTTGTATGATTTACATATGCACGGGTTATCGCTCTCCCGTTATTTCAGCGAGAATATACTTCACGATTTACCGGTGGAGTTTTATTTATACAGCGTCGTCTCTCTCATTATGTATTCTGCATATGGGTCAGGGACCAGGTCAAATTGTTCGAGCTATACAAATTCACTAATGTGCATATAAACTGAATATTACTTTTAGACATACTGAGCTCTTGTAGTATATAGCAGCTAGACACAAACAGTATACATGTATATGTTATAGGATCAGTATCCAACCCTGTACACATTCTAAATCAGGTCATGCATGTTCAGTAAGTAAAGGGCTTATAGAACTAATATACTTAGTTCCTAGCTAGTAAGGATTATTTTATGAAAAGGAAATTGCTATATTTTTCATTACGGAATATCATCAGTTGTAGTTGTAATGTCATCAATAAATGATGTGACGTCATGTTGATTCCGAGTTCTTCATTTCCTGCCTTTTAACCCTTTACTTGATCAGTATCAACCCATTGTATGTGGGACACACATGTAATCATTTGTAAACAGTGTAGACTCAGAGGGATCTAAGACAAGCCCTCTGATAAAGGGTGTTCCCCGTTTGTAATTAAAAAACCTCTAGCAAGTTCCCTTAACTCCGTAAATACGTCTTTCTACGCCTTTGCAGAGTAGGCCCTATCAGATGGCCCTGTTTGCTTCTGATATATAAATAGAATTCTATAACATTATACACAAATAACTCAGTTTTCAATATTTCGGCCGTAGCCTTTTTCAAGAAATAACACGTAATTAAAACTTCACTACATGCTTAGCATTTAATCACCATAATAGAATTGTTTATATTACATGACATCATGTAATATAAACAATTCTATTATGGTGCTTAAATGCTAAACATGTAGTGAAGTTTTAATTACGTGTTATTTCTTGAATCAAAGTACTGACAGTACTGAAGGTTTCGGACATAATATATATTTATTATATTGATTGTTTGCTGTGGATTTTTCTGAAAATCATGTCAGTAGTTTGGAAGACATTTAAAGAATTGTTTTATGAACATGTCACACACAGTGCGATTCCAATAGCTCAACTTGCCACTTTGTGCCAATAGAGCCAAAATTGATGTTTAATGTAGTATAGAGCCATCACTGCATTATTTGAAAGTAAGGGTCATACTTCTGCTACTATCTGGTGGACCATAACAGTAATTAGCAAGCATCATTCACTTATCCATATATACACTTCCACCAATTTTAGACATATTCCTTATGATTCTAAATACCCTACACAATAATTGCCAAATATACTGTGGGGTGATATTAACAATATGACAAATTATAAAGTAACAAATATATTTCAACTTAGCATGGCAGGATACAACAGGGAAAATAAAATTAACTAGAAAATTGTTTCTGATGCACCACTCCCCCTAACAATAGTGTCTCTATATCAAGCACTATTGACTATGTGTTATACAGTGAAGAAAATTTCAGAGTCCCATAACTCTGGTAAAATGGTCAGAGCAATAATTACATTCTTTAAGAAAATCTTCACATTAAGGTTGACAGCTTATCATGGGTGAAAATTTGAAGTAAAACCTCCCATTGGTATATGGGTTGTTAGACACATAATATTGTTTCACTTTATATTATATAGTGAAGACGATTTCAGGGTTCCATATCGGGTACAATTTGTCTGAGCAAAATAAGCCTTTCTGTGCTTTTGCAAACAGAAAAGACCCTTAATAGTTTATCCATGCCTATACCTTGTCTTTTTGTGTGATTGTGTTGTATTTTCTTACTTCTTCCTGAGGAGACGGCGAGTGTGAGTCTGTTCAGGGTCAATTTGTGAGTCTGTGCTGCAAACAATACATACCCCGATCAGTTACCACAACTGGCCAGGGTCTTTGCTATTTGCAGCATCATACATGTAACAAGTATATCAATAAATTATATAATTAAAAATAAATTATAGTCATACATGCAAATTACAGTTAGTGCTGTAGTAAACACTACAGACCCTGATCAGTAACCGGCGTCATAGAAATAAATGATATGAATTAGAAATAAATTACATACATTACTATAAGATACTATAAGACACTATAAGATACTATAAGCCTGACACGTAAATCAATAAATGATGAAATGTATATAAATTAAAAGATAAGAAAGTGCTTTGTCTCATTTTGTTTGCCTTTCTCCTTTTTTTCATTTTAATGATTTTTCAATAATATAAAGGATACAAAAACCCTTGTTTCCTTTTAATAGTAATTGTTAATACTACCATCCAAGCTACTTAAACAATAAAGGCTAGCAAAGTGGGACACCCTGTTTGGATTCAGATCTAATACCAAGTAACTGTCTGACCAAAATCTAAACTGGTTACAACTTGTGACAATTTTGCCTTAGGTCAAAATGCCTAAAACTGATCTTTTAGAAATTCAAATGATGACAAACCTGAAGCAGACGATATTACAGATTTCTACAGCTTGCTTAATCCTTATAATGCTGAGTGATGTTTCGTTTGCAACAATTGACGTCTGCTTCAATTCTTCAATAAACTTTCTTTCATTTTATGCAAAAATATGATCAAGATGACAAACAGTTTGGATCCTGATGAGATGCAGAATTATGTGGCCTCTCATCTGGATCCAAACTGTTTGCATAGGTAATCACAGTTTTGCCGCTAGCGTGCAGAGTTAAGCGTATGACCTCTAGAGATTTTAGCATGATGTAACAGTTGCCCTGCACTACTGACCACCAGTGCGCTGTAACCTTTATACTGTAAAGGACGTAAAGAACAGAAGAAGTCTATTTAACCCTTAATTTCCCCATATAAACTTGTTTTCATGCATCTGCAAATAGATTCGACCCAGATCAGACAGCTCGCTCCCATAGATTCAGGGTCTGCTCTGTTTGCTAATGGATCCACCTTCCATATTTCATTATAAATATTTTGTAAGATTCCGGAACCGGATTGTAAGCCAAGCACTGCACATGCGCGTATTCTCTTAGGGGGATTCCCGCTAGGTAGCGCTCGTGCAATAGGGTTTTCCGCCATAGTTTGAGTCGCAATCCATTTTATAAGGATTTCGGCAAAAGCCGAAACCCTAAAAAGGCTACGGCCGAAATATTGAAAACTGAGTTATTTGTGTATAATGTTATCAAATTAATATTCCCTGTGGAATAAAATAAACATAGTATAATTCTATGGTTTCTGCAATGGGAAAAAACTTCTTGTGTCCATGTGCAATTAAAACAAATATTCATGATGTCATTTTATTTCTTACATGAATATTGATGGAGTAGAGTTTTCAAAGTGACTGGACTCTTATAGTTAAACACTGACAGGCTATTCCTGTGATAATTTGGCACCAAGTTAAACACCGACGGGCTATTCCTCTGATAATTCGGCACCTTTTCCTTCATAAACGCTTTTACACACATGTGAAAACAGAGTAGACACAGATCAGGAGCCGTCTTATGGTATAATATAGATCTGGTTGCCTTAGCAAAAATGTCACCTGTTCATATGCCATTATAAAAAATAATCTAATTAATATTCATGGTGTCATTATTTTCACATGAATATGCAACAGGAAAGGGTTAATGCAACATTCCTCCTATTATTGAATTTTCCCACCACTGCTGCCAGACCCTAAGCAGATATGACCTTCCAAGTCTGCAGACCTGGGTCTACATTGTTCGCTGAACCCTTTCCCTTATATAAATCTTTTTTATGCCTTGCAAACAGAGTAGACTGTAGGAGCTATCTGTAACAGGGTCTACACTGCTTATGAAATTATAATAGATATGACTACAGTTCCCATCAATACCACAAAGTCATGTGTACATATTAAATACACCATTATAAAAATCCAGCTTACATGAATATTCCACAGGGAAAGGGTTAACTGATATATCTAAGTGTACTTGTTCAAAAAAGTATTTTTAACCCTTTCCTCCATGAATATTCATGTAAGAAATAATGACGTCATGAATAATAATTAGATTGTTACAACAGCACTAGGGACACAGGAAATTTTGGCCGATGCAGAAACTGGTGAATCATATCTATGCTATATCGTAAGATGGCTCCTACCCTGTTTGCAAAGGCGTATTTATGGAGTAAAGAGTTAAGAGAATCTAATTTTCATTAGTATGGACTATGGAAGATTAAAACTAGAAATGTGCCCATAGGACACTGAGGCCCCCACTTCAGACTTTTTGTCACAGAAAGTAAGGGTTCGGACAAGATATTTTTAAAGTCATTTTTGCAAATAAAAGGCCACAACTAAACGTCTGAAGCAATTTACATGGCTATCGAACTTGACTGAGATATAATGGCCACAAACGTGTGTAAAGTTTGATGTGGATTGGACAAATACTTTCCAAGAAAGAGTCCGGACAAGATATTTTTAAAGTCATTTTTTGGAAATAAACGGTCACAACTCCTAAATGACTGAAGCAATTTACATGGCTATCAAACTTGACCATGATATAATGGCCACAAACATGTGTATAAAGTTTGATGTGGATTGGTCAAATACTTTCCAAGAAAGAATCCGGACAAGATATTTTTAAAGTCATTTTTGCAAATAAAAGGCCACAACTAAACGTCTGAAGCAATTTACATGGCTATCAAACTTGACCACGATATAATGGCCACAAACATGTGTATAAAGTCTGATGTGGATTGGTCAAATACTTTCAAAGAAAGAGTCCGGACAAGATATTTTTAAAGTCATTTTTGGAAATAAAGGGCCAGAACAACTAAACGACTGAAGCAATTTACATGGCTATTGAACTTGACCAAGATATAATGGCCACAAACATGTGTGTAAAGTTTGGACAAATACTTTCCAAGAAGTAGTCCAAATTCTTCAAGATGTGCGTATGGACGTACGTATGGACAAGGGCAACCCTATATGCCATCATTATGTCACTGGGGGGCCAACTACGTATCATTATCAAATGTTTTGCTACGACAATTTATATGGGTATTATAATAGGTTCTTCGTTTGTTTTCCTACGAAGCCAGTGTATCAGTTGGGAAATGTTTTCCTACTAAAACAAAGTTGCCTTCGTAGGAAAACAAATCTATTATAATACTCATATAAAATGTCGTAGTAAAACATTTTGATAATACGAGGGTAGTTTTACGTAGTCGTACGTAGTTGGCCCCTAGTGTATGTAGAGGCATAAATATGAAGCAGACAGTGCAGAACCTGATCAAAGGAGAAGCCCTCTCATCTGGGTCTACTGTGTTAGCCTATTATCCTATAAGGGGACACTGCATGTATACATAAAATAAAACAAAGCCATTTATGTTGTTGAACTTTATTATTTTTATCTTTCACGCCAGTAGAATGATCCAATGATTATCATGTAGACAGATGGATGGCAATGTATTTCCCCTGTCTCAAGAAGCATTGTACAGTTATATAAGGTTCAAATCAAAACCAATTAAATGCCATAGAAACTCCCAGTAGAAACTGCACACTTCAATTATCATTAGTATTATTATACAGCACAAAATGAAACCCAAGCACACTTATCATACAGCACCACTTTGATGACATAAAGAAAACTCGGAGTCTGGTCTGGATCTATACTGTAGTCCTATCATACTCAGTACAATGAGTTCACTTTTCCTGTGATACTGGTTTGTCATCCTTTAACCCGTTCCCTCATATTGATGACTTTTGACAACTCTGTAAAAGTCACTGTGAAACTATTCTAATAAATAGAGCATTTGCTCCTATAGGATCAAATGCTCTATTTATCACAATGGTTTCAAACTACAAAATTCTAAAATTTTCCTTTTCTCTTATTAATGCTCCTTTTCGGTAGATTAATTCAAAGAGGTTGTATCTAAAAATAGTCTATGAGGTAATGGGTTAAATGGAAATTATTTAAATGGAAAAACAGTGTAGACCCAGATCAGAGGACACCTACAGGGTCCCCACTGTTTTGTCATTTAAATCCTTTAACCGATTTAATCTTTCCATACCAATATTTAACAACAGACCATTTCACTTTGAAACTATCATAACTTAATAAAGTAAACAGAGCAGACCCTGATCAGATGGCTCCTATATGAACCGTATGATATGGGTCTACTCTGTTTTCAATGTGTGTTAAAGGGATTTACATGCGGGAAAGGGTGTAAAAGCATTCAAATGATGTTACTTTGACATTTGAATACAAAACTTACTGAGACAGGACAATAATAAAACCTTTAAGTCCACCAATACAATTCCCAGCTGAAAATGTACAGAAGATATAAACTTTATCTGCAAACAAAACAAATTACAATGTCATACACAGCACCTCACTTTCAGATCCTGTCACACAGCTTGTAATTTACAGAAGCACACACAGAGGAATAGACAAGATACATAACCCTTTACTCCATAAATAAGCCTTTCTATGCCTTTGCAAACAGAGTAGACCCAGATCAGACGGCTCCTGTAGGAGCCGTCTGATCTGGGTCTGCTCTGTTTGCTTATGATATGATATAGATGAGATTCTACAGTTTCTGCCATTGCAAAACATTCCTGTGTCCATGTGCTAGTATAACAATTAATCTAATTCATATTCATAACGTTGTTATTTCTTGAATATTCATGGAGGAAAGGGATAAATTAAAACATTTATTAAATTCTATTTCTCCACAAAATCCATGTTCTTAACACACTTTAGAATCGTCTCTTCGAGGCAATTCTAAAGAGTGGTAATTACATAAGGTTTGGTGAAGAAATATATATTTTAGTATTTGGATAAGCATCTTTATCTAGTATAGCTCTGAGACATACACATCAAACTGAGAGACAAAATACGACAAATAAACGCACAAAAAGTCTGAACTGGTGCCATAATATTTTTTAGCCATCTGTTTTATTTCTTGACCCTTTCCGTATTTAATATTCATGAAAAAATTAATGACATTATGAAAATTTATTAGCTGAAATTTAATAATGGGATATGAACACAGGACTTTTTGGTAAAAACTGTAGTAGAAACAGATCTAGACCATTCTATAAGCAAACGGAGAAGACCATGATCAGACAGCTTCTATAAAAGTCTGATCTGGGTCTTCTGTTTGCCAAGGCATGAAAAGACATCTATATGAAGGGAAGGGTTAACCCATTACCTCATAGGCTATTTTTAGATACAACCTCTTTGAATGAATCTACCGAAAAGGAGCATTAACTAGAGAAAAGGAATTTTTTTTTAGAATTTTGTAGTTTGAAACCATTGTGATAAATAGAGCATTTGCTCCTATAGGAGCAAATGCTCTATTTATCACAATGGTTTCACAAAGTGACTTTTACAGAGTCGTCAAAAGCCATCAATATGAAGGAATGGGTTAACCGTTAAATGTGCAACGAGTCAATACATGGTAACCTTTGCAAACAGTTTGGATCTAGTTGAAATTATAAAAATTAATGTTTATTAGTGAAAGGGTTAAATTAAAACATAAGCTATACTTCCTTTGGTTTCAGAAAGTGACTTTTACAGAGGCGTCAAAATGAGGGAAAGGGTTAAACCCATAGCTTGTTAATAACATTTTCAGGTTGAAGTACAATGTTTATTTCAGCTCAACTGATTTCTAAAATTTGCTTAAATTATTTCTAGGAAACAATTATAAATTATGAATACAGATCCTAAAGGCATAAAAGAACTACAAACCTAAACAAATATAATGACATGGACAACCAACAAAGCATCCAAAAAGGAATTAGCACAAAATTTTGCAAAATACGTTGAACAAAAGACAATTGCTTAATTAATTAATATGTCTGTTTCACCTAAAAGGACATAAGCATAATCAATATACCCAATACTTAAAAATAATTTATAAGGAAAAGAGTTAAAAGGGAAACAAATGAAAAAAAAATACTGTAATTTGAAAAGGCAACCCACAATTTTGTCGTAATACATTGGTCCGATGTTTATTTATGCTACTGAATTGATGACACTGTAGAGACTTCCAACTACATAAATGTTTAACTCTTTACTCCATGAATATTCATGCAACAAATAATGAAATCATGAATATTAATTTTCATAACAGCACATGGACACAGGATTTTTGGAAATGTTAGAAACATATTCATATCTATATTATTTCATAAGCAAACAGCAGAGCCAGATCAGATGGCTCCTACAAGAGTTGTCTGGTCTGGGTTTTCTGTTTGAAAATGTGTAGAAAGGCATATTTAAGAAGTAAAGGGTCAAATGATTGGGTAAAACTTAATCCATCCTTATCCATTACATAAATTTAAACACTAAACAACTAGGGTTTTCAATAAATTATTTGAAACACAGAACAAAACTATTGTACATTGATATACATTTAAGTATTATATACAAACAAACAAAAAGAAAGACAAACACAACCAAAATTATTTCCAGCCATTCTTACACATTCAAGCCATCCTCTGAGGTTTGTTATCCTGCTGGTCACCTACGCTAATTACCCTCAGTATTTGGACAGACAGACTTTGGCAAACAGTGCAGACCCAGATCAATCTGAAGGAGCAGTGTGATCAGCGTCTTCACTATTGCTACTTTATCAGTCTAATTTGAAAGTTATCAAAATGGTGACAAAGTGAATTATTAAACTTGACAAATTGATGGGGCGGGGAGCTTTGGATATACAGTAAAACCTCTCTAAAATGGACATTCAATTTAGACTTAGTATCAATATCAGTCTTGAAGTCAGGTGGTAGCTTAATGCAGGGTTAAAGTCATACAGAAAGCTCCTAGAGGAGCTGTCTGCATGACTTTCATCCTGCATTAAGCAGTCACCTGCCTAAAAGTATGTAAATTCTTCTCTACTAAAATTCAAGTTTAGAGGGGTTTTACTGTATGAATATTTTGGGCAAACAGGATAATGCAAACAGCTTGGGTCAAACAATTTCATGCCTAGCATGGATCTGAGCTGTCTGTATAGGTTACCACAAATTCAGTGTTTATATGAAGGAAAAGGTTCAAAGAACTATCAGTACCATTCAAATGACTGCTGTATAGAATTATGCTCTAATCATCTTTCCTCACTTCTGTCCCCTAACAACTACTCAAGTCAACAAGGTTTGTCAGCATACCTTCAATGACATATACACTTCTCACATACACATACTTACAATCTCACATTATACATGCAAAATATACAAAACAAGTGTTTTTGCCTCTAATATAATATATATTTACAGAAAATTATTGTTAGATGACGCACTACTAATGTCAATTATACCCCACTATGAAAACTCTATTATGAAGAGTGATGGAATTGTAGAATTGCTCGCAACATAAGGTACAAAATGAACAAATATACAGTAAAACCCCTCTAAACCGGACATTCAATTTAGTACAAATATCAGTCTTGGAGACAGGTGGCAGCTTGTCATGCAGAAAGCTTTCTTCATGACTCTCACCCTGCATTAAGCAACCACCTGTCTAAAAATATCTAAATTCTTCTCTGCTAGAATTGCGGTTTAGAGGGGTTTTATTGATGACCAATATATCACCATAGTTACTCCAAGCATTTGGACACTCAAACTCCTTTCACCACCAGTTTGTGAAGCTGAATAGAATTTGGCACCATTGTGATACCTTTAACCCATTACCTCATCGGCTATTTTTAGATCCAACCTCTTTGAATAAATCTACAGAAAAGGAGCATTAACTAGAGAAAAGGTTTTTTTTTTAGAATTTTGTAGTTTGAAACCATTGTGATAAATAGAGCACAAAGTGACTTTTACAGAGTCGTCAAAATGAGAGAATGGGTTAATATTCATGTAAGAAATAATTTTTGCATCATGGATAGATTTACTGTTATAATAGCACATGGGCACAGGAATTTTTGGCCATCGCAGAAACTGTGGAATCATACCTATATTATATCATTAGCAAAAAGAGTAGACTCTTATCAGACGGCTCTTATAGGAGCCATCTGATCTTGATCTACTCTGTTTGCAAAGGTGTAGAAAAGAGTAAAGGGTTAAATATGAGCAAAAAGTTCCTTCCGGAGCTGTTTGATCTGGGTCTGCACTATTTGCCTAAATTCATCAGTCCAAATACTTAGGGCAACTAGGGTACAAATACAACATGGCAAATCAGGTAGTAGGAGAACAAGATTTGACAATTCAACTTATATAAAACCACTTGACAGATAATTTCATATAACCTGACATGACAAATCACAATTACATCACGTAACCCTTTACTTCACAGATAATACATTTAAAACCTTAACCTTTTCCTCCATAAATAAGCCTTTCTACACCTCTGTATAGTCACTTCTCGAAACCATTCTGATAAATAGAGTATTTGCGCCTATAGGATCAAATGCTCTATTTATCACAATGATTTCAAACTACAAAATTCTAAAAAAAATCCTTTTCTCTAGTTAATGCTCCTTTTCGTTGGAATTTTTCACAGAGGTTGGATCTAAAAATAGCCTATGAAGGAATGGGTTAAAGCAAACAGAGTAGACTCCAATCCAATCAGATGACCCATGTCATCGTATGAGTGAGTGAGTGAGTGAGTTGGGTATGATCTGAGTTTGTTGTTCTGTTTACTTCATATGGAATCATGTAGATATGATTCTAGTTTCTACCATTAACAAAATATCCTGTGTTCATATGCTATTATGAAAATTAATTCAATTAATATTCATGATGTCATTACTTCTTGCAAGAATATTTATGAAGTAAAGGGTCAACTTGACAAATCCATTGGTCACCACCCATTTGCCAAATGATATCATATAACATACATAGACACGTAATATGTCAGAACACGAATTTGGCTAAAACTTACTGTGACATGACTTTTGTCGACAACTGTTTAACATGACATTTGAGAACATAAAAAAGAGGTTCACTGAGAAAGGAATGTGCCTGTTTAATACACCAAACCAAATATTTTGCACACAATATATTTTCATCTGCTGTATATTTATTTATTCTTCCATTCTCCTATCAAAATACAGTAGAACCTGTCTTAAGCAGCCATCAAAAAGAGGTCTAATTATGGGTCTGTAAGGCAGGTGGTAGTTTAATGCAGGTCAAAAGTAATACAGAAAGCTCCTATACATTTGCCCTGCATTAAGCAACCACCTGCTTTTTTAATACTCCTATGATCAGTCAATTAATGGCTCTTAACCCATTACCTCATAGGCTATTTTTAGACCCAACCACTTTGAATAAATCTACCGAAAAGGAGCATTTACTAGAGAAATGGAACATTGTAGAATTGTGCAGTTTAGAAACCATTGCGATAAATAGTAGAAACCATTGTGATAAATAGAGTATTTGCTCCTATGGAGTTCCTATGGAGCAAATGCTCTATTTATCACAATGGTTTCAATAAGTGACATTTACAGAGGCGTAACTATGAGGGGATGGGTTATGACAGATTCTACAGTACAGTGAGAGTATCAAACAGTTTGAATCCTAACGAGATGTGGAATAAAAAATATGCATTTCATCCAGATCCAAAGTTTTCACAAATTCTTAATGTGCAAATTGTTTAACCTTTATCCCGCTATTGGAGGCCTGTCATTTGGAAACAGCTTGGATCCAGATGAGACGCTCAGTAACTCGACTTCTCATCAGGATCCAAGATGTTTGACACTCAGTCCAGGGTTTCACAAAAGCTTGAAAGTATACCAAACAAGTAAAACTTGCTTCAGTCTAAGATTTGAGGGGACATGTTTTTTTCAAGTAGGATAAGGGTTAAAAATATCTGTATTATGTACCTTATATAATAACATGTTGTCCTAAAAAAGTTGTTTGAGCTTTGTGAACAGCTTGTTTACCCTTTACTTCATGTATATTTATGTAAGAACTAATGACTCTACGAATGGTAACTAACGGAAGTAGTACAATGGCGTATGAACAGGGGAATGTTTGGCCCTAGCAATATCTGGGTCCATGCTTATAAAGCTTTTTAGTTGAGTCTGAGTTCGTTCTCAAGCTTTTGATTGGTCAGATTTGAGCCAAAGGCTCAAATCTGACCAATCAAAAACTTGAGAAGAACTCAGACTCAACTAAAAGTTTTATAAGCATGGACCCTGGAATCAGATCTGTATCTATTCCATAAGCAAGAAGAGAAGACCATCATCAGACAGCTCCTATAGGAGCCATATGATCTGGTTCTACTCTGTTTGTAAAGGTGTAGAAAGGCATATCTATAAAGTAAGGAGCTAAACAGCATGTTCCAAGAGCTACTTGACCTTGACCTGAGATGACTAAGCTGCACGTGGTTCTCAGTTGCTGAGCTACAGATAAAGGTGCGTACCCACATACTAAAATCGTCATTTCTCCACCAAACCCTATACCGTGACCACTCTTTCGAAGAGACAATTCTAAAGAGTGGCCACAGTATAGGGTTCGTTGGAGAAATAAAGGAGCTATTCCTGAAAATGTTTAAATTTACGCATCTTATCTGGACCTCTGAGCTGTAGTAGTGGAGATTGTATAACATTTACATCTCTTGTATATAAGAATACTGACAAGGACAAAGTTTCTGGACAGAAGGATAAACAGACATAAGAATGCATGTGTTTTATGTTGTTCTAACTATCCCCAGTATTCAGACATCCAATCTCGTCTCTCCACCAATTTGTAAAGCTGAATATTAAAGTCAATTTGGCACCATTCTGATAATTTTAGATTAGACTGACAGAGTAGCAAATTGTGTAGACCCTGACCAAACTGCTCCCTTCAGGGGCCATTTGATCTGGGTCTGCAATATTTGTCTGTCCAATTACTTAACCCATTCCCGCATAAATATGCCTTTTGATGCTTCTGTAAATATCACTTTGAAACCATTGTGATAAATAGAGCATTTGCTCTTATAGGAGCAAATGCTCTATTTATCGCAATGGTTTCAAACTACAAAAATTCTAAAAGTTTCCTTTTCTCTTGTTAATGCACCTTTTGGGTAGATATATTCAAAGAGGTTGTATCTAAAAATAGCCTATGAGGTAATGGGTTAAGGTGATTATGGTAGATACTGAGAAGTTACACAAAATGTTTGGGCCACAGTATTCTAATATTAATCCTTAAACCTTTCAAAATAAATCTAAATGCAGACAATACAACCTTCTGACATAATGTAGTATGAGACTGCATTTTAACCCTTTCCCTCATACAAATGCTTTTTCATACGCAATCAGAGTAGACCCAGATCAAATGGCTCCTGCAGGAGCTGTCTGATCAAGATCTGCTCTTAGCTCTTGGAATTATTAGATCCGACTTCAATTTCTACCAGCACCAAATATTCATACATAAATATGTCATAAAAGTTTAAAAGTTCAGCAAATAAATATTCATGACGTTATTATTTCAAACATGAAAATTTAAAAGGCTAGGGACGGTGTTACCCTTTCCTTTTACACTTTTCTATCATATAAACGAATTTTCACACATTTGTAAACAGAGTTGACTCATATCAGACAGTTCCTACAGGGTTCCCACAAAACAGAAAAAATAAAATTCCCTGACTTTTCACTGACTTTTCCCTGACCAAATTGCAATTTTCCCTGACCCCATGTTAACAGAAGTTTAATTGGTCATCTATGAGCATGATCAATAAATGTTGGCCTCCGTCCTCCCCATCAGCCTATCCTTACCACCTCTCTCTTTATGACAACTATATATTTATATACAGCAGTAGTGTTTTGATCATTTTAAAAATGTTTTTGACTTTTTCATTCTTAATTGCTCAATACTGAATGTAACATGCATGATGCCAAACATGTCCTAATATGCACCCTAAGTATAAAGTCTCTTGAATCTTTTCTACCTCTCTTAACCCATGACTCCATGGATTTTTATTAGGGACTTCATCTACTATGAATATATAATTAAGTAAAAAATTATTTTTAAGCAAAGTTAAGAAATATTTTGGCAGTAGACTAAAGTAAAAATTCAGATTTATGATATTTTTCTAAGAAAACAGAGTAGACCCTGATCAGGCAGCTCTCCTACAGGAGCTGCCTGATATGAGTCTATTCTGTTTGCAAAGGTGATAAAATGTGTATCTATGGTGGAAAGGGTTAATCTTTCAGTTTTCCTGTGTAAGCTGAATTTTAAAATAGTACATATAGTGTGTAAGACACCGATATAGCATGCTATTAAAATAGGGTCAAAATTGGCCCCGCCTCAGGGCCGGCTAGTTTTCTATAGAAACACATAGTGAAACTTTGAAAATCTTCTCTTCTGATTTTCTGGTGTCAGAGCGATATTAGGGCCTTTCAGGCCCTCTTGTTTTGCAATTTAATCAAAATTTTGCATCAGTTGGGATGTTTTTCCCAAATTGGGAAAAATAGGTCCTTTTAACGGGTCTCTGTAGACGCCAGAAAAGGGTCTGCATTTTCACTGTTTTCATAATAGCAGACAAAATATTGCTGCCCTTACAAGTGAAGACAGGACAGTAGAATGTCCAATATCTAGCACTGCTGCCCAGCCTGTCCTAACAAGTGAAGACACTACAGTAGAATGTCCAATATCTAGCAGCTGCCCAGCCTGAGACACCACAGTAGAATGTCCAATATCTACCACTGCTGCCCTATTCTAGTACTGCTGTCAAAATGGATGCTGGAGTCTTGCAGAGGTGCCAGAATTCTCCAATGATTTTGTTTTAACAGACTTCATGACAGATATACTATAAAATTTGGATGTGAAATATACAAAGCTAATCAAAGATGTATAAAGATATTTGGTTTGGTCAAAATTGAAGAAACTGCCTTAGCCTTTTATTTTCATTCTTTCTCCTTTTTGACATATTTCCTCAACCCTCATCCTTTGGTTCCAAATTTCCCTGACTTTTCCCTGACTTTTCCCAAATTTCAAATTTCCCTGACCAATTAAAAAATTCCCTGACTTTTCCCTGACCTTGAAAAAAAACCTTTTTTCCCTGACTTTTCCCTGTCCGTGTGAACCCTGTCCTATAGGTTCCCTCTGATCAGGGTCTGCTCTGTTTGCCAATGGAATCTAATAGCTCTATTTCTTTAGTTTCTAAAATGGCTACAGTGTTCCATCCTCGATATTTCATTATAACTTCATTTATTTTGTCCATGAATATTCAGTAGGGAAAGGGTTAGGACTTCTGATGTAATAATTCTTCTCTACTGCTGTTGCACATTACTCGGTCCTGATTCACTTTTGAAGATTCTGTTCATAACATGTGGAAAATCTTATATTGGATTCTTGGCAAGTCAACTCCACACTTAGAAAACAGACACCACCATCCCTTGGCCCCACTTACTGGTGACCTCTGACATCTGTACCCCACAGCTCAAGGTCAAAGGTCAATAATTAAAGATGACCATACATCCTTACACATGTATCCATGCTGATGAAGAAATGACTAAGACCCATATTTATCCTGAAATGAGAACATTAAAAGCCATTAAGATAACACTGCCAACATTGTTTCCAGCTGAACACTGGCCAGATTGTGGACAAAGGAAAACTGAAGATATTAAGAAATTAGTAAAACGATAACTTATAGTTATACAATCATTGTTCAATTCTTTGTAAACTGAAGTATTCATTAACAATGTCTAAATGATGATTTCTAACTGGTATGATCAAAGCCAAGATATGAAATAACCCCTTACTCCAAGAATATTAATGCTTAACCCATTCCCTCCATATTGACCACTTTTGACGACTCTGTAAAAATCACTTCATGAAACCATTGTGATAAATAGAGTATCTGCTCCTATTCAGTATTGGAGCAAATGCTCTATTTATCACAACGGTTTCAAACTACAAAATTCTAAAATTTTCTTTTTCTCTAGTTAAAGCTCCTTTTCGGAAGATTTATTCAAAGAGGTTGGGTCTAAAAATAGCCTATGAGGTAATGGGTTAAAATAATGACACAATGAATATAAATTAAGTGATATTTCATGATGGCATACGAATACAGGAAGTTTTGGCCATGGTAGAAACTATAGAATCAGATCTACTATATTATTTCATAAGCAAATACATGTAGAGCAGACCCTGATCAGACGGCTCCTACAGGAGCTGTCTGATCTGGGTCTTCTCTGTTTGCAAAGGTATTAAACCGCATATCTATGAAGTAAAGGATTAATATTTATGTTAATATGAAAGTGAAAATACAAGAAACATAAGTGACAAAAGCTAAGATTATTAGCATTTTGAGACAGATATCTAAAACTGCTCTGTAGAACTAGAAACCACAGTGACAAGTTTAAAGTGTTAGAATACGTAGCGATACAGACACTTGGACAGTAGATAAGACACATACAGACCTATCTATAAGACACATACTAATATATCAAACTCTCTTATTTCTCAGTCAAATCATATCTTACTGCAACTCATTAGAATCGCTTCAGAGATTGGTTTTGGTGGAGAAATGTAAAAAATTTATAGTTAAGATTTTCTAAATAAGTTTCTTATCTACAGCCCTGAGACAACAGAAGCAACGGGGACTAGAAGGTTTAGCTGATACAAACTAATACTTTGAATGTGGGATATAAATCATCTGGCATTTGCAAACAGTGAAAATCCAGATCACAAGGCTCTGAGAGTAGCCACCTAATCAGGATCTGCACAGTTTGTCATCGGGAATCCTCTAGTAAATTTAAACTTTTCATATTGATTGGAAACTCACACTAATGATCCATTCAAATTTTGAAATTTCAGCATTCAAAAGGTTCAGTTATTAAACAGATACTAAACACGGAAAACGGCAGAAATAGTGATGAGAGATGGGCAAAAACACAAGAAAGAGCAGCATTAACCCTTTCCTTCTAATAAATGCACTTTTACCCCTTGCAAACAGAGCAGACACAGATCAGATGGCTCCTATAGGAACCGTCTTATCAGGGTGTATTCTGTTTGTTTATGAAATTATATAGATCTGATTCTACAGTTTTTGTCTGAGCCAACAAGTCCATTTATATCTTACCATTCAAAAATACTTGATAAACTTAATGAATATTCATGAAGTGATCAATTCATGCATAAATGTTCATTAGGGAAAGGGTTAAGTAACAACATGTACACAGTTAAATACCTCGGCATGATTGCCTTTGATAAACAACAGGATTAATAACTAGGTTAAGGTTAATCAAGGCAATGGTCTATCAATAATAATAATAATATATCATTTAGAATAAAATGAAAGGATGATGTGTACATGTGAATGATATTTTAACCCCTAGCACTGTAAATACGGGTTACGTGCCACTTCAATGTTCAAGGAAGGTCTACTCCTCTCAGAACCATGACCACAGTATCGCATTGTTTGAATCCTAACGAGACGACGAGTTACTTGGTGTCTCATCTGGATATAAACTCCCTGCTAAACATTACCACAACAATCGTACAGTGGCTGAATGCCTAACTAGTACGAAATAAACATATTTTGACATTATATCACCCAATACAAATATTTTTAATTATTTCTATTGACCCTTTCCCTCATAAAACACTTTTCTAGCCTTTACAAACAGAGATGACCAAGATCAAATGCCTCCTATAGGTGCCATTTGATCAGGGTCTGCTCTGTCTGTTTATGAAAAAAATCCATTCTGCTATGGTCAGATTCCCTTGTTAAGAATGCTGTTAAAATATATGGCTAATTAGTATTCCTACAGTCATTATTTCTTACATGTACATGGCTTTATCTGGTAAAGGGTTAAACAAGTATATGTAGGTTAGTTAACCCTTTTCACTCCAAAAATAATGCTTTTAAACGTTTTTGCAAACAGAATAGACCCAGATCAGATGGCTCCTGCAGGAGCCATCTGATCAGTGTCTGCTCTGTTTGCTTATGGCATTATATAGGTGTGATTCTACAATTTCTGCAATGGTAAAAAAAATCTTTATTTAAGCACCATTAGCTAATAATAATGTCATTATTTCTTACATGAATATTCATGGAGTAAAGGGTTTGTACATTGTTATAGTCAGTGATGGGTAATGAAGGGTGAATTCATGATTGTCATTGTGTGCAGACTGGAGACAATAAGTCACTCAGCATTTCATCCATACTGCTAAAGCTTAGAAAATCATGGCAGCCATGTTTACTATATTAACAGTTTGACTTGCATTATACTTATCAAGCAAAGATTAGGTTAGCAACCACTCACACACACAAACACACAATGTCAATGAATGTCAACTCATCAAAGGAAAGCATATGGCATGTGAATGGTGTTTTGTATAGAAGGCATGTACATGTATGTTGATAGAAGGTCCAAGAATAGATAAGCTGAAAAAAACATTTTTTCTTAACAAGCTTCTTTATATGTCTGCCAAACAATGCGTTTTTCTTATTTAAATATTATTTCATAAGCAAACAGAGCAGACCCTGATCAGACAACTGTCTGATCTGGGTCTTCTCTGTTTGCAAAGCCATAGAAAGGTGTATTTATGGAGTACTTTTTTGTGACACCCACTTCAGCCCTTACAGGTGTGACATTCATTTCAACCCTTACAATGCTATATGTGGCATCCGACTTGCATTTGCAAATAGCTTGGATTTTGATAAGACACAATGCTATCCTGCATCTCATCAGGATCCAAGCTGTATCACATTTGGTAGTTGTTTCTCAAAAGCTTGGAAGTAAGTAACAAGTGGATGCCAAAGCATAAAACAATCAATATTTTAACCCTTTCCCTCATATAAACGTGTTTCCACACATTTGCAAACAGAGTAGACCCAGATCAGACGGCTCCTAGAGGAGCCGTCTGATCAGGGTCTACTCTGTTTGCTGATGGAATTTGACAGATCTGTTTCTTTACTTTCTAAAAGGGCTACAATGTCCACCTTCCATTTTTCATTATAACTATTGTGGCCATGAGTATTCAGTAGGTATTGAAATTTGAAATAAACATAGAACAGGGAAAGGGTTAAAGGACCTAACTTTTTAAATTTGCATGACAAGAGCAATGGCCCCTTATCAGATTGTAGGCCTTATGATGGGGAACATAGTTCGAAAGGGATAGCTGTATTGATGTTGAAGTTTTTGCACAACAACACACACACACATGCCAAAATCATGACAACACCAAGACTTTGATTTTTTTCTTCTAAAACAATCTAAAACAGCTCTGGTTCAGAGTTAGAGTGGATATGTCTTAAAGAGCATGATACTTATTGCTCCATAGACAAACTGTCATCCACCTAAATTTTTGTCTGCTTTATTTCTTTTAACCCTTGACTCCATATATACAGTAACATACCCTTTTTATGCATTTGTAACAGTAGACCCTGACCAGATGGCTCCTGTAGGAGCTGTTTGATTTGGGTCTGTTCTGATTGCTAATAGCATAATATAGATTTGATTCTACAGTTTATGTCATAGCCAAAACATTCATTATAGAAATCTTCATAAATTAATGAAATTATATCTTCATGACTATTCATGAAGTAAAGGGTTATTTTTTGCTTTTGTTTTTCAAAACCATGATCAGAATGTTTTAACAAGTTTGATTCTAAAAAAGTACCTAATTATAGTCTACTTTCAGTCTGAAGGACCGCTCAGCCGACTGTACATTTACAGATTCTAATGAAATACCAAACTACCAGATAACTCAGTGTCTCGTCTTGATTCAAAAATATTTTCACTGGCTACCACAATTCACTGCTAGCATGTTCAATATAATATGTAGTGTTGTATTAATATTTATATAATACAGAAGCAGAGGCCCAGATAAGATGTGTAAATTAAAACATTTTCAAGATAATCTCCTTTATTTCTCCCTCAAACTCTATGTTGTGACCACTCTTTAGAATCATCTCTTTGAGACGATTCTAAAGAGTGGTCACAACATAGGGTTTGGTGGAGAAAAAAATATTTTAGTATTTCATTACACACCTTTATCTATGGCTCTGAGTAGATTTACACGTGTGACTCTTTACCTAAATTAGTTCAGCTCCTTTACTTTAGTTGGTGCACATAGCAGATTTGATGTACCAGAAAACATGTTTATTAAAAAGAAGTCAAGTTAAATTGATTAAAGTGATTTTTAAAATTAAAACTTGGAAAGAAATACATGCAATTCATGGTGTTTAACCCTTTACCAGGTTGAGATGTCTTATCATGCCCTTGCAAACACAGAAGATCAACATCAGATGGCTCCTACAGGAGCTGTTTAATCAGGGTCTGCTCTGTTTGCTCCTGTGTTCATGTACCATCATAAAAAATCAGCTAATAAATATTCTTGGTATCATTATTTGTAACATGAATATTCATGAGGTAAAGGGCCAAGAAACTGATCTAAAGACAGTGTACATAGTTTTACCAAATACATGTACATGGATTGAAACTCTGCTGAGCTACTGATATAAAGATTAATTTTGTAAATCAGTTGCAGATGTTTTCTTTATTTCTCAGCCAATCCCTATATGTTGGTACCCGTCAGAATCACTTTTGGAAGCCATTCTAATGAGTAATAAAACGGCAGGGTTTAGCTGAAGAATAAAATATTTTCATAAAACATTAAATAACCCTTTCCTTTATATAAACGCTTTTCACGCATTCACAAACAGAGTAGACCCAGATCAGACGGCTCCTATAGGAGCCGTCTGATCAGGGTCTGCTCTGTTTGCTTTTGACTTAATATAGATCTGATTCTGCAGTTTTTGTCAAAGAAAAACATTCCCTTGAAAAGTTTACATTATAAAAGTTCAGCTAATAAATATTCATGATATAATAATTTCTTTAATGAATATGAAACAGGCAAAGGGTTAAGCATGTCTTACCTAGAACAATTCTTTATAATAATCAGTTTTGCAAAAGTACAACCCTTTACTTAATAATTCCATCATTTTATATATTTGCAGACAAGGTAGACCCAGATTAGGCAGCTTCTGTAGGAGTTGTCTAATCAGGGTCTGCTCTGTTTGCTTTTTCTTGATACAGGAAATAATTATTATTCAAATTGGGCTAAGTCGTACATGTACATCTGGTAAAGAGTTAAAAAGAAATAGGTTGCCAAATATACATACTGTCAAGGTTCAAATTATTTGACCATTTCGACTGTATTCTCTTAAATATGGACTAAAAAAACTCAATACATATAGAAAATGCAAAAATTAACTTACACTTGAATTTTTTCGCATATATTTACCCGAGTATAATAAGCAGTAATAATACTTTTTGTACATAATAACATAATTTCTGGCACTAAGCAGTTAAAACAAAAATAGGGAAAAACACAAAACTTGCATGGGCCAATGTCCCTTAAAATGAATAATACTTTTCTCACTGACATAACTAAGGGTCAGTCAATATTAAAATGAAAATCATCAGCTAAAAACTGATTACACTGAAACATGTGAAAAACATTTTTTTTTTCATTAATTCTGTTTTTATTTATTTTTTACAAAACTTTGATTGTGTAATGACCATAAAAATCTCATTTTTATGACATGTGACCCATACAGTTTCCATGGTGATAAATATAAATACCATTTAATATCCCACCATTAATCCTGAAAATAAATCAACATTCTACTAAGGAAGGGCTCGTGACAGAGACATCAACATTACATGTAAAACAAGAGTACAAAACATTAGTTTTCGTCTCCATATCCACCTCATCTATTGTTGTGACTGCTCATTGAGGTGATTCTAATCTTTTAACCCTTTACTTCATTCTCACACATTAGCAAACAGAGGGGACCCTGATCAGACGGCTCCTGTAGGAGCCGTCTGATCAGGGTCCCCTCTGTTTTCTAATGAAATTTGAAAGTTATGTTTCTTTACTTTCTAAAATTGCTAAAATGTTCCACCTTGCATATTTCGTTGTAACTATATTTTCCATGAATATTCGGTAGGTATTGAATTTTGGAATAAGCACAGAACAGCAAACGGGTTAAAGAAATAATGACAGCATGGGTATTAATTAACTGAGGTTAAACAATGACATTATGAACAAGAGACATTTTACCACGGCACAAACTGTAAAATTAAATAGATATTACTTCAATAAGCAAATGGAATAGACCCTCATCAAACAGGCCCTACAGAAGTCATCTGATCTGGGTCTACTCTGTAACGGAATAGACCCTCATCAAACAGGCCCTACAGAAGTCATCTGATCTGAGTCTACTCTGTAACGGAATAGATCATCATCAAACAGGCCTTACAGAAGTCATCTGATCTGGGTCTACTCTGTAACAGAATAGATCATCATCAAACAGGCCTTACAGAAGTCATCTGATATGGATCTACTCTCTAACAGAATAGACCCTCATCAAACAGGCTCTACAGAAGACATCTGATCTGGGTCTACTCTGTAACGGAATAGATCCTCATCAAACAGGCCCTACAGAAGTCATCTGATCTGGATCTACTCTGTAACAGAATAGATCCTCATCAAACAGGCCCTACAGAAGTCATCTGATATGGATCTACTCTGTAACGGAATAGATCCTCATCAAACAGGCTCTACAGAAGACATCTGATCTGGGTCTACTCTCTAACAGAATAGACCCTCATCAAACAGGCCCTACAGAAGACATCTGATCTACCTATTTAAACTTATGAAGTTTTACTCTCACTAAATGACAGATAGTCAAACAATTGTTAATGGTAACTAGAAACAGTGCTACTCTCTGTAACAGTTTAACCAAAAGGAACAATGTAATCCCACAAGCATGCATGTATTAAATAAGAGATGTTGCCTGGGAAACAGATTATATACTAAATACTGGGTATACATGAATAGTAATTTTGGATTTAATACACACATTGTGGCCCTTTCGTTGTGAATAACACCGAGACATATTTCATAATTTTTATATAAAGTATGTTACCCTAATGGGGTACAACAAGCAATTAGAAATGTACCCACTCTTATGTACGAGTGTGTACTATAGTAGGAGCTATAACACGGGCTATAACCCTAGTGCTTCTGAGTATTTATCATTATCATACCCAAGGGGACATGCTGATGGACTGAAGTCAATGATGGTCAGACAAGCCTATATTTAAATGCCTACCTTTTTCATAAGTGAGGTTTATTTTTACAAGAGATAGCAAAATGAAGAATCTGTTGATGTATGATATTACAATGTAAATGCAGTTAAATTGCTCTCATATACACCAAGGCAACCAACACAATTGTTTTAATTGTTGTCATACACACCAAGGCAGCAAACCAAAGCCCCTCCTTTCATATACTTGAAATATATCATCAACTATCTTCAAATCTTAGCATGCCCAGTAAATCTTTCAGCAACAGAAAATGTCTTCTAATTCAGATTTCAAAGTAGACGTTCTTCTATTTCTGGGTCTACTCTGGTTGCAAAAGTGTAAACAGACCAGCATACGTAAGTTGATAAAGATAATCAACACTCATATATACCTAAGACTACAAATATTTTATTTTTTATCATTACTGTTAGATTTTGATATAAGAACTACTAAGCATTTATTTCATTACTCTTAAGTTTTTATTTTAGCCCATTAAGATGAAAAGAGCCAGAATTCAAGTATATGTCATAAGCCCCATCACAAGAAAATTGGCACTCAAACATGGCAAAAATTCAAAACATATTCAGAATTTTGAAATTTATCTTTCAGCCTGCAGTGGGTGAACTTTTGATAGCTTGGATCCAGATAAGATGCCATGTAAACCAGCGTCTCACCAAGATCCACACTGTTTGACACTGAGATTTATAATTATAGAAAAAGCAATATAGATTCTTTTTAACCTATTCCCTCAAAGGCTATTTAAGGACCCAATCTCTATGAATAAATCTTCTGAAAAGGAGTATTTACTAGAACAAGAGGTGTTTGTGAACCACTATGCCCCCGATATGACCTTTGACCCTGAAGGATGACCTTGACATGTCACCCTGCAAACTGTGCAGCTTCATGAGATACACATGCATGCCAAATATCAAATCTCTATCTCTACTGGTTCAAAAGTTATGGTCAATGTTAAAGTCTTGTGATTTGACCTATATATTTGACCTCTGACCTTGAAGGATGACCTTGACATGTCACCCCTCAAAATGTGCGGCTTAATGAGATACATATGCACGCCAAATATCAAGTCTCTATTTGCACTGGCTCAAAAGGTATGACCAGTGTTAAAGTTGTCCTCAAACAGACAGGGCAAAAACAATATGCCCCCCCGATCTGATCTGGGGGGCATAAAAAAGAAAATGTTTTAACTTTTGTAGTTTTGAAATAATCATGATAAATACAACATTTGTTGCTAATAAATACAGCATTTGCTTTATTTATCACAATGGTTTAAAAAAAAAGTGACGTTTACAGAGGCGTCAAAAAGCGTCAATATGAGGAAATTAGTTAAAAAACAGGCCAAGTTTTCAGTCAGCAAAATTATTCTCAATTGGCTAAAGATAAAATTTGAAATACAACAGCTGATGTGCTGCATTTGTTTTCCTTCTGACAGTAATCTCTCCACCAATAATATTGCAAATAGTGCAGACTGACAAAGACTCAGAAGTTGGAGTTGCTTTGAGTCCACACTGTTTGTTCTAAGTGTCGTTTTTCCTCTCTGTGTTGAAGCTGCTCAAAAATGTAAGGTAAGCCAGGGTAATAATTTCCCCCATGCTTGATATAACATTTCCGTTACCTGTTTGCCTACGAAGTCTCGCATGATTATTTGTTTCTCTGCAAGCATTGTAAAACATGTTAACCCTTTCCTTGTTCAATATCTAGAATGGTATATGTACACAGGTTTTTTGGTATTAATACACACTGTAAGCAAACAGAGCTAACCCTGATCAGACAACTCCTATAGAGTCTGCTATGTTTGCTTATAGTATACCATAGATCAGATTCTACAGTTTCTGTCTGAGCCAAAACATATTGCATCATAAAAAATCAGCTAATAATAAATATTCATGATGTCATTTTTCCATTAATGAACATTGAACAGGGAAAGGGTTAATCCTTTCCTTGGTATAAATGCATTTTGATACATTTGCAAACAGAGTAGACCCAGATCAGATGGCTCCTAGAGAAGCCATCTGATCAGGGTCTACTCTGTTTGCTTTTAACATGATATAGATCTGATTCTACAGTTTTTGTCAAAGCAAAGAATTTCATTGAAAAGTTTACATTATAAAATTCTGGCTAATAAATATTCATGATGTCATCCTACATGAATATTCAACAGGGTACGGGTTAACCCTTTCCTCCATGAATATTTATGTAAGAAATAATGACGTCATGAATATTAATTACATTAATTTGTTGTAACAGCACATGGACACAGACAATTTTGGTCATGACAAAAACTGTAGAATCACATCTACATTATATCATTTGCAAACAGAGCAGACTAATATCAGACGGCTCCTAGAGGAGCCGTCTGATCAGGGTCTGCTCTGTTTGCAACGGCGTAGAAAGGCTTATTTATGGAGTAAAGGGTTAAGGACAACCATCATGCAATCAATGTTTGAGTTGGATATCTGGCAATGCAGGCTGTAAAATGATACAGATCAACTAACAAAGATGCATGTGTTAGCAAGATGCACATTAACCAGGAAGCCCAGAAAACATGCCTTCATGCATTTGCAAACAGAGTAGACCCAGATCAGACAGCTCCTATAGAAGCCATCTGATCGGGGTCTGCTCTGTTTGCTGGTGGAATTTGAAAAATCTGTTTCTTTACTTTCTAAAATGGTGACAATGTACATTCCGTATTTCTTTATAGCTATTTTGTCCATGAATATTCAGTAGATATTGAACTTTCGAATAAATATAGAACATATAGAATGGGTTAAAAATCTGGTATACAGTCTTCACTAAAAACCATCATGATACTGGGTAGAGCCCAAACCTACTACAAACTTGTGATAGATAACCTTTGCAAACAGATGAGATGCCAAGTAACTTGGTGTCTCGTCATCCATCCAAAATGTTTCATGCTCTGATTGTGCTTTTCAGAAAGAAGAATCGATATGAGGAAATAATTATTTTTAATAATTAACCGTTTGAAAATGGAAAACATGTCTACTGTTGTTTGCAACAGTGTAGACCCAGATCAGGGCTTCAAGAGGTTCTGCCTGTTTGTCATTCAAAATCATTGTGCAAATTTTACCCTTTCAACTGAATGGACTCTATGAATTAAAATAAATACTGACTATTCCACTCTGAAAATTCGGTGATGAAACCCATTCCCTCATATTGACGTCCTTTGACGCCACTTTTTGAAACCACAGAAATGAATATTTAATTACAATGGTTTCAACACTACAAAATTCTAAAATTTTCCTTTTTTCTGGTAGTCTGGTAGAGTGGGTTAACCCTTTCCCTAATATAAATGCCTATTTCACGCATTTGCAAACAGAGAAGACCCAGGCTCCTATATGAGCCATCTGATCAGGGTCTGTTCTGTTTGCTTTTGACATGATAAAGATCTGATTTTTTAGATCTTGGCAAAACAAATATTTTCCTTGAAACGTTTACATTATAAAATATCAGCTTATAAACATTCATGATGTCATTATTTCTTACACGAATATTGAACAGGTAAAGGGTTAAAGGTCCAATAATGTAGTTACTAGTCATGCACTCAACCCATATCATGTTTAAAACCCTTTGAAAGCTTTAAAAATGGAATGATCTGTTGCTGTTTAACAACAAAGTCTATAATTCAGAATGGCAAATAGTGCAGATCTTGTTCAAGCAACTTCTGATCTGGATCCGGATCTACACTTTTTTGCAAATACTGATCAACTTGCTCCCAATTCAAAAGGTTAATATGTTAAACTCCAAGAACTTTTCATGGCCTAACAATAATGACAAACATATATCTTGGATCAGCACTAGCATACAATTTGCAACAAACTAGAAATCAAGGGAAACAACTCTTCTAAATCACTATTATGTCCCCGCCAATTTACATTTATCTCACCAGCCATACTTACTTGTAAAGAGCTCATAACACCACTTGCTATATTAGACAATCTTCCTGCTACTTTAGACACGCCTTGTCTCACACCATCCTTGATATCTTGCAGATCTGGGGTGCCACTGCCATATGATGATCTACTGCGGGACTTTTCGCCACCACCAAATAAATCAGCGCTCGAGATACTAGATGAGCCTTCAAACTTTGAAAGGGTCTGTTTGGTTTCAAACTAAACAAAACAATAAATGCATTTCTTCTTAATCATAACATTTATGAATTTTGTCCATTTTAAAAACATTGAAACTGTACAAAACAATTAATCTAAACTCTATTAACTATTTGTAAAATTGGTCTTAATCCTTACATCTTTTGGTTCCTTTGCAAACAGCGTAGACCAAGACCTGATGGTGCCTGTAAGAGCCATCTGATCAGGGCTTACTCTGTTTGCTTATGAAATTATACAGATATGATGCTATAGTTTCAGCAACTGCCAAAATTCTCCAGTTCCATGCCATTATAACAATTTACATACAATGATTCGTCTGTGATTATCTATCAGGTAAAGAGTTAAAGAATTTCATACTGTTAGTTTCATAAAACATTATCTGTACAATTTTGTGTGCTTGTTCAATTTTCAATCAAATCATATATCAAATGTTATTTCGCATATATATGTATTTGTTCACAATCACACACTGCAAGCAGATGTTTGAACTTGTCTCTTTGTGAAAACAAGAGCCGCGTGCGGCGCCAACGCTCGTCTGATTTGGTGTTCGTCCAGCTAAATTAAACATTTTTGAAAAATCTAAAGACCCATAACTCCAAATTTTGAAATAAAGAGTAATGATTCTTATGTAGGGGCCTTCCTTTCAATGAGATCTACTAACCTATGAAGTTTCATGTTGATACCTCATATACTTTTCGAGAAATGGGCTACATTAAAGTTTTTGCACGCCGACAACGCCTACGACTCCGTGATCACAATAGCTCAACTTTTCTTTGAAACAGACGAGCTAAAAATAGGTATACAGAGAGCTATGACTAGGTCAATGTTTGACAGTTGTTGCTGTTTATCAGTGTGACTATCTATAGCTGAAACATTATAAGATCTGGGGGCATTCTGTTTTGGCCTGTTCATTTGCTTCATTGTCACTTTTGTCTTTCCAAAACTTTAACTTTGGCTATAACTTTTTTTAAGTTTACATGTATACTTGTTTCATAAAACTGAAAACTTCTGAGTGATGTACCGTCAAGGTGAATGCCATACAGAGGTCAAGGCCAAACTGGCTATTAGTTTGTGTCCAACATTTATTGGGAGACAGTTTTTCACACATATTGTATAAGTAATGACCAAGGACTGTGTTTTTGCAGCTCACCAACAATTATTACAACTTACATCCATGTCTCTTTTTCCAAAGTACTGATCAGATGATATAGACTTGGCACTCCCAAATTTTTTCTGGGCATCCTCTGTTGTTGAAGGGCTATCATAATTCTTTCTTGTTCGAGCCGGTCTGGGAATAAAAAACACTACATAACACAAGTAGATCACAACAGCAAAATATAACATTGATTGGACACATATTCATTTTTACATATGTTGCTACTGCTGCTCAACTGACTTATTTAACCCTTTCCTCCACAAATACGCCTTTGTACGCCTCTGTAAAAGTCACTTTTTGAAACCATTGTGATAAATAGAGCAGTTGCAAATGCTCTATTTATCACAATGGTTTCAGAACTAAAAAATTCTGATTTTTTCTTTTCTCTAGTTAATGCTCCTTTTCAGTAGATTTATTCAATGAGGTTGTATCTAAAAATAGCCTATGAGGGAATGGGTTAAATAATTTATCACGTTGACTCTTTCATTACAACATATTTGATGTCAACAAAACTCACCATCTGCTACAACAGCTGGGATCCTGAAGAGAATCAGAGTTGCTTAGTGTCTCATCTAGATCCAAACTGTTTGCTAAGGAAATCAAAGACTTACCACTGGCAGTGAAAGCATATGTAAATTTCTCAATTAAGATACATTTTATGATAAAAATCAAAAGTACATTGCAATCAATTTCAAACTCTGGGAGAAGTTTCATTTCAGGTCAAAACATTTATGTGAGTCAGACTCAGTTTAACCCTTCTCTCATAAAGACAATATTTTGGCACCATTACATACAGAGCAGACCCAGATCAGATGGCTCCTAGGAGCTATTTAATCAGGGTCTGCTTTGTTTGATTATAGAATTATATAGATCTGATTGTATAGTTTCTGAAATGGCATAAACAAATCCACTTTTCATTGACCATTATAAAAATGAAGATAATGAATATTCATAAAGTCGCCAATTCTTGTATAAATATTCATGACGGAAAGGATCAAGTTTATTACTTGAACAGTACACTTGTTTTAAGTTGTGTTTGAACTGACAGCTGGATTGAAAACTACAGCCAAAGGCTAGCTACACAAACACCCTCCCCATTTCTATTTCCATACCCAATGAAAAGAAAGAAAGGCAAGTAACTTGTGTGTTTGATGTCAGCTCCTATCTAGAACTGTAGGTGTGCAGTGTTTCATGTTTCATGGGCAGGATCTCAGTAACCACTTGTTTCATAAATATTCATCAAATAATTATGATTTCATAAATACCGTATTAATTAAGTTGCAGTATGGCACATGAAACAATGGATTTATTTTTGCTATTGTCATAACTGTTTGCAAAGGTATTAACCCTTTCCTCCATAAATACGCCTTTCTACGCCTTTGCAAACAGAGTAGACCCAGATCAGACGGCTCCTATAGGAGCTGTCGAATCAGGGTCTACTGTTTAATTATGATATAATATAGATACGATTCTACAGTTTCTGCCATTGCCTAAAAATCATGTGTCTATGTGCTATTATAACATATTAATCTAATCAATATTCATGACATCATTATTTCTTACATGAATATTCATGGAGGAAAGGGTTAAAATGTATATTAATGGAGGAAACAGTTAATATCCCCATACAAACACTTGTCAGATTATGTAATATTTTGCATATTAATCAAGAGGCCATGACTCTGTGAAAAAAACTTTTATCTGGAAAGTTGTAACAATATGCAAATCTCCTCTTCATAATGAAGCTGCCCATAATATTTTGTTCAAATCCTGTCAGTAAGAAGAACAGCATATTTACAATTTGAGCTACGTATTTCCCCTGCCTACTGCTTCAGACAAAATAAGATATTCACCCTAAATATTAGGACTGACAATCTAGGGCAAATAATGCAGACCCAGATCAGACTGCTCCTCAAGCCGCAGTTAGCTTAGGGTTTACATTAGTGGCAACTCTATTGATCCATTCCCTCATAGGCTATCTTTAGATCCAACCTCTGATTAAACCTACCAAAAAGGAGCATTTACTTGAGAAAAGGAAATGTCCAGTATTGTGTAGTTTTGAAACCATTGTGATAAATAGAGCATTTGCTCCTGTGGAGCAAATGCTCTATTTATCACAATGGTTTCACAAAGTGACTTTTACAGAAGTGTCAAAAGGCGTCAATATGCGGGAATGGTTATCAAAAAGAATACAGAATCGGACAATTGGTACAGTCACTACAGTGGGAAGACTTTTAGGGCGACTACAGTAAAACACAAATATGTATGAGGAGTACCATGTTTGCAAAGTCCTGAAGACAACATTTATTATTGCACTACTTATACACTGCTCATGAGTCATGTTGTTAGACAGCTGTTTGTCATTAAACATGATCATGAACACATCTACAGTGCCACTTAACTAGTCTGGATTAATAGGTAGCAGGTAAGTCGAGTAAAACTAACGATCAACGGCTGTAGTAAAGACGATTTTATTCACTTCCAACGTTTCGCCTATACAATAGGCTTCATCAGGGATGATTTAAAAAAAATAATATATTTTTTTTAAAAAAAAATAAGTATTCCCATGAAAAAAAAAATCTACCGGGTATATTCACCCTTTATCTAATGAATATTCAAGTTGAAAATAATGACTTCATGAATATTAATTTGCTGATTTTTTTATAGCGGCATATGAAAGTAAATGTTTATGGTCATAGAGGAAACTGTAGAATCAGAACTGTATTATTCCATAAGCAAACAGAGCAGACTCTGACCAGACAGATCCTACTGAAGCTGTCTGATCTGGATCTACTTTATTTGTAAATCTGTAAATCTGCCTGTATATCATGTAAACCGTAAATCCTTAACTTGTTATAATAACCTGATTGCAAAGAGTTTGAATCCAGATCTGACACTGAGTAACATCTAATCAATCTCAACTCTGTTTCACAAAAAAGCTAGAAAAGAGTTTGAGCAAGCATAGGTTAACAGGTTAACCCTGTCCTTCATATAAACACTTTTTCACGCCTTTGTAAACACAGAAGACTCAGATCAGACAGCTCCTGTAGGAGCCTTTTGACCAGGGTCTGTTCTGTTTGCCTTTTAAGTTATATAGATCTGACTCTACAGTTTTTGTCTAAGCCAACAATTCCCTTTCATTTTTTTACATTATAAAAAATAAGTTAATGAATATTCATGAAGTGATGAACTCATGCATAAAATATTTAGGAAACGGGTTAAGACTATTTCTAGATTAATGAATCAATATCTATCAGGTACTTTATCATGAATACTTGAAAATGAAGCAAAGATGGTAAGACTACTGAAACTAAGGAATCTGTAATTAGATCATTAGTACATTATTTCCCTCTGTCCAACTGTCTATATCGACATAAATACCTCTGAAGCCCTCTGATAAGAGTCTGCACCATTTAACCTTTTCCTCCATAAATACGCCATCTACACCTTTGCAAACAGAGTAGACCCAGATCAGACGGCTCCTATAGGAGCCGTCCGATCAGTGTCTGCTCTGTTTGCTTATGGAATAATATATTTCTGGTTTTACAGTTTCTGCTTTAGGAAAAATTTCACGTGTTAATATGCCGTTTAAAAAAAATCTAATTTGTGATGTCATCATTTCTTTCATAAATATTCATGGAGTAAAGGGTTAAGATCTTCTGGCCATTAAAAATATTCATACTATCAGGATGGAATCCACTATAACAAAGATGAACAATTCAAATTTGAAAAGCATTCTAAAGTTTAACCATTTACCTGATAAGGACAACTTTTATCATTTAACACATTTGCAAACAGGATAGACCCAGATTAAACAGATCCTGTAGGATCTGTCTGATCAGAGTCTATGTAAATAATATATTTAAGATGATTACATTGTATAGAGTTTCCGCCACGGCTTAAAGTTTCTTTGTCTCTATTATAAATATTCAGCTAATGAATTTTCATAGTTATTATTTCTTACATAAATATTCATCCAGTATAGGGTTAAGTTTGTAAAAGAATTTAAGGTGAAGGTTTTTATGTCAGTACAAACAGTTGGACGCCATTCTTTCTGGCTGCTCTAACTTTCCATTCAGTATGAATCAGTGCCATAAACGGCAGACACTTGGCTTAAATGTGTGGATCCATGTACAGTTAAACTCCCCTAAACTGACCACCAGAGGTCTCTATAAGATGCGAAAATTTAAACATTTTCAAGAATAGCTCCTTAACTTAACCACTATACTGTGACCACTCTTTACAAACATCTCGAAGAGACAATTCTAAAGAGTGGTCACAGTATAGTGCTTGGTAAAGACATGACAATTTTAGCATTTAGGTACGCACCTTTGTATCACATAACCAATAAGCACAAAGAGTCCTTAAAAAACAGAATTGGTGGACACTTTAGAGGAATACAGTAGTACCTCTCTAAACTGGGCAATCAATTTAGTATAAATATCAGTCTTGGAGACAGGTGGCAGCTAAATGTAGGGTGAAAGTCATGCAGAAAGCTCCTCTAGGAGCTTTCTGCATGACTTTCAACCTACATTAAGCAGTCACCTGCATAAAAGAATCTTCTACTAGAATTCCGGTTTAGCGTGGTTTTACTGTACTACTTGACACGATCAAGTATTTCCATGTACTGTAATACAACAATACTAGAACTGCAATGATATACACATATATTCAGAGGAATAAGTGAGATGTGTAAATATTGCAATATAACCATTTTGAACTAATTTTTTTTAGAAAAGACGCAACCCAGATTTAGTCCAAAAGTTCTATTTTAATGTTTACATTGTGTGGAAAAAAAGCTTTGTTGAATATCTATTGTACAAAAGACAATAAATATGCATTTTCTTTAATGCAACAAAGATTTTTATCATATTGTCGCAATCCTGCAAGATTTCACACAAACCATCTCACTATTTCCTTATGAATAACTGGCATTTACAATCAGTGTAGACCCAGACCTTTGGGCATATATTCTACACTTTTTGTCATTCAAATGGCAAAATTAATTATTTCATACTGAATGGTAAAACGTGTACTGGTACTTCGGCAAAACCCACAGCATTTTAACAACATAAAAACAAATAGAATCTGGACTGAGGTGTTTAATTTCCCACTATAGTCCAAGCGTATTTACCCTTCCTCCATCTCGTCATCTATCAGAATGCTTGTTCAAAAGAAAACAAATGACAGCTCAGACATATAGCGATAGCAAAATTCAATTTGTGCAAAAGATGAAGGTAACATTCCTCTACAACAGCTTTAAACTCTTTACTCCCTGAATATTCATGTCAGAAATAATGACATCATGAATATTAATTAATTAGTTGTTATAGCACATGGACACAAGAACTTTTGGCACTAGTACTCGTATATCTATATTATAATATAATTAGCAAACAGAGCAGTCCTTGATTAGATGGCTCCCATAGAAGCTGTCTGATCTGGGTCTACTCTGTCTGCTTAGGCATAGAAAGGTGTATGGAGTAAAGGGTTAAAGAAGATAAATTGTAGGTGTGAAAAACAGGTGTTAGCTTAAATACAGGATGAAATTGATGCAGAAAACTCAAATAGGAGATTTTTGCATGAGTTTCATTCTGCATTAAACAAACCAGCTACATTAAACCTATACCTCAAACACATGCCTTCTGACCCCTTTGCCAACACAGTAGACTCAGATCAGATAGCTCCCTCAGGAGCCGTCTGATCAGTGTCTGCTCTGTTTGCTTATGAAATATTATAGGTATGATCTTACACTTTGTGTCATGGTCAAAATTTCCCTTGTTCAGAATGCCATTACAAAAGTTCAGTTAATTAATATTCACAATTTCAATATTTCTTACATGAATATTTATCAGGTAAAGGGATACACCCATGTTTATTAACCCTTTCCCTGTTCTATGTGTATTCCAAATTTCAAATTTCAATACCTACTGAATATTCATAGGGAAAATAGTTAAAACAGAATAAGGAAGGTGAAATATTGTAGCCAGTTTAGCAAGTAAAGAAACAGATCTATCAAATTCCATTAGCAAACAGAGCAGACCCTGATTTGACGGCTCCTTTAGCAGCCGTCTGATCTGGGTCTACACTGTTTGCAAATGTGTGAAAACACATTTATATGAGGGAAAGGGTTGAATTAAATAAGGATTATAATAATAAAGACAAGTATTTATATTAAATAAATATCAGCGGTGGAGAAGTTTTATTAACCTTTAACCAACTCCCTTTTCAATATTATATAAGAAATAATGACAACATGAATATTTATTATTATAATGTAAACTTTTGATAAAACTGAAAAATCAGATCTGTGTCATGTCAAAAGCAAACAGAACAGACCCTGTAGGAGCCATTGGATCTGGGTCTACTCTGTTTGCAAATGTGTGAAAAGGCATTTATATGAGGGAAAGGGTTAAAATGTTTATATTATCTGTGACGATATTTTGCAGACATTTTGTCTCCAGATAAAATACCCCCTCGTAACCATTATAAACATATAACAAACAGTCTAGACATAAATTACTTGCTAAAATTATGTAACCCAAGTCTACACTGCATCATTACTGTCTACCAGTGTGATTGCAGTCTATTCTGTTTCAATACTGAGCAAGTATATGAGCCAACGTCATATTGATCAGCATGTTGAAGACCATATACAGTAAAACCTCTCTAAACCAGACATTCAATTTAGTGCAAATATCGGTCTTAGAGACAGGTTGCAGCTTAATGCAGGGTGAAAGTCATGCAAATAGCTCCTCTAGGAGCTTTCTAGATGACATTCACCCTGCATTAAGCAGCCACCTGCCTAAATGTATCTAAATTCTTCTCTACCAGAATTCCAATTTAGAGGGGTTCTACTGTACTGTTTCATTTTATGTTCAGTTTATGTTTCCTATAAATCTAAACTACCGTACTCAGAGTAGAACTTGCCTATAGCAACCATATGATGAATTGATATGCCTTTTCACACCTTTTGTAAACAGAGTAGACCCAGATTAGACAGCTCCTGTTGAGCTGTCTAATCAGGGCCTGCTCTGTTTACTTATGAAATTATATAGATCTGTTCTGTGATGGCTAAACATTTCTGTATCCATGTACCACTATAACAATTTGTCTAATTAATGTTCATTATGTCATTATTTCTTACATGAATATTCATGGAGGAAAGGGTTAATAACTTAAAGCCAACAACTTCATTTTAACCCTTTCCTCCATAAATACACCTTTCTACGCCTCTGTAAATGTCACTTTATGAAACCATTGTGATAAATAGAGCATTTGCTCCTATAGAAGCAAATGCTCTATTTATCACAATGGTTTCAAACTACAAAATTCTAAAAAAAATCCTTTTCTCTAGTTAATGCTCCTTTTCGGTAGACTTATTCAAAGAGGTTGGATCTAAAAATAGCCTATGAGGTAATGGGTTAAATGTTTACATTACCAAACTTAAGGTAATGAATATTCATGAAGTGATCAATTTATGCATTAGGGAAAGGATGCCGATGGTATAAAATGGTATAAATATTCTCCTATTTAGTTTGATCATCAAACCATTAAATGTTGAGCAGAAATTGTTTTCATATATAGGGTAAAACAGAGCAACAGATAAATGTACGTACTCTGATTCTATAATCGTCATTTCTCCACCAAACCCTATGTTCTGACCACTCTTCGAGACCATTTGAAAGAGTGGTCACAACCTAGGGTTTGGAGAAATAACCTCTGGTAAAACTAGTACAAACCAATATACTCCTTACCTGTCATCTTGTCTGGAGGATATAGTGTCTGAGAAAGATTCCTGTTTGGACTCAAACCGATCCATACCCCACCCACCATCTTTACTACTGCTGTTACCCCACCCACCACCGAAGAAGTCATCATTTTTTCGATTTTTCTCTGAGGAACTAAATGGGCTGTCATATCTGAAAACAAAGAATAACCGAAAATGTTAGCATTGTTAAGAAGGGAATAACTTATAACGTAACAAACAAGTAATGGGAAAATTATCTATAAATCAGGTACAAGATTAACCTTTTTCTTCATATAAATACGTTTTCATGCATTTGCAAACAGAGTAGACCCAGATAAGACAGCTCCTAAGGAGTTGTCTGATCAGGGTCTGCTCTGTATCCTAATGAAATTGAATAGATCGGTTTTTTTACTTTCTAAAATGGCTACAATGTGACACCTTCCATATTTCATTATAACTACTTTATCCATGAATATTAAGTAGGTATTGGAATTTTGAAATAGATATAGAACAGGGTTAGGTTTAAACTTAATGTAGTTTACCTGTATCTTCACGTTTTTGTTTCATTTTAATATTTTTATCTGTAAATCCCTATTTAAAAACAAAGAGATAAAACAAATTGCATCCAATTTTACCTGTATCTTTTTTGCTCTTTTTTCACTTGGGAGAAGGTTAGGCCTAGTCCCTTCATTTATGGAATCAGTGTAGACCCTACTCCTTGCCAAAATAAGAACATAATGGAAAAGGAAAAATTATAGTATTATACAGTTATACCCTATATACCCTAGATATTCAGACACCCAACCTCTCCCCTCCAATAAAACTGAATAAATCAATTCTGCACCATTCTGATAACTTTAATTCAAGCTTACTGTGTAACAAATAGTGTAGACCCAGATCAAACTGCTCCTGAGGAGCAGTTTGATCTGGGTCTACACTATTTGCATAAGACTGTCTGACTGAACATTTAGGACAACTACAGTGTTCCATATTACTGCAACTTACTTTGGAGGCCCCGAGGAAAAGCCACTGGAATAGGAATCCAGCTCATCCTCAAAAAACGAGTTTTTATTACGGTTCTGTCGTTCGTATCTGTCCATTTTGTTTCTGCGATCCTCGTCCCCCTCCTGTTCAATGGTCTGCATGTCACTCATGGCGGAATGACTGATACCTCTGAAAAATTACACCAAAGTGAAAGTGATAACCATTATCTTATTGTAAAAAACTATTGTCAGGTTAGCCTGTAATCTTGTCAGGTTAGCCTGTAATCTTGTCAGGTTAGCCTGTAATCTACCGAATAATTAAAACGTGCTCCTCCCTTTCTAAATATGAATTGTGTCAAAATTCATCACACAAGAAAACAATTTAAAGACAAACAGTGCAGACCATGAACAAATAGCTCCCACTGTTTGCAAATTCATTTTTTTCTTTTCTATATCTACTTCTTTCTATCTTGCATGTGTAACTTGTCATATACCTTACAATCTACTTCCAAATGAGATGCTGTGTTACTGGGTGCCTCACCAGATCTCAAATGAAAGACATTTTGAATATTAAAGCAATGTGTGGGTACTTGCTGTTTTAATTTAATGACAACTTTTAAGTTGAATAAATACAATAACACCTCTCTACTGTAAAAAAGAGGTGTAAATCTTGCACCACGGAAATATCAGAAATCTAACACAAGATGAGTGCAACTTTATTATGTTAGAATTTATCATAATCTCTGTTGTATGAACTAAGCCTTGACTGTGACTAACTAGAATGTGTGATGCATTTTGACTATGTGAGTAATGGCGATAGTCATATATAAGGACTTACAGTAATTTTGGTTTTATGCCCATTTGTTAAATGGCCCCTGGGTCTTGAATTTTAAGCAGGCAGTAGCTTAATGCCAGTATCTATTATAGTTATGCATTTATAAGTGATCTCTTTAGAGAGGTTCTGCTGTATGTTCACAAACATTTCAAAGGTTTACCTTTTACTCCATAGATACACCTTTAGATGCCTTTGCTAGCAGAGTTGATCCAAGATCAGGGTCCATACTTATAAAACTTTTAGTTGAGTCTGAGTTCGTCCAATCTGACCAATCAAAAGCTTGAGAACGAACTCAGACTCAACTAAAAAGCTTTATAAGCATGGATACAGATGGCTCCTGTAGGAACTATGTGATAAAGATTTTTTGTGTTTGCTTGAGAAATAATATAGATATGCTTCTGCAGTTTCTGAAATGTCTAAAAATTCCTGTGCTAATATGCAATCATAAACATTCAGCTAATTTTTATTCATGATGTCATTATTTCTTACATAAATTCTTTGCACACTAGGGCGAAACTGTGATTACCAATGTCGTACAGTTTGGATTCTGATGGGACGCTGCATTATGCGGTGTTTCATCTGAATCCAAACTGTACGACACTCTGACCAAACTTTTGCAATGGAATATGAGAATTTAAGACACATTTGCAAAAAGAAAAGACCCAAATCAAATGACTCCTAGAGGAGCCGTCTAATCAGAGTCTGCTCTGTTTGTAATGGAACTTGATAGTTCTGTTTCTTTACTTTCTAAAATGGGTACAATGCCCCACCTTCCATATTGCATTATAACTACTTTTCAGCACAATAAAAGGTAGGCTGTTATAGGTATTTCTATGTTAACAGTTGGATCCTGATAACATGACACATGAATGGCTGAATTATATGAATACAAAGTGATTTCTAATTAAGAAATAATAAATTCATACCAGTGTTTTATCGTGCAATCGAACACTGGTAGGAGTTGAGATGCGTATTAATTAAATCACGAGGCCGATAGGCCGAGGGATTTAATTATAAGCATCTCAACGACTACCCGTGTTCGATTGCACGATAAAACACTGGTATAAATTTATTATTTCGATTCTAACACTTCAATTTAACTATAATTTGCACCACCACAACGGCACTACGTTTCTTGTCGTACGAATTTTCAAAGCCATATTACGTCACGTTAAGCTGTTACAGCGCGTGCGGTGTTTTATTGAGAATTCAAACATAGATACGTCCCTTCTTTGTTTATGTAGATGTGTGCGCGAGGTGTGTTAAGAACAAGCAATAGTTTTGTGTAAAAAAGTATATTTAACAGCATAGAGTTTTTATGTGGACAGTAATTTGCTATAGGTGCCAAAATTTGATAGGAAATTATAAGGAACATCCAGATAATTACCTGCTTCCTCCAAAGCCCATACCAAGTCTTTCCATCTGTTCTGCCTTTTTGGGGTCCTGTTTTTTCAACTTCTCTTCTTGTTTCTTTCTCTCCATGCTCATGTCTTGGTATGCTAGTCTCATACTGGCCCTTGAAAGAATGATAAAAGATCTTTCATCAAATTCAATAATGTCTGGTTTAACCCTTTCAATGCTGAATTTACAAATGGAACTACATGTATTCCAAATTCAAACAAATCAAGCTTTCTGTGAATATGCAGGTGTTTTTTTAACCCATTCCCCCATAGGCTATTTTTAGATCCTACCTCTTTGAATGAATCTACCAAAAAGGACTAATAACTAGATAAAAGGAAAATGTTAGAATTGTGTAGTATTGAAACCATTGTGATAAATAAAGCATTTGCTCCTGTGGAGCAAATGCTCTATTTATCACAATAGTTTCAAAGAGTGACTTTTACAGAGGCGTAGAAAGGTGTATTTATGGAGGAAAGGGTTAAAGAAAAGTGTAACATGAGTAACAGTGCAGATCTTGATGAGAGGGCTCTTCTAGGAGCCCTCTACACTATTTGCAAAGTACATTAGTGACTTCTTTCCCACACTGAAAGGGTTATTTCTTTGCCTGATTATCCCATCTGATCAAAGTTCTGTTTCAAGGGCTATAATGAAAATTCATTTAACCCTTTCCTTCATATAAACACAATTTTACACATTTGCAAACAGAGAAGACCCAGATCAGACAGCTCCTAGAGGAGCAATCTGATCAGGGTCTGCCCTGTTTGCTAATGAAATATGATACATGTAGTTCTGTTTCTCTACTTTCTAAAACGGCTACAATGCCCCACCTTCCACATTTCATTAAAACCATTTTAGTCATGAATATTCAGTAGGTATTGAAATTTTGAATAATCATAGAACAGGGAAAGGGTTAAAATTCATATAGTCATACATTCTTATATGAATAATCATGAAATAATGGGTTAACCCTTTCCCCCATATAAATACCTTTTCACGCATCTGTTTGCTAATGGAATTTGATAGATCTGTTTCTTTAGTTTTCAAAATGGTTATAATGTTCAACCTTCCAAGTTTTATCATAACTATTTTGTCAATGAATATTCAGTAGGTGTTGAAATTTTGTCTATATATAGAACAGGGAAAGGGTTAAATAACATCCAAGTGTGAACATAAATGACATTGTGTAAATGACAGCTTCATAGAGTACATTAAACAACAGCTATCAGTGTAATAACATCACTATCATGACAAAACTCAATAACACTCCTAATTAAATACAACAGATGTCATTGATGTGTCAAACAGATCTGTTAACAAGAACACGGCATGCAGTTGCCAACGCTCGTCTGTCCAACTGTAGCCCTTGTGATGGTGAACAAGTTTGTGAAGTCTCATGAATAGTAAAGAATAACAGCAAAACCTCTGTAAACCGGACATTAACATTAGCATAAATATCGTTCTTGCAGATAGGTGGCAGCTTAATGCAGGGTGAAAGTCACACAGAAAGTTCCTCTAGGATAAGCAGTCACCTGCCTAAAATTATCTAAATATTTCTCTACTAGAATTCCGGTTTAGAGAGGTTTTACTGTAATAGCCAACATTAAAGTTTTTGGACAACAAAGAAAACAACGATGATAACAACATCATGGACACCAGAGTTACGACAATAGGTATTTTGTTCTTCGAAAAACAGACGAGCTAAAAATGTCTCTTCAAGTGCACCTATCTGGTGAGTTTGTTCTCTAACTGGACAGCCATAAATAGAGATATGAGACATACAATCCAATAAAACTGTCATCATGAGATTTTCAGCAGTTGAGACTCAAACCAACTGCCACATCTCTGTCTAATCAGGGCCTGTTCAAGTTATAGAATGATAAACAGCAGAACCTGTCCTAAGTGACCATTCATTTATTGAACATAGAAGTCTTAAAGAACAGGTGGTTTATTAACCCATTCCCTCATAGGCTATTTTTAGATCCAACCTCTTTGAATAAATCTACCGAAAAGGAGCATTACCTAGAGAAAAGGAATGTTTTAGAATTCTGTAGTTTGAAACCATTGTGATAAATAGAGCATTTGCTCCTTTAGGAGCAAATGCTCTATTTATCACAATGGTTTCAACAAGTGATTTTACAGAGGCGTAGAAAGGCGTATTTATGGAGGAAAGGGTTAATGCAGGGCAAAAGTAATGCATAAAGATTCTACATGAGCTTTCTGCATCATTTTTGACCTGCATTACAGACCAATAATCAGGGCTCAAGCTGGAGTTCTTAATTAGTGAGAAGTTTAGTGATAATGAGGGAGAAGTTTGGTCCTGCTTTTGTATCTCCCTATATGTTCTATATAATAAAACTTCAGCTCAAAACAGGTAGAAGTCAGCAGGATTAGGGAGACTATTTCTCCCAAATCGCCATCTTGCTTGAGCCCTGCCATAATTGGACATCTTTTTTATGGTCGCTTAACCCTTTCTTCCATAAAAACGCCTTTCTCCACCTCTGTAAAAGTCACTTTTAGAAACCACTGTGATAAATACAGCATAACTACACAAGTCTAAAATTTTCCTTTTCTCTAGTAAATGCTGCTTTTCAATAGAAGTATTCAAAGACGTTGGATCTAAAAATAGCCTATGCGGGAATGGGTTAAGACAGGTACAGTACTACTGTACTGTTGAAGTTGCTGAGTGTCAAATAGTACAGATCCAAAATATTTGCAAACTCAAAAATAATTTTGAGCCTTCTGATCAGTGTCTGCTCTCTAAAAACTCTTTGATTCTGGAATACTACAGATCTGATTCTAATGTTTCTGCCATTGTAAACATTTCCTGTGTTAAGCCATTAAAACATTCATCTAATTAATATTCATGATGTCATTATTTCTTACATAAATATTCATGGAGGAGCCCTTTGTAAACTTACATTTGCCTCTCTTCCTCCTCCTTAGTCTTGGCAGCCTGCATTGCCTGGTTGGCTGCCAGCAACTCTCGGTTCTTATCCTTCTGTTCTGCCTGACTCTCAATCTCCTTAAAGTTGGCTTTCACACGCTGAGCACCAAATCCTCCCTTCTATAAAATAAATGACATTCAAAAGGCTATTTTTTCATCCTACCTCTTTGAATAAATCTACTAAAAAGTATTATTTACTAGAGAAAAGGAAAATTTTATGGAGCAAATACTCTATTTATCACAATGATTTCAGAAAAAAAATTACACAGGCGTCAATATGAGGGAATGAGTTAACCCTTTGCTCCATTAATACGTCTTTCTACATCTTTGCAAACAGAGTAGATGCAGATTAAACAGCTTCATTTATCGCAAAACATTCCATTGTTCATGTACCATAATAAATATCAATCTAACTACTAAACATAATGTTGAGTTACTCAGCGTCTCATCAGGGTTCATGCTTATAAAACTTTTAGTTGAGTCTGAGTTCGTTCTCAAGGTTTTGATTGGTCAGATTTGAGCCTTTGGCTCAAATCTGACCAATCAAAAGCTTGAGAACTCAAATCTGACCAATCAAAAGTTTGAGAACGAACTCAGACTCAACTAAAACTTTTAATAAGCATGGACCCAGGATTCAAGCTGTTTGCCAATAGCCCGATAACTTTTAAAAATGACTGCAATGTATTTTTCAGCTAACATCATTTTTTCATAGCATGAGGAGGGTTAAAAATAGTTCCCATTATTTCTCCATCAAACACTATGTAATAATGTTGTGACCACACTTTAGAAGTGTCTCTTAACCCTTTCCCCGTTCTATGTTTATTTCCAATTTTTAAAACATTTTAACACTTTGCATACCAATTAATGTAATTACCATCTGAAAAAATTGCTCTCTGCTACAATTGGTAAATTTAATTTTCTTAACCCTTTCCTCCATAAATACGCCTTTCTACGCCTCTGTAAAAATCACCTATTGAAACCATTGTGATATATATTTATCACAATACTTTAAAACTACAAAATTCTAAAATTTTCCTTTTCTTTAGTTTATGCTCCTTTTCAGTAGATTTATTCAAAGTGGTGGATCTAAAAATAGCCAATGAGGTAATGAGTTAAAGAATACATTCAGAGTGTCAAACAGTATGGACCCAGATGAGACATCAGGTCAATCAACATTTCATCTCAATCCAAACTGTTTGCATAGGTTGTCCCATTCCCTCATAGGCTATTTTTAAATCCAACCTCTTTGAATAAATCATTTTTAAATCCAACCTCTTTGAATAAATCATTAACTAGAGGAAAGGAAATATTTTGAATTATATAGTTTGAAACCATTGTGATAAATAGAGCATTTGCTCCTGTAGGAGCAAATGCTCTGTTTATCACAATGGTTTCAACAGGTGACTTTTACAGAGGCGTAGAAAGGCGTATTTATGGAGGAAAGGGTTATCAAAAGATTTCCCTGCCAGCGTTCAAAGAGTTAACTAAAATGAGAACCTCAGAGATATACGGTATGTATTATTCATGCTCTCATTATGTAATTTTTTTCTGAAACTAAATCCACTTTTAATGCTGAATATTTAGCCAAATGATAATATCAGTCTAGAAATATGAATAAAATAATCACTAATGACCTCTGATCATTCGTTTAAGTTTTCTCTGATTTTTGAACAGCATATGGCAGTTTGGTAAATTTCTTAGTTAACCAAAATTTAAAAGAAATAAAACTCATTTTATTAACCCTATATCTGATAAAAGCCTTTTGATGCCTTATTCAAACAGAGTAGACCCAGATCAGATGGCTGCTGCAGGGGCCATCTGATCAGGATGTGCTCTTGTTTGCTAATAGAATAATATAGATCTGACTCTATAGAGTCTGTCATAGCCAAACAATCCTGTGTTCATACACCATTATAGACATTCAGCTAATTAATATTCATGACATCATTATTTCTTTTATGAATAATCATCAGGTAAAGAGTTAAAGCACCATTTGCTTCAGACTTACTGCTTTTTTGGCCCCTGGTTTCTTGGCTCCTATTAGGGCTTTCCTGGGTTCAGCCTTAGCAATGGCCTCTGTAGGAGACATACTGAGAGCATGTTCTACACTGGGGCCCTCGCCTTCATTCAGATTCTCATCACTTTTACCCGTACTGCCATTGGCTATGGGCACGGGCTCAGAGTAAAGCTTCTGGTTGTCAGTCATAGGGAGACTGGGCACTTCAGTGGGTTCTGATGGGGCAGTATCTACGTGTTCGGCAAAGAAATCCACTTCTTTCGATTCTGGAGATTGTGGGTCCTGATGGCTGTCTATATGAAGCTGTAATCACAACAGAGAAATTGTGGTAAACTTGTGTGATGTTGCATGACAATTGGCAAATAATGTGGCAACAAAACAAACATAGACACTTAACCCTTTCCCTGTTCTTCGTTTATGCCAACGTTCAGTACCAACTGAATATTCATGGACAAAATAGTTATAATGAAATATGGAAGGTGGAATATTGTAGGCATTTTAGAAAGTAAAGAAACAGATCTATCAAATTCCATTAGCAAACAAAGCAGACCCTGATTAAGCGGCTCCTGTAGGAGCCATCTGATCTGGATCTACTCTGTTTGCAAATGCATGAAAATGCGTTTAAATGAAGGAAAGGGTTAATTAGTTAACATAAACATTTACCGTAGTTGCCCTGAATATTAGGGGCCCATTGTACTAAAGATCATACAACTGAAATTATCGAAATTTCTACCATAACGACTATCTCAACAGGAAGTTGCAATTGTCGTATGTTAGAAATTATGATGAATTTGATTGTAAAAGTCAGCCTTCATTGCTGTACACTAAAACATGTGATAATTTTGTCTGTAAGAGTAGAAGCGACAGTCGATAAATTAGGATTTATGATAATTCTGGGTGTACGACCTAAATGGGAAAAACATGCCCTTTGACTCCTAAATGCTCCATTCTAACTGTTTATAAAGCTCTGTCAATTCAGCACCTTTAGATAAAATTAAATAAAAACTGACAGAGCAGCTAATGGTGTAGAAATTGATATGAGTCTAATCTATTAGCCTTAATTTGTTAATCTAAGTATTCAGGATTATTATCAACTTGGGTACATGTAGTTTTTTTCCCCTTCATATGTGTTTTCACACATTTGCAAATGCTCCTATAGGAGCCGTCTGATCAGGGTCTGCTTTGTTTGCTAATGGAATTTGATAGATCTATGTCTTTACTTTCTAAAATGGCTGCAATGTTCCACCTTCCATATTTTAATAGAACTATTTGACCATGAATATTCAGTAGGTAATTAAATTTGGAATAAACACAGAGCAAGGAATGGATTAAGAAGAACGCTACGTAGGTTAACCAATATTCACAAAGTGAAATACAAATTGAAAATACATAAAGGCGTTCTGTTTTACTTTCACCTTGCTTTAAGCAGCCACCTGCCCTTAATACCAACTAATTAACATAATTTAGTAGCCGTAATAGAGAGGTTTTACTGTAGTGTTAAAAAGTCTGGATTCTGATCAGATGAAGAACATTTATTATTAACCTTAAAAACAGTTCAAATCTTAACCCTTGGAATACACACTACAATAAACTCTTCCCCTGTTCAATATTTCTGTAAGAAATTTGGCAGCATGAACATTTTTTAAAATAGCATATGAGCACAGGGACATTTTGGCGCAGGCAGAAACTGTAGAATCAGATCTATATCATACCATAAGCAAAGAGAGCAGACCCTGATCAGACGGCTCCTACAGAATCAATCTGATCTGGGTCTACTTTGTTTGCAAATGCATGAAAGAGCATTTACATGTATGTATATAAGGGTTAAATTGCACTTGTAAACAGAATGACTCCCTTTTCCTCATGAATATTCATGTTTGAATTGAAGACATCATGAATATTTATTAGCTGAACTTTCAGAATGGCATATAAACACAGTAATATTTGGCTCAAACAGAAACAGTAGAATCAGCTCTACAATACAGCCAAAGCCAACACAGCAGACCCCCAACCAGATGGCTCCTACAGGAGCTGTCTCATCTGGCTCTATTCTGTTTGCAAAGGCATGAAATGGTGTTTCTATTAGGGAAAGAGTTAAATTTAACAACAACACATAATGTCCCAAGAAAACCATTTCACCTGCTGAAGATGTGACTAAAAACAACAACAGAGAGAATGATGGACTGATCAGGGAGATTTGATCCCTTAGTGTTACCTTGCTTACAGCAGGTGACAAAATAAACTTCATTAAAATTTTCAAACTATTTTACAGTCAAACATAGAAGTGTGATACAGAAAAAAATCCCCACTCTTAGCCCTTCTCTTGCTGTTCACTTCAATATACCTACCTGTAAATAGTTAACCCTTCGCTTGCTATTCACATCAATATACGTGCCTGTAAATAGTGAAGACCCAGATGAGACAGCTCCTGCAGGAGCTGTCTCATCAGGGTCTGCACTATTTACAAGTTGATTGTGCAATCAGTGCACTCCACAGCAGTGATTGCACAGCGAAATGCTTGTACACAGCGAAAATATATGTAATTATACAACAGGGCATGGGTAAAGAAGGAGAAATGTATTTTAAATTTCAGCAAGTGAAGGGTTAATATATCACATCAATATACCTACCTGTAAATAGTGAAGACCCTGAAGAGACAGCTCCTGTCTCATCAGGGTCTGCACTATTTACAAGTTGATTGTGCAACCAGTGCACTCCACAGCAGTGATTGCACAGAGAAATATTTGTAGACAGTGAAGATATATGTAATTATACAACAGGACATGGGTAAAGAAGGAGAAATATAAGTTAAAATTCCACAAGAGAAGGGTTAAAATACCATGTCTGCTCAAACTAGATGAAAAGTTTTTCAATCTCTATATAGGATCAAGCCTGTTTGACATCTCGTGTCTCTGTCCCTGTGAGAGTTTTCGTTTCCCAAAGTTATTCTGTGTCTCATCTTGATCCAAACTGTTTGCATTATGTTATCATCAAATGGCTGTCACTGTGCAAAGAGTTATGAGTTTTGAATAAATATGAAAGAAAGCTCTACACTCAATTATATCAGACAAATAAAACATATTTTTGCAAACGACAAATGCTTTTTGTGCACGGTCAATATGTGTTTTGACAGAGCAAGAATGGCATGATGTTAAAATGGCTCTCAGAAAAGGGAGTGCCTAATATGACAATACCATAAAATCTATTTTATGTGCCCACTTATCGATTAACATCTGAAAAGCAGGTGATTACTTAATGTATGGTAAAAGTAATGCCATAGGAGCTTTCTGCATTACTTTTGTCCCACATTAAGCTACTGTTCCACATTAAGCTACTGTCCCACATTCAGCTACTATCTACCCATAAGAATGAATCCTTTTTAATGGTCACTTAAGACATGTTTTACTGAATCATGTACTTTGTAGAAGAAAAATTGGTCCAAAACTGTCAGAAAGCAGAACAAGCAGAAGCAAAAATATTTCCTTGTTTTGGGTGGCAACAATGACAAAGAGGTGCTTCCATGGCTTCTGGTCAACAATCCTAGTCAGAAATCTATATAAAAAACTGTCCCACATTGTCAACCCTTTCCTTCACACCTTTGCATTTGAAACAGAATAGACTCAGATCAGAGGCTCATTTAAGAAATTATAATACATCCAACTTTGCAGTTTCTACCAATACCAAAAATGCATGTGAACATACACAATTATATAAATCCAGCTATGAATATTCGGTGGGGAAAGGGTTAAACGAAAACTTCTTTAACCCTTTCCATGTTCTATATTTAGCCCTTTCAATACCTACTGAATATTAATTAACAAAATAGTTATAAATAAATATGAAAGGTGGAACATTGTAGACATTTTAGACAGCAAAGAAACGTATCTTTCAAATTATATTAGCAAACAGAGTAGACCCTGATCAGACGGCTCCTCTAGGAGCCGTCTGATCTGGGTCTACTCTGTTGGCAAATGCGTGAAAACACGTTTATATTAGGGAAAGGGTTAAACTAGTGGTTTAAGTCAGCACTAATTGGGAGGGACTGCATACACTAACCCTTTCACCGTTCCCTGATAGAGATGCCTTTTCACATCTTTGCAAACAGAGTTAACCCAGATCAGATGGCTCCTGTAGGAACTGTCTGATCAGGGTCTGCTCTGCTTGCTTATGACATTATAATAGATCTGACTCTACAGTTTCTACCAGTATAAACACCTGCTGTGTACATGAAAGTAAGGCTAACCTCAAGCACGCCATCAGTAAACCTGCTGTGTACATGAAAGTAAGGCTAACCTCCAGCACACAGTCAGTAAACCTGCTGGGTACATGAAAGTAAGGCTAACCTCCACACAGTCAGTAAACCTGCTGGGTACATGAAAGTAAGGCTAACCTCCAGCATGCAGTCAGTACACATGCTGTGTACCGGTACATGAAAGCAAGGCTAACCTCCAGCACGCAGTCAGTACACCTGCTGTGTACTTGAAAGTAAGGCTAACCTCCAGCACGCATCCAGTAAACCTGCTGTGTACATGAAAGTAAGGCTAACCTCCAGAGAGCACGCAGTCAGTAAACCTGCTGTGTACATGAAAGTAAGGCTAACCTCCAGCACACAGTCAGTAAATCTGTGAGTGCTTTTGCAAACAGTAGAGCAACAAATAAAGATGATTAGGATCAAAACTGTTGGTTACTCTGATTATGTTATGGACAAGAATTGTTAGAAAGTATTTACTTTTTGTACTGAAGCAGACAACAATAATAGCTGACCACAACTGCTTAGAGTGCTTAAACCTTTCCTTCATAGACTATTTTTAGACCAAACCTCTTTGAATGAATCTACCCAAAAGGAGCATAAACTAGAGAAAAGGAAATTTTTAGAATTTTGTTGTTTGAAACCATTGTGATAAATAGAGCATTTGCTCCTATGGAGCAAATGCTCTATTTATCACAATGGTTTCAAGAAGTGATTATTACAGAGGTGTAGAAAGACATATTTATGAAGGAAAGGGTTAAAGATGATAAAACCCACTGAATCTTAATTCAATACAGGTAACTAAAATAGATCATTTTATCTATGTACCACTTGAACCAAAAACCAAGAGCAAATGCTAGAATTCAACAACACCATTTAACCCTTCGCTTGCTGAATTTTAAAACACATTTCTCCTTCTTTACCCATGTCCTGTTGTATAATTATATACATCTTCACTGTGTACAAGCATTTCGCTGTGAAATCACTGCTCTGGAGTGCACTGGTTGCACAATCAATTTGTAAATAGTGCAGACCCTGATGAGACAGCTCCTGCAGGAACTGTCTCATCTGGGTCTTCACTCTTTACAGGTAGGTATATTGATGTGAACAGCAAGTGAAGGGTTAAGATTCTAATTTAAACTTTATGTAAATGTATTATCTAAATATTGACATTAGTAGTTTATCCCTTTACTTGATAAGGATGCATATTTTACATTTGCAAACAGAATAGACACAGATCAGACAGCTTGTCTGATCAGAGTCTGTCACATTTGCATATGGAACAATATAGTTACTGTTATGGGGAAAAATCCCGTATTCAAATGCCATTCAAAGAATTCAATGAATGAATATTCATAAATTGATTATTTCTTTTATGAACTCAAGTAGAGGATTAATTATAGATCTTGTATGATAATATTGCACTTTATAATACCTCCAGTCAGTTGAAAGCATTATCTGTTATAAATCCACATTCCCCTTATGAGCTGTGAACATGCTATTGTTACACAGCAAACCCATTCTAAACCGAATGTTTAATTCAGTATAAATATCCGTCTTGGAGACAGGTGGTAGCTTAATGCAGGGTGAAAGTCATGCAGAAAGCTCCTCTAGGAGCTTTCTGCATGACTTTCACCCTGCATTAAGCAGCAACCTGCCTAAAAGTATCTAAATTCTTCTCTACTAGAATTCCAGTTTAGAGGGTTTTTACTGTATATTATTATGCAAGCTCAATGGTTCACATTGTTGTTATTTCAATTAAGACAACAGCATCATTACACAACCCTATCCTTATTGAATATTCATGTAAGAAGTTATGACATCATGAATATTTATTAGCTAAATATTTATAATGGAATATGTACACAGTATCTTTTGGTATTGGTAGAATCTGTAGAGTCAGACCTATTATAATTTCATAAGCAACAGAGCAGACCCTGATTTTTCACACAACTGCTTGTTTATGCCTTTGCAAACAGAGCAGACCAAGATCAGCCAGCTGATCAGGGTCTGATCTGTTTGTTTATGAAATTACAACAGAGCTGGCTCTACAGTTTTTACCAATACCAAAAAATCATGTCTACATTATGCCGTCATAAAAATTTAGCTAATAAATTATTCACAACATCATTATTTCCTACACAAATATCTAACAAAGAATAGGTTAAATGAGTTGGGCATTCAGAAATAGTACATCCCAGGCTTGGCAAACAGGCCTAGAGTGCAAACCAAGACAAGCCATCTGAGCCATTCATAAGGTGCACATTTTCTATACTAAAATCATCATTTCTCCACAAAACCTTTTACTGTGACCATTCTTCAGAATTGTCTCTTCAAGACAACTCTAAGGTGTGGTCATAACATGGGTTTGGTGGAAAATTAACAGAGCTTTTCTTCAAAGAATGTTTAAACCTTTACTCCATGAATGTTCATGTAAGAAGTGATGACATTATGAATATTAATTAGATGATTTTTTAAAATGGCATATTAACACATGAAATTTTCACCAAAGCAGAAACTGTAGAATCAGATCTATATTATTTCATAAGCAAACAGAGCACACCCTCTTATAGGAACCATCTGATCTTGGTCTACTCAGTTTGCAAAAGCGTAAAAAGGTGTATTTATGGAGTAAAGGGTTAATGCATCTTATCTAGATGCCTCAGAGCCACTGTGTAAGCAACACAACCTCAACCTGTAAACTGCTCGCCACAATAATAATAAAATATATGTGGACATAAACCCTATTTGATCTTAACCCTTTACTCCATAGATACGCCTTTCTACGCCTTTTAAAACAGAGTAGACCTAGATCAGACAGCTCCTATTGGAGCTGTCTGATAAGGGTTTGCTCTGTTCGATTATGGTATAATATAGATATAATTCTACAGTTTCTGCCATTGCCAAAAAATCATTTGTCCAGGTGCTATTATAACAAATTAACCTAATATTCATGACAACATTATTTCTTACATAAATATTCATGGAGGAAAGGGTTACATGTAATCAAATATGAAGTCTATACTCTTGACAAACAGTAAATCTTCTGCACTGTGACCACTGACAATACATAACTGTAAGTCTTTACAGCAGTAAAAAATGCAGAAAGCTCCTGAACGATTTTTCTGTATTAGACTCTTTTTGAAATAACCCTTCACTTCATACAAACGCCTTTTCACGCCTTTGCTAATAGAGCAGACCCAGATCAGGCTGCTCCTACAGAAGCCGTCTCATTAGAGCAGTCTCTGCCATGACCAAAAATTCCTGTGTTCATGTGTGATTATAAAAATTAGTCTAATGAATATTAATTATGTCATTAGTCCATACATGAATATTCAAGGAGTAAAAGGTTAAAGTCAATACCTTTGACAAACAGTAAAACTTCTCCACTCTGACCATTGAAAAAGCCTAGTTGTATGTTTTTAAGACAGGCAGTCATTCATTACAGTACAAAATGCAGAAAGTTACTGGAAGAATTTTCCGTATTATGTTCCTTTACATAACTTTCAATTCATGTGAACTCCTTTACACACCTAGATCAGATGGCTTCTGAAGGAGCTGTCTGATCAGGGTCTGCTGTGTTTGCTTATGAAATAATGTATATGGATATATGATTCTAGTTTCTGCCGTTATAAAAATTAATCTAATAAATATTCATGACAGCATTATTCAATACATGCATATTCATGGAGTAAATGGCAAAAGTCAATACTCTTGACAAACAATAAAACTTCCTTACTGTGACCAGTGAAAAGCATAAGTGTAAGTCTTTTAAAGCAGATAGGCACTTATTACAGTGTAAAATGCAGAAAGCTCCTAAAAGATTAACCCTTTACTCCGTGAATATTCATGTAAGAAATAATATCATGAATATTAATAAGATATTTTTTATAATGGAACATTAACATGGAAATTTTTTGCCCTACATGTAGTAGAAACTGTAGAATCATATCTATATAATTTCATAAGCAAACAGAGCAGACCCTGATCAGACAGCTCCTATAGGAGCTGTCTGATCTGGGTCTACTCTGTTTGCAAAGGCGTGGAAAGGCATATTTATGGAGTAAAAGATTAAGCAGCTCCCTCTTCCCTTTCTATGTTTAACCAATAAGTGATCATTACAGAGAGGAGAGGTTCTATCAAACAATGGAGAAGAGAACAAGTTGTGGAAAATGACAACAACTCAGTCATGGAGGTAGATGTATGTATCTAAGTGCGTGTCTGTTCATGTATGTATAATAACCCTTTCCTTCATATGAATACTTTTTCATGCATTTACAAACAGAGTAGACCCAGATAAGATGGCTCCTATAGGAGCCGTCTGATCAGGGTCTACTCTGTTTGCTAATGGAATTTGATAGATCTGTTTCTTTTCTTTTTAAAATGGCTACAATATTCCATCTTCCATACTTCATTATATCTATTTTATCCATGAATATTCAGTAGGTATTGAAATTTGTAATAAACACAGAACAGGGAAAGAGTTAAATACTACAAACCTTGTAGCTTTCAAGATTGAAAAACTGTAAGTGCATAACATTCTGAGTAGAATGATCCATAATTAGTTAACAAGAGAGTCTAGTCTGTTCAGTATCCAAGTGTTAATTTCATTGAAATGATTCTTAACCCTTTCCTTCATATAAACGTGTTTTCATGCATTTGCAAAAAGAGTAGACCCAGATCAGACGGCTCCTAGAGGAGCCGTCTGATCAGGGTCTGCTCTGTTTGCTGATGAAATTTGAAAAATTTGATGATTCTTAATGGCAAACTCAGGATCCTGCTGATCCTATAGGAGCCATCTGATCTGGATCCACTCTGATTGAAAAGGCGTTTGTATGAAGGAAAGGGTTAAACTGATTTTCATTTCGAAACTGGATGGAATACAGCAATTCCAGAAAACTAGTCTGACAAAATTCACCATTTGAGTGCAGGGACCAAGTGTACATTTGCAAACATAGTAGACCCAGATCAGAAGGTTTCTAGAGGAACCCTTTGATCAAGGTCTGCACTGCCTAGGAACCCTTTGATCAAGGTCTGCACTGCCTATCATTCAAACTCCTCTAGTAACCCCTTTGATTCTGAATGGACTCTGTAATTAACCCTTTACCTGTTTAATATTCATGTAAGAAATAATGACATCGTGAATATTTATTAGCTGACTTTTTTTAATGTAAAATTTTCAAAAAAATTGTTTGCTTTGACAAAAACTGTAGAATTAGATCTATATCATATCAAAAGTGAACAGAGGAGACCCTGAGCAGACGGTGCCTATTGGAGCCAATGATCTGGGTCTACTCTGTTTGCTAATGCATGAAAACACATTTATATGTAGGAAAGGGTTAAACAGTTACACTGGTGGGTCATTCCTCTTGGAATGTTAAGTATTCAAACAGCTAACAACATATAAAAAGTCCAAAACAAAATAAAATAAAGAATCAGACTCTCTCTCTTGATTCCTATTTCAAATCATCTTTGATCCTTTGGTCACCTTCTGTACAATGTAAAACTCAAATTATCTTAAATATTCGGACATCCAAACGCCTCTTGTTCAAAATGACATTATAAAAAATCTGTGAAATAATATTCACCCGTATAAAAAAATTAGCAAACTAATATTCATAAAGTTGTTATTTCTTACGTGAATATTCATTTGGCAAATGGAGAAAGAGATTCAGTCCAACCTCTCTATAGTATCCACTCAATAAACATGGATGCCTTTATAAGCAGGTGGCAGTTAAACCCTCTGAATGTGGGGCACAGCTGTATTGGCAGTTGCAACAAGTGTAGATCCAGATCAAAGGACTCCCAGAGATGCCATCTGATCAGAGTCTGCACTGTCTGTCATTTGAAATTATCTCACAATGTTTACCCTTTCATACTGAATGGGCTCTATTGTTAAACACTGATGGACCATTCCACTTTGAAAAATCAGCATTCATGGGGTTTAATAACACATTCCCTCCTAGTGACGCATTTTGGCGCCTCTATAAAAGTCACATTTTGAAACCATTGTGATAAACAGAGCATTTGCTCAATGGGAGCAAATGCTCTATTTATCACAATGGTTTCAACACTACACAATTCTAAAAAATTCCTTTTCTGAAGTAAATGCTCCTTTTTGGTAGATTTATTCAAAGAGGTTGCGTCAAGGAGGGAATGGGCTAATGCAGCAGTGTACATGAAAAATTGTGTTACACATTCATCACTCATAAAATGCAGAAAATTATTCTTAAACAATAGCTTGAAATGTCCTGTCAACAGTTTTTGAAAACTTTTTTGTATTTTTTTGCTAATCTTACATAACTGTTCTTAAAATGCTACGAAAAAAATATTAAAATAGTGAAATAAATATAAACTGGAGAACAATAGACAAGAGTTTGATGGTATTTCCCGCAGGCAAACCTTTGATCCAGTTTTCAAGTCCAGCTGTTAATGAATAACATATATGTCACAGAAAAACCTTTCACAAAACCTCTATTAGAATATAACGAACAAAACACAAGATCAACTTTTATTCATGGGAAAACACAGCCAGACATTGCAGATATTGAGTATGCCAAACAATAAACCCTGTGAATGCTGAATATTCAAAATGGTATGGTCAATCACCATTCAATGATAGACTCTATTCAATATGAAAGAGTACAACTTGCACGACAAACAGTGCAGACCTCGATCTGGGTCCATGCTTATAAAACTTTTAGTTGAGTCTGAGTTCATTCTCAAGTTTTTGATTGGTCAGATTTGAGCCTTTGGCTCAAATCTAACCAATCAAAAGCTTGAGAACGAACTCAGACTCAATTAAAAAGCTTTATAAGCATGAACCCAGAGGGCTCCTACTGGGTCTACATTGTTTGCAGATGCCAGTATACACAGTTCCAGCATTCAAAGGGTTAAGCTAGCACAATACTGTAATTATCCCTAACCCTTTCTTTCATATAAACATGTTTTCACACATTCACAAACAGAGTAGACCTAGATCAGATAAAGAAATAATGACATTATGAATATTCATTAGATAAATTTTTAACACGGCATATGGACACAAAGTCACAGACTCAGATCAGATGGTTGTTGTAGGAGCCAGCTTTAAGCAGCCACCAGCCCTACATACCAGCTAATTAACTCAATTTAGTGGCCGTTATAGAGAGGTTTTACTGTAATATAATATAAACTAGAACTATCGCAAAAAAAATAATGAATACCCCCACACTGCGGTCTTGATCACAATTACAAATCTAACTGTCTGTGTCACATGCCCAAATGAGATAAAAAATACTCAGTTAAAGGGGAAATAATTCTGCAATGTCTGCTTGCTAAACATATGGAAATTGTGTCTTGCAAATCTACTATTTGTGGTTATTATGTATTGCAAGTTACAATTCAATAACTTCAAACTGAAGGAGGAGTTTGTGACACCAACTACCCATGTTTCATGCCAAAATGACAAAAATCATTCAAAGTTCAAGGGGAGATAGTTCTGCAATACCTCTGGCTAAACAAATAAAAAATGTTGCTTGCACATCTACTATTCATGCTTATTATATGTATGCCAAATGTAAATTCAATAACTTTCAAATTGAAGGAGTTTGTGACACCAACTATACATTTTTGAATGTGGACAGACCTCCTGACATACCAGCAACCAGTGTGATTCCAATACACCCTAACAAACAAAACTTGCAGGGGTATAAATATTTTAAGATTTCTCAGTCAACTCATTCCCTCATACGCTATTTTTAGACTCAACCTCTTTGAATAAATCTACCAAAAAACTTTAGAATGGTTTAGTTCTGAAACCATTGTGGTAAATAGAGCATTTGCTCCTATGGAGCAAATGCTCTATTTATCACAATGGTTTCAAAAATTGACTTTTACAGAGGCGTCAAAAGGCGTCAATATGAGGGAATGGGTTAATCCATTCTTATGAGTACATGTATCAACAGACAGAATAAGTTTCTGATAAAAATATGAATAATTCATTACGGCTCTTATCAACAGCTTTGAAACATTTCACTCACCTTATTTCCATGGAGACGCATTGCATGAGATGCTAGGGAGTGCAGTTTGTCTTTGTACATCTTGGCAGCTCGGCTGTGATATTTTTGCTGGGCATCCGTTGTCGTACAACCATGTTGACGGAAGAAACCAATCTAGTATGATATAGTAGCAACATCAGAAGTTGTACAGCTTCATGATCTAAATATTTTTACAATAATAGTTCTTTTTTTTCTCCACAAACATGTATGTTGCCACCATCCAAATTCCTTTAGCCTTTACTCAATCAATATTTATGTAAGAAATAATGACATCATGAATATTAATTGGCTCAAATTTTACACTGATTATGATATATGAACATGTAGGATGTCCTGACCCTGACAGATACTGTTGAATCAGATCCATGGTATTTCATATGCAAACAGAGCAGACCCTGATTACACAGCTCCTAGTAAAAACACTTTTCACCCCATTGCAAACAGAGCAGACTCAGATCAGAAGTTCCTATAGGAGCAGTCTGATAAGGGTGAAACAAGAGCTTGTTTTTAAGAAAAACATATGTCTCCCACCTGCTCCTGTCTCAAAAATGATTGGATGCATTTTTATGAAGTTTATTGGAGACTGGATGATGACTTTTTTATTTAGAGGGCAGACAAAGCTAAATAAAAGGCTCAGTTTTCAACAATTCAAGGGCCGTAACTCTGAAGTACCTGTCCAGATATTATAACCATAAACATTTCCATAAGATTTGGTGATGACTTAGGGAGTGGACAGGGCTAAAAAGGCCAATTTTGTATTATTCAAGGGCCATAACTCTAAAGTACCTAGTTCAATCTTGCTGGTTATTGAACTTTGCCTAGATATTATGACCATAAACATTTTTATAAGGTTTGGTGAAGTTTGGATGAGACGTTTTTGACATGGAGAGCGGACAAGGCTAAAAAGCCCAAATTTGGATAAATTAAGGGCCATAACTCTGAAGTTCCTGAAACAATATTGCAGGATATCGAACTTGGCCTAGATATTATAGCTATAAAATTTTTTATAAGGTTTGGTGAAGATTGGATGAGAACTTTTAAAATTAGAGAGCGAACAAGATTTTGTGACAGATGGACAGACAGAAAGGAGTAAATCAATATGTCTCCCACACCACTATATGGAGGGAGACATAATTATATAAGATCTGAATCAACAGTTTCTACCAATACAAAACTAGAACTATCAGTAAAGGTGATGGAATACCCCCGCTTAGCTGCCTTGATCCCAAATCAAACATTTTGGTTTCATGACAAGGATTTGTGCCACGGACAGATAAACAGACAGACAGACCAACTGACCGACCAACACACTGACTCCTATATACCCCCTCTCAAACTTCGTTTGCAGGGGTATAAATATCCTGTGTACATAATTATGCAATGCTAAAAACTCAGCTAATAAATATTCGTGATGTCATTATTTCTTGAATGAATATGCACCAAGAAAACGGTAAACACACATTATATAATTTCATACCAGTATCATTATTAGTAAGGCATATGGATAAAGGGAGTATTAATCTGATAAATATTCTTATAAGAATAATGCTTGCATGTATATTAAACCCTTTCCTTCATATGAACAATTTTTCATGCACTTGCAAACAGAGTAGTACCAGATCAGGAGCCATCTGATCAGGGTTTGCTCTGTTTGCTAATGGAGTTGGATAGAAATGTTTCTTTACTTTATAAAATGGCTACAATCTTCCATATTTCTAACAAAGCAGTATTAGGATCCCTACTGATCTAAGGGATAATTACACATACATGTTCAATAATTCAGTACTAGAACATCACATGGAGATGCCAATACACATCTGTTTTACGGAAATCAATGTTTTAAAGGTCCATAACTACTTTAATATGGATAACAGATAAATGGTCTGGATAGTCTGCACTTTACTGGTACAGGTACTGCACATGTGCATAAACAAGAATGGCTGCCGCTATTTTTATTTGAATCGGGCAATTGTCTTCGTAAAAGCGGGGGGTTGGGGGCGGAAGCCTCCAACATAAAGCAAATAGACACATGAAATTGAAAAAAAAAAAATCAAATAAATCCAGGTTCTTATTATGCTCCAATGTTGCAAAAGTTGTCAAAGCTCCCATGTTGCAAAAATTGTCAGTTCTCATACATGTACCGGTAAAGTGCAGTAGTCCCAATGGTCTCTTACCATTATAGCTGTTATGATGGTGAACAACAGTGTGATGTTTCATAGGGATAACTGTACTGATGTTGAAATTGTGACAAAATGTCAAAGTTGAAAACCTAAATGATGACGATGGCCATGACAGTATGTCCAACTTATTTGTTTGTTTGAAAACAGACCTACTAAAAATTAACCCTTATCCCACTTTCCACTACCTTAGTCGCATCTGCAACAGCTTGGATCCAAATGAGACACAAATTTACTCAACATCTCATCAGGATCCCTATTGATTGACACTTGGTTTCTCAAAAGCTTGTGTCATGACACTTGGTTCATTTTTTCTCAAAGGCTTGATTGGTTTGGAAATATTCAAAATTGAACAGATCCTTATAATTCTGAGCAGACACTATTTGTTCACAGCAGGATAAAGGTTAAAAATTTCCTCCATAAATACAGTAAAACCTCTCTATAACAGCCACAAAATTACATTAAGTGTTTTGTGTTAAAGGCATGTGGCTGCTTAAAGCAAGGTGAAAGTAAAACAGAACACTTCTATAGGAGCGTTCTGTTTTACTTTCACCTTGCTTTAAGCAGCCACCTGCCCTAAATACCAACTAATTAACACAATTTAGTGGTCGTTATAGAGAGGTTTTACTGTATGCCTTTCTACGTCTCTGTAAAAATCACCTGTTGAAACCATTGTGATAAATACAGCATTTGCTCCTATAGGAACAAATGCTCTATTTATCACAATGGTTTCTAAAATTTTCCTTTTCTCTAGTTAATGCTCCTTTTGAGTAGATTTATTCTAAGTGGTTGGATCCAAAAATGGCCTATTGAGTAATGGGTTAAAAACTTTCCAAAGTAAATCATGTACAACAAAAATAATGTCTTACTGCATTGGCATTTCCACCAACTTGCATTGCTCGTAACTGAAGCCATGTCCAACTAGTGTCTAACTGTGTAGAACGAATGAATGTTACATGCACACCAAGAGAGCGGTGAACGGCTGAGCAGTCTATGCACAAAAACACTCCATATGTCACACTGGCCCATGTTGGATTATTACTTCCACAATCGAAGCATGCCTAAAATGAAACAGAGAATCAAACTTAACCCTTTACTCCATGAATACTCATATAAGAAATGACAGCATAAATATTAATTAGATGAATTTTCAAAAAAGCTCATTAACACAGGATTTTTTTCATTGCAGAAAATGTAGGAGCTATAGTATTTCATAAGCAAACAGAGCAGACCCTGATCAGATGGCTGATTTGGTTGGAACTACTCTGTTTGCAAAGGCATATTTATGGTTAAGACAGAAAATGAGACAGATGACAGATCTATGCATCACAAAATGACCAGTAGTATACTATTGATTCAGATTTGGCCAGAATGCTTTTTGGCCCATTCACAATACAAATGTGAAATTATCCTGCATAAAAATTTCAAACAAGGGTCTGTGAAAAACAATGATAAAGTTAAGTATTTGAATGTCAAAATACACATTACACATGAACTTTGGTTAACCCTTTCTTTCTGATAAATGCCTGTTTTGCCTTTGCAACAGAGTAGACACAGATCAGACAGCTCCTGTAGGAGTCATTTGATCAGGGTCTGCTCTGTAAGCTTACGGAATTATACAGATTCAATTCTACAGTTTCTGTCAAAGCAAAAACATCCTGTGTTCACAAACCATTATAATAGGCTAATACATAGTAATTGTGGCATTATTCCTTACACAAATGTTCATATGGGAAAAGTGTTAAATCCACAGCCTCTAGTTTTACCATCCTTCAAGATCAATGTAAATCTTAGACAAGCACTTTTCCCATGTTCAGCGTAACCTGAATTGTATTTGAAACATCTGGATCCAGATGACAGTAACTTGGGATCTCATCAGGATCTAATATGTCCGACACACAGTCTTTGAAATAGTTTCTAAAAAGCTTTTAACATCAAAAGTAAATGAAAATATCAACAAATTGGGAGTTTGGCCTTGAAACATTTTTCCATCATAAGGGTTAATTTCACTGAGAGTTAAAATATTAGCAGGGGCGAGAATGGCTGTTTGTGAAAGCAAAAAAGAAGAAAAGTTGTTGGGGTCAAGGGGGCGGTTAAGGCCCCTTGCAGGACATGGGCAGTGCCCATGTGGGAGGTTCAGAAGGAGGTGAAGTTGAGCTGTAGTTCAAACAAACCTGTTGCAAAACATGTCCATACAATTTACCGTCAGTTTATTCTTCGATCTATTCAACATTGCTAGATTAGTTTCTTGTCCAACTCAAGCAAAAAAAAAACCCCCAAAAACACATGTTTTAAAAAAGAAATCAAATACATGTAGAACTCAGTGATCACAGATAAAGGTACAAATTTGATTTAAAGTTGGTATGGTATTACAACAGTTTACATTAGTTAACTTTCTAGACAAAGTTCACCTTTTTATACTCATTGATAGTTACAATTTCTAGTCAAAGTTAACAGTCAAACTCATTTTTTTATGTCATTATAAAACATCTTCTAATTCATAAAACTATATTATAATAACAAAATATAATTTTTCTGAATCATTACATCTTAACCAGTTCCTTTAAGATTAGCTATGAAAAGCTATTGACAGACACCACTTTCTGGTGAATAATACTTGACATTACAGGTTTTTACATGTGACTGGGAAACCACTGTTTCAATAACTGGACATGTTTAGCGGTTTTCAGATGGTTCTCGAAGGCTACGCAGCTGCACTTTCCGTAATTCATTTGTTTGAAACAAAGTTTAGTGTTATACAAGGACCCCTCGCCCAGCAAGGTTTACTTTCAGTTTTACGAAATTGTGGCCAAGCAGAACGGATATCCGTGTACCACGAGTACAAATATGACTGTAACTCTTACAATTTAAATGATAATTTCGTAATTCTTTCGGCTATTGAAAGCCAATATATTTTTCTATCAAATAAATATAATCTTGTAACGGTAACTTATGAACAAGTATCAATCCAACAATGATTTTCTCAAAATTTCACGTGTTTTTAGGGTCATTGACAAACGTTCGTTCACTCCGGTTTCACTATATCACAGCAATAACCTGGCAATTTGCAGTTCAAAAAATGGCGTGAGTCAATAAAACGAATAAATTTTAACTCCCACCTCCAATTATTTAGTCCCCAGCATCAAAAAAATGATGTAAAACTAGCGAGTTTTGTCAGTTTGCTTCAAATCGTCGAGGAAGGAGCCATTGTAAGTGATGTCACGGATTTTCCAACTTTTCCTTCGCTCGTCCAATGAAATGCCTCCATTCAAATTTGTTGCAAAATGGCAGCATCCGAAATAGAAACATAACGACAGACGGAAAGGCCGCTGTTGCTAGTTGCTTATTTATTAAGAGGACAAAACAAATGGAGATTGATGATATAATTGGGTTGTTTTATTGAACCATGCCATCTTTTGAACTGAAAATCGCCAGGTTATGGCTGTGATATAGTGAAACTGGGGTGAACGAACGTTTGTCAATGACCCAGAAAACATGTGAAATTTTCAGAAAATCGTCGTTGGATTGATAATTGCGCGTAAGTTACCGTGAGAAGATTATATTTATGTCATAGTAAAATATATTGGCTTTCAATAGCCGAAAGAATTACAAAATTATCATTGAAATTGCAAGCGTTACATTCATATTTGTACTTGTGGTACACGGATGTCCGTTCTGCTAGTTAGAACCCTTGTTATTATATAGTAGACTGGTGTTCCCAAAGTCCGTGGTACTTAATGGTTTTATAAGTAATATAGATCGAAGGGAGAATTTACTTGTAAAAAATTAGCATTTCTGATGACATCCATCCGTTATCTTTGATATGCTTGTTATTACTTTTAAAAAATATCACAGTAATGCTCTGCAGCATGTAGATAAACTAGGTCACTGGCAGCAATTTGCATTTATGACGTCATACTCGAAGTACGTGGTATTGAGATCAGAGGCTAATAATTTTATTAGCACTATCAATAAATATATTGTTTAGGGTACAACTGTTAAGAAAAACAAAAAAATGGTCGTGTCTGACCTTATAATGGCAGTCTGGTTGCAGACGAAGTGAGAGAAATGATAGAGGGTGATAGATCCAGAGTTCAATGAAAATTGACAAAATATTGCGGATTTCGGGGGTTTGTGTGATTTAAAGTGCATTTTCTTGGATTTTGTGTTTTAACTTACATAAATCGATCCATTTTAGCTATAGGAAATGTTTTTCAATAAGATACGAAAGTAGGTCAAACAGGTACGTATGTTTACGGAAGCAGTGTGACGTAATGCGAATACCACGAGATTCATGATACCACGACATTCGCGTATAACAGTATACATATAGGTACCATACATATAGACCCCCATGAAGCGGCCCAGACCCCTGTGCAAAAAGGTGCCCAGTTAATTGCATGTTAGATGACTGAATAACAACTACATATCAATGATACTAAATAAAAAGTACCAAACAATCTGAAAATCTTAGTATGGGTAAAACATTGATAGATGGTTAATGATTAAAAGAAAAAGGCATGTTTATGAAAAAGAAGAGAAATGATGACGTCTAAAGAAAAAGGAAATGTTCTGTGGACAATTCTGAAATATATTGTGAGAAAAAAGCATTAGAAATTAATTTCTAGCCCAATCACATGTTTTCCAAATTCCGTAAAGGAAACCAGGCAATATTGTTTGTTTTTTATCATGACGCGATCCAGCAAGTGTCATAAATACCACGTTACAGTGCTGGGGATTACCGGTTGAAAAATCTCAGATATTTATCGTCTAAATAAACTGAACCACAAATAAGTAAACAGAAATAAACGAAACCACCGTTTTGTAAAAAATACAACCAGAAGCACATACTTTGTTGGCTGGAATAGATCGTAGACGCTTAAATATTGTCTGGATATCTACTTTGCTCGGTCCGTCGGCCATTTTGGTGACGTTTCGAAAAGTCACATGACTAAATCGTGTGTCTATTTGAACGACGTTAGTAGTTAGCTTGAAGAGTTACCGTTCCTTAGTTTGCACGAAGGAATCATTTAGAGAGGTGACAGAAAAATAGAGAGAGAGAGAGAGAGAGAGAGAGAGAGAGAGAGAGAGAGAGTAGACATATGTTATTTAATTTGCTCATTAATTTATTTGTTTACCTGTAAATGCGTTCACTGCTAACTATTCCTCTCGGTCGTATAAAAAACAGTAGTGGTATCTTCGACGCGTACACATTCAGATTCAGATGTAGCATTTTGACTAACTGAGCTACCCTCGTAAAATAAAGTAATTCATTCATTCATTCATTCATTCATTCATCCATTCATTCATTCATTTGTACGTATATATTGATATAGATCTAGCACGATATTTCATCACATTGATAAATAAATGCTTCCAACTAAAATTGACTCGGTTAAAAAAACACATTTCTAAAACGACCCAGTCAACAACAATCGGATCCTATTTGAAAAACCCATAGAAATCTAGCAAAAATACCACACCAGTAATGATATAAGTAGTAGTAGCAGTAGTATTAGTAGTGGTGGTGGTGGTGGTATAGTAGTAGTAGTAGTAGTAGTAGTAGTAGTAGCAGCAGCAGCAGAAGCAGTAGTAGTAGATGTAGTATAAGTAGTAGTAGCAGCAGCAGCAGCAGTAGTAGTATAGTAGTAGTAGACTAGTAGTAGTCGTAGCCAGGGGCGTAGCTAGCGACACGCACAAGTTTACGCACGTGCGTGACATCAATTTGAAAGGTGAAAGCATTATGACCAAAGTGGAACAAAAGTCTAAGGCTTTGACAAAAGCTCAGTCTTGTCATGTAAGCTAACCAGAGACATATACATACATATATATGTCGCTGATTTTAACCCATTATCATTCCCTCATATTGACACCTTTTAATTGGCACCTCTGTAAACTGCACGGAGTCACCTTTTTGAAACCTTCACCTCTAGCGTCCTCTCTATTTTTCTAACTTTCTTTTCATTGCTGCTGTCCTTTCTGTTTCTGGGTCATTATCAAAGAAATGTCTTTGTTCTTCTTGAATTACTTGAACGATTTCATCACGTCATTGGTGAGGGCTTTTTTGCATTGCATTTTTTCTGCATAACCGACCAAGCCTGATTTAGACACTTGCATTCAATTTCCGTGTTCACAGCATAGATAACACATTATACTGGCCGCCTAGAAGTATTACTATGCCAAGATAGATGTAAATTATTATTATATCAAATATTATTATTATTATTATTATTATTATTATCATCATTATTATTATCATCATCATTATTATTATTATTATTATTATTATTATTATTATTATTATTATTATTATTATTGTTAATTTTTATACCACATTTATATTGCGCTCTTTACGTACAGGTTTGTGCGTTCAAAAGCGATTCACATGAATAAACTACATAACAAAACTTACCTGAGTATATAGCATATTTAAAACAAAAGATATTTAAGATATAGATCTCGATAAGAATAATAAAATGGAATTATTTTAAATCCATACAGCAACAACAACCTCAAGAACAACCAAAACAACAAACAAATAACAACAACAACAACAACACGAAAAAAAACCCCAATACATTTTGTTCACCCCTCTTACAATCTTGCAATGTCTCTTACCCAACTTCATTCAGGTTCCACATTTGCCATTTGTTTGCAAAGATTTTGAGGAAGATTTGAAAATACAGTAAAATCTCGATTATTCGATTTTTGTATCGAAGAATTTAGACCCTTTTAGGCAGGTGGCTGGTTAATGCATGGTGAAAGTCATGCAGAAAGCTCCTTGTGTAGCTTTCTGCATGACTTTCACCCAGCATTAAGCCGCCACCTGTCTTAAAGATCGATAATGATACGTATATTGGTGTTCGAATAATCGAGATTATAGTTGTGTATTTTATTTTCACAATGCAAGGTAATTTCACTTTTTTTATATAGAATATATAGTCATAGTGACACACGGTTTGTATTTCGATGTGTTTATTCGCAGTAATTATACGTTGATATCTAAAACCTCTGCAAAGGAACATACAGTAAAATCTCGATTATTCGAACACCAATATACGCTGCCATTTTGCAACAAATTTGAATGGAGCCATTTCATTGGATGAGCGAAGGAAAAGTTGGAAAATCCGTGACGTCACGTACAATGGCTCCTTCCTCGACGATTTGAAGCAAACTGACAAAACTCGCTAGTTTTACATCATTCTTTTGATGCTGGGGACTAAATAATTGGAGGTGGGTGTTAGAATTGATTCGTTTTATTGACTCACGCCATTTTTTGAACTGCAAATTGCCAGGCTATTGCTGTGATATAGTGAAACCGGAGTGAACGAACGTTTGTCAATGACCCTAATAACACGTGAAATTTTGAGAAAATCATTGTTGGATTGATACTTGTTCATAAGTTACCGTTATAAGATTATATTTATTTGATAAAAAAATATATTGGCTTTCAATAGCCGAAAGAATTACGAAATTATCATTTAAATTGTAAGAGTTACAGTCATATTTGTACTCGTGGTACACGGATATCCGTTCTGCTAGTTGGAACCCTTGTTATTATATAGTACATATAGATCCCAAACGAAGCGGTCCAGACCCCTGTGATGCAGTTATTAAGTGCTTGTGTGGCGGTGGCCGTAAAGAAGTCGCCGCGTACTCCATTAATTCTCAGTGTTATGGTATTTTCTGGTTCTTCGGGATCATCACTTTCATTTGAAACCCTAATATTTGACCAAGTTTTTACAATGAAAATAATAATGATATGTCTTAAAATATGGGAGAAATCGCAGAAAGTGACAGGAAAGGAACGATAACCTACCATAATATCATAGAATTTTTCAGCGGTGATGTCCCTTTGGTCCCACTTGCTAGTGACACTTGTTTTCTTTGAGAACAGATTTGATACAGTTTTGCTCCCGATTTCCTGACAAACTAAATTGTACTAGAAACCCTAATATATAAACAAGTTTTTTAGAATGAAAATTGTAATGATTAGTCTCAAAATACGGGAGAAATCGCAGAACGTTTGTTACAAGTTTCACTGCAAAAAAATGAATATAAGTACTAGATGACATATGAGGATTTGTTCTAAGTTCAATTCGTGGTCTTGCCAAATATGTCAAATGAAACCGTTCTTTACATCTGCTACACTGTACCATTTCAGGATTCGAGCTGTCACGTGGGTTTCACCAGGCTCCTTTTTGAGCGGCCATTTGTTTGACTTTTTAAAAAGTTCAATGACCTGCACTGGTATTTTATGAAATAACATACTTGATGGGATTGTCCGATATCATAATTCACCTAATTAACAGATTATTCGATGAAATTCGATTTCTTTGTAGCTTATATACGGTACATACATGTGCCACTCGGCTTGGTCAAATTTTGCCCCATAGTAAACTAGCTTGCCATTAGACGTTTAAATTAAAGACGTGAATGAGTAACACCAATTAGTCATGCTGAGTTATCAATCCAATCTGAATTTGATATTCAATTTAGTATTCCACGGAAATTTGTGGGAAGTGCTCGCCAATACTACACGAGGAATATAACAACAATCGTCGATTTCGGGCATGCGCAGTTAACTGGTGGGCAAAAACACCAATAACGACCTATGTATCCCTATGTAAAGGCTAGGCAACAGTTAGCCTACACATCATTTAACGACTGTGTTGGTTTTGAATTGTTGATTTCTGTACATTTACTGTATCCTCTGACTATAATGACAATTATGTTTTAGTTTCTAAGGATAGATACAACAAGAAGCTTGAATAAATCGGCCCTATAAACTACCAGCTGAACTTTGATTTTTTTTATGGATTTATGTGAATTTGTCATTTCTTATTAGTTGTTATATATAAATCAATTCTCTATATAATCCTTTTTGACGAAACGACAACCCCTTTTGTACTGTATAACCTTTTTGACGAACTGGCAGTTTGACGAAACGACCGTCACCCGTTTTACTTACATACAGGTGGGTTATTTGTATTGTTATTACTTTCAATTTTATTACATCATCATCTTCAGTAATACCACTTTTATCTCTAGCAATATTCTATCATTAAATGTTATTCATCTTTCTTCCATCCGAAATATAAAGATATCATCTGTACAAATACTGTGCAGGCTAATTACTTTTGCATATAATGAACGAAATTGATTATATATTAACGTCTTCATACATTCTACCTACATAAAACATTGTCAAAATATTCATTTTACTTGTCTTACTGCTTAATCCATCAATTTCAAGGATTTAGGGGTTGGTCTAAAACACGCAATGGAAGAAATGGAACACAAAACACGCAATGGAAATTTTTAAGGCATTTCTGGGTCGATTTTAATAATTTTTTCAACAAATATAGGTACAATAAGGTAATTTCGATTGATTTAGACCATATAAAACAAGACTGGTCAATAGATATCCATAAAATCGCGTAGTTACTGAAAACTTTTCCATTTCGCCAGTGGAGAAATGGAGAAATGGAGATGAAATATGCATTTTTATGTTGATTTTGTTCATTTTTTCAGGCATTATGACTACTCGTACACGAATTCTATCGATTTAGATCAAGCTAAGTATATGTCGTCCATTAATAATTGTGCAATCGTGTATTTACTTTAAAAAAGTCCATTGCGCCACAAGAGAAATGGAGAGAAAACACGCAATGGAAATTTTAAAGTCATTTCTGGGTTGATTTTTACAGTTTTTTCTAGCAATATAGGTACTATAAGGTAATTTCGATTGATTTAGACCAACTAAAACGAGAATTATCAATAGATAACCTTAATGAAAAAATTCCATTTCGCCAGTGGAGATTAATAGTAGAAATGGAAATGAAATATGCATTGATATGGTTTTTTTTGTTTTGTTTTTCAGGCATTATGACTACTTTACAGGAATTATATCGGATTAGACCAAGCCAAGTCTCATTTGACCATTAATAATTGTAAAATCGTGTATTTATTTAATCAAGTCCATTCCGCCACTAGAGAAATGGAAGGAAAACACGCAATGGAAATTTTAAAGTTATTTCTGGATCCATTTTAACCGTTTTTTCAAGCAATATGGTTACTGTCAGGTAGGGTCGATTGAATCCCACCAAATAAAACACGACATGTCAATAGATAACCATAAAATAGTGTATTTACCAAAAACAAATCCATTTCGCCAGTAGAGAAATGGAAAGAAAACACGCAACGGCATTTTTTAAAGTCATTCACTTGGAAACACCCCTCCTGCTTTACCGGGACTAGGGGTGATAGTAGGCTGCTATCGGAATTATGGCCATTTTGTGTAATTCTCACGGTGTGTGTGTGATTTTTACCCTTTCACTGGTTAGAAAAAAAGTTCCAATAGACACTCTGTTTATTTATTTTATGGAGCGACTTGAAATATAGTTCTCGGTCGTTAAAGAATATGAAATAGGGGCCTATTGCTAACACTAGAAAATACAAGTAAAAAATTGCTGTAAATTTACAGCAAAGGGAAGAAGGGCTGCTCCAGAAAAAAGCTGGTCATAATCTGAGTGGAAAGAAATTGGGAGATATAACAAACTAATGTGGAATGATATAAATGTTTTAATGTGTAATAAACAAAATAGTATATACAGTAAAACCGCTATGTTAAGACCACTTAAACTGTAAATTACATGATAGAAATATTGGTGGCATTATAACAAACATTGTAATGAACAAAAGCGTATATACAGTAAAACCCCTCTGTTAAGACTACTTAACAAAGGCTAAGTGATTGTGAGAAAGAGACGTGGCAGCTTAAAGCAAGGAGTAAGTAAAACAGAAAGCTACTGAAGGAGCTTTCCGGTTTTCTCTATGCTTGTTTTAAGCAGTCGCCTTTCTTAAACATCCAATAATTAACGCAACCGAGTGGTCATATTAGAGTGTTTTAACTGTAAAATACATGATAGAAACATTGGTGGCATTATAACAAACATTGTAATGAACCAAAGAGTATATACATTAAAACCCTCTGTTAAGACCACTTAAACTGTAAATTACATGATAGAAACATTGGTGGCATTATAACAAACATAATTAAATAGCTTGTGGGTGAAAGTTTGCCGGCTCTAAAACATTATGAGGTAGTAAGTTGTTCAATGGGGGGAGAAGGAGTAAGAAAAGTTACAATGGCTCTAAAACGCTCACCCGAGTAGACCATAAGGAACAGTGAATCTGAGGGCATATGGGAAGATAGAAAGTGTTATTTTAAGTGGTAAAAACATTTGTCTGTGATAAAATTGAAGTAGTACTAAAACCGGTATGCTTTCATCAAACCTTATGTTGTAACCATTCAGTAGAAGCATAGTAAAGCAAATATTCTAATGAGTGGACACTACATAGGGTTTGATGGAGCATTTTAAACACACGGCAGAAAAAATGTGTTTACACACTCTTATCTGGAGCTCTGTTGTTAGAACCGGACAGCAGTGGCAATCATTGTTGTAAAGAGGGTGCACTATAGTACAGAAAATAATAATACATGAGCAACAATATCAGTGAACGAGAAAGCACAGCAACAACTGAAATGCAGATGGAAGAGGCTGTTACATCAGGTCGCAACCAAATGCATACTGGATGTAATGCAGAGAGAGATCAAAGGGTTTCTTCGCATTATATGAGAAGCCACCTCTGATGAAGACTATGTGTGCATTACAGTTGAGCGGTATTAAATTGACGCTAGTTTGAGAGACTCTCATCCAACTTACAGATCCAAATAACTGCACTACGCATCTTTTTTGGCAAAATGTATAAGTATTGCATGAGTAATGGACTTTGTAATGGAATGAGAGTCACTGTACATGATAGTTAGCATGATATATAAAAATGTGGCTTTTTATTGAAAATAAATCTCATTTATAACAGCAAACAGTTTTAAAACAATATTGAACTGAAATACTTTTAAAATATTACCTGTTCACTCGTCTTTATCGGTCGAAACTCATTATCGATACTCCTTTCGAGTTTATGACACAATACGTAGTTTTAACCCAAAACAAATTATTCGCACCTTTGGCCGAACGTTTCGATTACGTTTCTATATTTTATTTATTTAAGTCTCATCCATGTACATACGTAAATAGCTACAAAACAGAGGTTGTTAACCAACATAACATGTACACAGCCATTCTTTAAAGAATTATAGGAGACTGTAGATTAATATATCATACATCATTGCACAAGGTAACATCTATTTACAGAGAGTAAAACCATGTGATTCTAGCTAATCTCGTGTTAAAGAACTGCAATATAACTGTTCCGTTAAAACCTGATTTGGAAAAAGTACACTAAACGTGTTTATTTAAAAAATGCCTTAAAATAACCGTTATTACCTTTGATCAGATCAAAGATAAACTGATTAGCTATAAACACATGGAATAATATCTAAAAGGTAAGGGAAAATAATACCAATAGAGGACATTATTTACATAAAAAGCAATACATGTCTTACAAGAAGACTTAAAAGATCAGTTAACCCCTTTGATATGATCAAAGTACCGATTTGCATCTACCAACCGACAGACATAAAAAAGAATTAAAACAATGGATAAATACATCAAGTTACCTACACAGATAAAACTGACGACGCTGAAGAATATTAAAACAGGTTTTGGCACATAGCCTGACTAAAGGCTGACTAGTGAACAACAGTTCAAGTTGCGTACCTTTACTCAAGTCTACAAAGTTAGGTTCGAGTAACATAGCCTTGGCAAACATATCTGATCTAATGTCAGCATACATTTGACAATCTAAAATAACATGTATCTCATCCTCAAGTACGTGACAAAATGGACAGTGGCGTTCATCTAACGGAAGATTTTCATATCTACCCGTCTCTATTCGAATAGGAGCAACCCCACACCTAAACTTACACAAAGCAGACCTATGCCTAGGTGGTAAAATCATTTTACAGTACTGTTCAGCTGCATGGTCCTGCTTAAATGTCCGGTAAACCCTCAGTTTGTTGCGACCTTTTCCAGAAGTACCAACAGTACTATTGATAGTACGTGACCACTCAGCTATATACCTATCCATTGTCAATGACTCAACCTGATGGACAAAGGATCTAGTATATATTGGTACAGTTATATTACAGAACATATCAAGGTTAAAATCGGATAATTGTCTCTGGACAAAATAAAACCAGTTCCTACAACGGACTGCTTTGGACCAGGACCATACTGCAATACGTTTATTCAGTCTCGAAGTGTCTGTACGGGACAAACGGGCCCAAAAAGTGGCAACTGTCTTCCATTGCCGAACTACAGGCGGGACCCAGCCCATTTCCCCAGATATCGCTGCATTTGGTGTATACTTTCCAACACCAAGGAAGAATCGCATGGCCCGGTTATGTACTCTATGAGCTCTAAAGCGGTTATTTCATCACGAACATGGGTTTTGGGCTACAATTTCCCTTGGTGCTTTGAAATAGTGATTGAGATTATAAAGATTTTGCGATCACTATCTTTACCCGTGAGGCTGTGCGGCAGTATGTATAGACGATTCCAGAAATATTTTTTTTACCTGATTATATCCCCTTACTTCTCTCCCCGTCCGCCATTACTGGACTGAACATATTTGGGAGATTTACCACATCTCCGAAGGATTCATAACTATTTTAACTGCATACGATAAAAATGTCGTATAAACGGAGCGGGGGAAAGCAGTCTGTAGCTGTTGGATGTGTTAACAGCCAGAAAAAAAATGCGATCGGGAAAATTCATGTTGTTAACTACCCAAAATTGAACAAAAAGAACATAAAGAATGTCCCTGTTTGATGCCGTTCAAGCTACATTACATGCCGGCGATGGCAGTGAAACGAAGAGTTTGGTTAAAAGCCTTGAATGGAAAAGACTTCAGTCCATCTTCACGAACTGTCGTAATTTATTAAGTTACATGTATAGTTTTTTAGTTTGTCGTTGTTTTGAAAGTTTTCTCCCTAAATCCGAATGTGTTTTACAGGGTCAGGCATATTTGGGCCGGTGCGTTTTGGAAAGACGGCAACGAAATGTATTAAATATCTACATTCTTAGCTGAATTCGTTTCCTACAGACAAGTGGTTACTGGTTGGTTGTCAACCTTTCCCTGATGAATATTTATGTCAGAAAATATGACACAATTATTATTTATTAGCTGATTTTTTGATAATGGTGTAGTTACACAAGACTTTTGCAGAGTAAGATCTGTTAAAAGTTTCATAAGCAAACAGACTGGGTCCTGATCTTTTGGCTCCAACAGGCGCCTTCAGATCTGGGTCTTCTTCTCTGTTTGCAAAAGGCGTTAAAACTGTATATGGTAATGGGATAAGCAAACAGAGCAGACCACCTGATCAAACAGCTTAAATTTGAGCAATCTGACCTGAGTCTTGTCTGTTTGCAAAGGCGTTTATATAAGGTTAAGCTAGGGTTTTAACACATTCCCTCATATAAACGTGTTCACGCAGAGCAGACCCAGAGCTGACGTCTCAAGTAGGATCATCCCAACTGATCAGGGTCTGCTCTGCACAGGTTTCTAGAATGGCTACAATGTGACACCATCCATATTTCATTATAACTTATGTTTTATGAATATTCAGTAAGTATTGAAATTTTGAATAAAAAAAGAACAGGGAAAGGGTTAAACAAATAAGCATACATGTATTTTCTAAATTGTATAACTATGAAAACTTTCTTTTTATTCTGTTGCGTTGTGATGATTAAACCTTTGAATGCTGAATTTTTAAAGTGAAATGGCCCATCATCGTTTAACTGTAGATTGCATGACTCGTTATATAAGACTTAAAGTTGCTCGATGATTTTGAATACTAAACAGTGAAGATTCAGATCAGAGGGTTGCTTTTTTGGGTCTACACTGTTTTTTAAATGTCAGTATACTTTTCTTTCCCGCATTCAAAGAATTTAACAATACAAACAATATGTTTTGAATGGCCAACCATCCAGAAATTTGAACAAATAATGAGCTGCAGACATAAGAACCAACAGATTAAATTAGCCAAATATCTATACTATGCCTTTAAAATAAGAGAAATAGACCCATAACAGTTTACTGATTATCTGTTTTGCTTGTTGGTCTGGTGCAGAACTGAGCTGGCCCGATATACCCAAAGATGGGTTTAGTATAGTTTTGTACTGGGTCATCTGACCCATATAATTGTTCTTATCCTCGTGGTTTGGTACAGAACTGAACTGAACAAAGACAGGGTTGATTTAGTTCTGTACGGAAACATACAATACGGATATATTGAAATCGGTAAACATCATATACATGTACTTTTACTTTAGAGAAGATCCTTCATATATATTCATGAACATTTTCATATGACTGTTAACAAAATTTAGCTTCTCAGCAAGCATGATTTGAAATTTCAAATACATGTATTATAATTATGCCATGCACTTTGTGTACAAATATGACCATATTGGCTATACTATGCGTATGCAAATTTATGCCAAATAAAAGATATTTTATGTTATGTTATATTATATTAATACATGAAAATAAATTGTGTTAGACAGTTTGAAACAACATTATAACATGACTTACTCAGCCTTAATACTGCTAAATTACTAACTAGACATGGGGATCAAAGGTGTCAGATGGCCAGTAAATCCCATATGATCTCAACAGGGGACAATGGTCAGTGATTACATAACTGCCATCTATCACACTTTCCTATCAACAAAGTTATGCATTATAACGTAACAGCTACACTTCTAATAACACAAGAATACCAAACAATGTGCCAATTATCTAAAGTTATAATTTGTTAGTTTCCCGAAAAATAGAAGAAAACTATATTTTGACAAATTAGATCTATGACTTAGCATAGAACTTTAAATCCCAACGTTTTGGGTTATTCTTCAGTCATTCCAAGTCTTTAGGGTGTTGATATGTTAAGTAAAAAGATAAAAAGATCTATAAAAAAAAAATAGATGATTACATTTGCATTTTTATCATGCACTAGTCATTCACAACCTGTTAAATAGCTGATCTGGACTGTATGATAAATGGAACTTTGGTAATCTGGAACCGAATTACATGATATCTATAAATAATATGGGAAGGGATTTGGAACCAAACCATCTGGAACGTATTAATTATTACGTTATAAATGATTGCAGATTAAACGAGAAAATAAACGGTTACAAACTGCACTGTTTCATGCAGAGGTGCAGATTTTGGGTACCGTAATTATTTTTTTCTCTGTCTTCAAGTGGAACAAATTGCTACAAAAGTTCGCTAGTTGAAAGTGATAGTAAATCATGTTAAAAACGGTTTCGACGTTTCGCTACCCATACCATTTCGCTACAGTCATTTCGCTACCCACCGAGAAGTCATTTCGCTACCCTGATCATTTCGCTACCTGTACGTTTCGCTACTTATCGAATTTAATAGGAAAACCAATATTGTTGCGGGGGTGGTTAGTGATTTGAGACTCGAATTTATTAACATATAATAAATATCTATATTCAGATACCAAAACGAATTATAGGAATATTGGAAAATAAAGTGTTATGTCAGAGGATGAATGATGTGTCTTAATTTTAGAAATACAGACCCCGTATAAATGTAAATATAAATAATGATTACATCGATTATACCGATGTATTGTTTGTCAAATAAACAATCATTAATTACAAACACGTACTTATGACACCGTTGTTTGGCCATTGTTTAGCAGGTCCACGTGACAATATTGTCCATTCCGAGATCACAGGTACCGCCTATTTAAGCCGATTAGATATGTGTATCGGTATGTGACACTGATTGAATTAACCTGGACACGTGCTACATTCATTTTTTGCTTATTACAGTTTTGCTCTTGTTCCATTGATATATAATATGACACTTGCATTACGGTCAAATGAAAATACAATTTACTTTTTAACCCTTTCCCACATACAAACAGGTTTTAACTCATTTACCAACAGAGAAGATCCAGATCAGACGGCTCCTATGTAGGATCAGCGTCTGCTCTGTTTGCTGATATAATAAGTTCTGATTCTTTTCTATTTGAAATGGCTACAATGTTTCGTCCATTTCATTATATATCGATTTTGTCAAAATGTGAATGTTTCATTCGGATCCAAACTGTTTGCCTATGCTGCTACGCTCGGTATTTCAAATTGGTAAAGGTATCTTTTTCATCTGTTAAACTGTTATCGTCCAAATCAATTCAATCTGTGAATAAATCTGTGAATAATTATAATTAATTGGGTCACAGGGTAGCGAAATGACTTCCCGTAAGGGTGGGAAATGACTGTAGCGAAATGGTCAGGGTAGCGAAATGGTCAAGGTAGCAAAACGCTGTGTAGCGAAACGTCCGTAAACCTTAAAAACGTATTTTAAACTAAAAAAACACTAACATTAATTCATTCATAGAGTAAATTCTCGACCCTGTGCGTTAACAATTCTTAAATATCGTATATATTCCTCGTTGAGCCGCCACTAAATAGTTTTATGTAATACATGTATTTTTAATAACATGCATCATTCTGTTAGATAATTATTTTCTTCTTAAAAGTACAAAAATGAGTCATGCAGGAAACACCACATACAGAACAAACACTCGCCTGAACAGCAACACAAGGAAACAGCAAATGTACATAAGTAGAAAAAACAACAAGAGACGCACAAAGACAAAACAAACATACAATAGGAGGAAGATGGAAGTACCGCCTTCGAACGGCCAGTGACAAAAGTCACCGGGGGGTTAAACCGGTTTATGGGCGCCCAACCTCACACTTATTCCATCCCCATCCTAAAAGACAAACAGTGTAAATAAACGTATCCCCTCTCCGACTAATCTACAACAACCGCGACAGCAAATTCAGTGGTAAAGTGCATGTATAACAAAAAAACATTTAAGTGAACATACTGTATCCACCTATCGCTAGTGTACTCAATGATTGAGCTGCAAACAGAGTAACTGTAGAAAAGTAATAAAGGGTACGACAAAAATGAAATAGTACAGATATCCGACGTTCTCCTTCCATTTCTGGATTTAAGAGGTCGCCTTCATAGAGTACTAAACCTTTCTTGTCGACGTACATGCAAAGAGGCCAGCGTGATTGCCAACTGTAAAAGGGTTCACAACCAAACATGCAGTATGTTGTAGTACTACAGGATCATATCCCTTTTTAATGAATTGTTTTATATATTTGATGAACAAAGTGAGAAAATGGGTATGTCCAATAATTTTACGAAGTTTGTAAATCACATCACCATAAAATTCAGGATGTGAAATACCGTGTCGCAGAAGCACCTTGAGATTACATTTGTACTTGCCAATAAGCGAGAGATTTCGATAGTAAAATTTAGAGAAAGTTTTTCTTAGTTTATGGTATCTATATCCTTGCTTAAGCCATAGAGCAAAACTAAAAATAGAAAATAATGATAATCTTAACGTTAATGTGTGTTTCTACTTATGATGTTCGAGCTCATCCATAATCGGTGTGTGTTAAAACAAATTTTGTGAAAACTTTGATGCCTTTTCTTGCATTGTTTATCAGTCATGTAATAGCGGACAGATCACGGGACATTCAAAATGGCGGCGGTCAATTTATCAAAAATAGAATCGTCTATAGACAGATAGAACAAGAAATATCTTTTAAAAATATATTCAGCGGCATTCAAATATTGACATAATGTACAAAACAATAATGATATTAAATCTCTGCCAACTTAATTTCAATGTTTGGAGATTCTGTTAGTACAGGGAACTAGATCTATGAAGGGTTGCTTGTTATTATACTAGCAGAGAAGCATGCAGTGGAAATGACCTGGAGTAGAATAAGCAATTATGGGAAAAAAATGAAGTTACTTTTATAGGAAATCACTATTAAAATGTACAATGTCAAAGTATTTTTTTAAAACTATCTGAAGTTAGTTCTTCATTTTACCTATTATAAAAATTACTTGAAAGCATGTATATATATATATATATATATATATATATATATATATATATATATATATATATATATATATATATATATATATATATATGAAGATAACTAATTGAATACACTTTAAATAAAGCATACAGAATTTAGTTTTTGTTTGTGCAGAGTCTGTAATTACTTAAAGAACGGTATTTATCTATAGCCTGGATCAACGCATTAATCGACGTGTGTGCGTCATCATTAGTGACACCATTAACTGAATATACATGTATTTTTAAAACAATATAAAGTTAGCAATCTCAACCTACTACTCGATCCAAAGCCCCAGGTGATAGAGCCGTAACAATAGCCTTCAGTAAGTAGCTTTATATCACAGAGAGCGAACAACCAGAGCCTTAATTGGTGCTGTGGTCGGGGATAGTAATTAATACTATTAATGCCACTACTCTAATATACTAAACAACATTTCTTCTTTATTGGGCTGCGCCTGTGAATTATGGTGGTTTCGGCAAACTACCTGTTCGTCAAAGTGGATGTGATCAAATGTGGTATTAAATTGATAGCAAAATTATAATAAACGTTTAAAAGTTTAATAGTGGTTTTGGCAAACTGGCAATAATGCTCAGCAATCATTACCATGAGGTGATAAGTACGATAATAGGTTAGGAACTAATATAAAGTATGACACACCAAAAATTGAATAGTCAAAATTGATCCACACCTTTTGAGGATAATAGATCTATATAGTTTTATTCAGTAATATTGTTTAAGTTACAGCTTATGTTACAATCTCAGTCCGGTTGAATAATTATTTCCAGAGTTATTGCCCTTGTACTTTAATTTTTTTCTTCAAATTTGGGATTTTCCGGGCTTTTCTTGGAAGTGGTTGCAGATATTAACTTTATATTTGGCATAAAGCTAACTCTACATGATTTACAGCTTAATTCCCAATCTCAGTCTGGTTGAATAATTTTTGCCAGAGTTATGGCCCTTGAACTTTAATTTTTTGTCAAATTTTCAGTTTTCCGGACTTTTCTTGGATGTGGTTGCAGATATTAACTTATTGGCAAGTACAAATGTAATCTCAAGGTACTTTTGCGACACGGTATTTCACATCCTGAATTTTATGGTGATGTGATTTACAAACTTCGTAGAATTATTGGACATACCCATTTTCTCACTTTGTTCATCAAATATATAAAACAATTCATTAAAAAGGGATATGATCCTGTATTATTACAACATACTGCATGTTTGGTTGTGAACCCTTTTACAGTTGGCAATCACGCTGGCCTCTTTGCATGTACGCCGACAAGAAAGGTTTAGTACTCTATGAAGGCGACCTCTTAAATCCAGAAATGGAAGGAGAACGTCGGATATCTGTACTATTTCATTTTTGTCGTACCCTTTATTACTTTTCTACAGTTACTCTGTTTGCAGCTCAATCATTGAGTACACTAGCGATAGGTGGATACAGTATGTTCAATTAAATGTTTTTTTGTTATACATGCACTTTACCACTGTATTTGCTGTCGCGGTTGTTGTGGATTAGTCGGAGAGGGGATACGTTTATTTACACTGTTTGTCTTTTAGGATGGGGATGGAATAAGGGTGAGGTTGGGCGCCCATAAACCGGTTTAAACCCCCGGTGACTTTTGTCACTGACCGTTCCAAGGCGGTACTTCCATCTTCCTCCTATTGAATGTTTGTTTTGTCTTTGTGCGTCTCTTGTTGTTTTTTCTACCCATGTACATTTGCTGTTTCCTTGTGTTGCTGTTCGGGCGAGTGTTTGTTCTGTATGTGGTATTTCCTGCATGACTCATTTTTGTACTTTTATATTTGACATAAAGCTAACTCTACATGATTTACAGCTTAATTCCCAATCTCAGTCTGGTTGAATAATTTTTGCCAGAGTTATGGCCCTTGAACTTTAATTTTTTGTCAAATTTTCAGTTTTCCGGTCTTTCTTTGGAAGTGGTTGCAGATATTAACTTCATATTTGACATAAAAATAAATCTAGATGAGGTACAGCTTAAGTTCAAATATCGGTCTGGTTGAATAATTTTTGTCAGAGTTATGGTCCTTGAACTTAATGTTTTTCTGAAAAGGTACCTAGCTTTAGAACTTTGGATTTGACAAAAACCTCATGAAAGGGTCTTATTTCTAAGAATTATTCTTCATTTTTATTACATAAATTGGGTTGGGGCATGTATTGTTTTTAAATCTCTTCACGTTTCTGTATGTACATATGTTCAGATTGATGATAGGTGTTCTGACAAGCAGACAGGTGGGGGTGGGGGGTATTCGTTAGCCTTTGGCTTACAGTTCTAGTTCATATTGTTTTACTGGTCATGGTAATAATCAACTATGTGACTACAGTATTGTACATGTATTTGAATCCACCAAAAGTTGAACTAAACAACATTTTGACTGAAAACAAAAAGCATAAAGTGAGTGGCAAACAGTTTGGACCAAGACCAAAATCAAAACTGAATGGGATAGTAAATCATTAGTAATGTGTTATGTGGCCTGTGGCTGTTTTAACAAAGACCTATGATAACACATGTGTCATCATAGGTCTTTGGTTTTAATGACTAAACAATGTGACTATTGTATTTGAAAGCACCTCTTTATCACTCCTTGTACCCAAGGTTGAGCAAGTGTGAATATGTCACCTGCTTAGCGAATATCCTGATCTGTATAAACCAAAAAAATTGTACCACATATCAATATTTAACATATAGATAGTTATTTAATGATTTTGATTATTCAATTTTTGCTTTTAATACAAATTTTCAATTTTTGCCGATACGTCCTAGGCCGAATAAATAGATGGCCAAAACGTCCTGGGCCGAAACATCCGGGGCGACACTTCATAGGCCGAAACGTCCTACATTCAGTTTGGCCATGTGTAGAGGCATTATAAAAAGGCTGTATGCCAGTCAATGGATTAACTAATGAAAATACGGTTTACTACAAAATACTAGTAGGTCATATGCAAATTACAATGCAACATAGTTTCTGATTGGTGGAAAACTAGAACAAAAGTGAAAATAGACAGCTAGCCGCTGAAAAAAGGGTGATGGTAGTAGGAGACGTATTGGGAACATTGCTGAAACAAAGCCCTTCACGCCCGAACGTTCCGATTACGTTTGCGTCAATGTTTAAACTACGAGCTCTTATAAAAAAGCAATGTGTTACAATTTCCCTGGGTGCTTTAAAATAGTGATCGCGGTAATACAGATTTTGCAATCACTTTATTTACCCTTGATAGTATGCGGCAGACTGTATAGATAGGTAGAGATAAGGGCGATGGTAGTAGGAGGCGCATTGGGCACATTGCTGAACCTCTTCAGTGGAAAAAGGTAAAAATCTACGGAGTGTCTATTGCCACGTATTTTTATAACCGGTGACAGGGTAAAAATCACACGCATCGTGAGAGTTACACTATACGGCAATAAATTCAGATAGCATTCTAATATCATGATTAAAATGCATTTATTTGGACGAATTACACACCTAGATAAGTAAGATATATTTTGTAACACTATTTCTTGTAAGCAGAATGTATGCATACTTTAAAATATAATCATTTTTGTTCGTTATATGCAAAAGTAGGCCTAATTAGCTGCCCAAACTAAGTTCAGATTATATCTACCTTTCGGGATGAAGAAATTAAGGCTCAAAAGAATGAACGAAATAATATTAACGGGGAAAACAATGCGTGATATAGAATACTATTGCAATAATAGTACGGAAAATAATGACTAGATAAATTACCCACCTTAGTGTTGATCCACTTATAAGTAAAATTCCATATGATTATTAACTAACGACACATTCACATAAATCCACAATAATCTATTTCACTTGAAAGTGAAAGTATCCCTGCTTCCCACAAGCGTCCTTGGAATACTAAAGAAATGAATGCAAAAGTCAGCTAGGTTTGACTGATAACTCAGCATGCAAGCCGAGTTTATGTCAGCTTTGATACACAAATATCACAGTCGGTAATTACGAGTTGTTTGCAATGCAAACACCAAACACCACGCACACGACAGCTTAATTACGTCTAACAGCGTTGGTAAGCCGACAAACGCATTAATTGGTGTTACTCATTCACACCCGTAAACGTCTAACATCAACCAAACCTTATGTGGAGCAAACTTTGACCAAGCTGAATGACACATGATTTACCATATATAAGCTTCAGAGAACCTGGATGTTGGAAACGGGTGTAAACAGAGCAGACCCTGATCAGACGGCCCCTATATGAGCCATCTGATCTGGGTCTACTCTGTTTGCAAATGCGTGAAAACACGTTTACCTAGTATACTGACGCCTTTTTGCAGTAATCCTCAAGTACCTGGATGTTGGAAACGGGTGTAAACAGAGCAGACCCTGATCAGACGGCTCCTATAGGAACCATCTGATCTGGGTCTACTCTGTTTGCAAATGCGTGAAAACACGTTTATCTCGTGTACCGACGCCTTTTTTGCAGTGAAAATGGTAATAAACGTTCAAAAAAGAAATTGTAACATAACTGTTTGCAAAAAATCTTGAGCAAAACTGTATAAAATCACGTATAACATAAATTACGTGTCACTAAGCAAAGGGACATTACCGCTGAAAATTGTAAATGCTATTAGACTAGGCCATCGTTCCTTTGGTGCCACGTACGGCGATTTCTCCCTTATTTTAAGACATAAAACTACTTTTTTCATTGTAATAACTATTTCATATATCAGGTTTTCTGATACCAATTTTTTTTCGGAAATCTGGAGGGTAACTATGTAAAATCTCCTCTAACAGAAAATACGGGTCAATAAGCAAAGGGACATCACCGCTGACAAAGTCATTGATATTAGGCTAGGTTAATAGGTTAATATCTCCCTTATTTTGAGACATAAAATTAGTTTATTCATTGTAATAACTAATTCATATATCAGGTTTTTCTAATACAAATTTGTTTTTTCTGAAATATTGAGCGAAATATGTAAAATTCATTCAAACAGAAAATACGGGTCAATAAGCAAAGGGACATCACCGCTGAAAATTCAATGACCGTAGGCTAGGTTATCGTTCCTTTGGTGACACGTACGGCGATTTCTCCCTTATTTTAAGACATAAAACTATTTTTTTCATTGTAATAACTATTTCATATAGCAGGTTTTCTAATACAAATTTGTTTTTTCCGAAATATTGAGCGAAATATTAAAAAATCATTCTAACAGAAAATACGGGTCAATAAGCAAAGGGACATCACCGCTGCAATTTCAATGACCGTAGGCTAGGTTATCGTTCCTTTGGTGACACGTACGACGATTTCTCCCTTATTTTAAGACATAAAACTACTTTTTTCATTGTAATAACTATTTCATATAGCAGGTTTTCTGATACAATTTTGTTTTATCTGAAATATTGAGCGAAATATTAAAAATTCATTCTAACAGAAAATACGGGTCAATAAGCAAAGGGACATCACCGCTGAAAATTCAATAACCGTAGGCTAGGTTATCGTTCCTTTGGTGACACGTACGGCGATTTCTCCCTTATTTTAAGGCATAAAACTACTTTTTTCATTGCAACAATTATTCCATATATCAGGTTTTCTATACAATTTTTTTCTCTTGAGAGAATTATGTAAAATCCCGTCTAACAGAAAATACGGGTCAATAAGCAAAGGGACATCACCGCTGAAAATGCTTTCACGTACGGCAATGTTTCTCTTATTTCAAGACATAACACTAATTTTACCATTGTAACAAATAGTTCATATATTAAGCTTATTATTACACATCTGTTTGCAACAAAACTGGAGCAAAACTGTACATAATAAGGTATTAAAAGGCCATACGTGGCACTAAGCACTGTACAGATCTCCTTACGTGATACTAAGACATCTCAAATTACAGTAAAAAATAAATAAAAAATCGTCCATTTCTTCGTTTTATACAATAACAGACTTTCATTTATTCATGTAACACATTAAAAGTAAAATAAATTTCTAACTTTTTCTTCTTCTTTTATAATAAGACTATTTGTATATATAGGCCGGAAACTTTCTTGAGATGGGGGTGATTTTCACGAAAAGGTGATTATTATGTGCATACGTGGTTTTAGATGACTTGCTAATGACACCTATCTACCATCAATGCAAGAAAATTAGTCATCGGAAAAACCAAACACAATATAGGTCTGCGCGATACGCGCAGCCCAATAAAATGGCCGAAAGCAAGGAAGGACCTAGTACAACCTCCATGGGGTCCGGATCAGAACCTTTCTTTGATCATATCTGTCAGCCTTGTAGTGAGGAGAAAGTGCTAGAAGCTGTTGGGTTTTGTATCGACTGTCAGGAATGGTTGTGTGAAGAATGTTATAAACATCATAGACGTCCGAGGCCGTCGAGAAACCATGAGTTAATGGACATGGAACAGATGAAATCCAAATTGCCGTCAGCTAGAGGAAGGGACAGGTGTACCCAAACATGTGACGAGCACGAAGGTAAACGAATTAAATATTTCTGCTCTACACATGACAATATCGGTTGCAGTATGTGTATGGTTCGGAATCATAAAGGATGTTCAGTAGAAAGCATAATGGACATCTCCCAGGACATATTTAACAACACAGAGTTCACAACACTAATGGGCAGATTTAAGGATGTTGTTGACGCTGCCAAGGACAATCAGGACAAAGTCAAGAAATGTAACACACATGCTTCTAGCAAACATTCCAAGACAATGAAGTTGATAAAAGAATTTAGAAAGGAAATCAATGAAGCTCTTGATGAAATTGAAAAGAGACTGGAAACACAATGTTCAACAAAGAAAGAGTCAGAAATAAAGAAATTTGAAAAGTTAAATGAACAATGCAATACTGTACAAACCGAAAGTGACACCATTACCAGTGAAATGGAAGAGTTGAAGGGAAGGGGTCAAAACTGTGACGCGTTCGTGGCAATGAAGCGAGTGGCAAGTAAGATTTCATCATTAGAGGATACAACCAAGGAGATCCGCTCCTCAACACGAGTCTCAATCTTCACATTTAAACAGAATTGGGACATTCTCCAAGCACTGAAGACTCCAGGTGGACTCGGAACCTTGAAACTCACTGCTGAAAGTGATGAGTTGTATTATGCAAATGTCAAAGCAGAACATGTTAAAGATATCCCCGTTCAGTGTGCTGGTAATGATACTTGCCGTATTACAGGTTCTATATTGTTGTCATCACATGAACTGGTGCTGACTGATTGCAAAAATAAACAGGTAAAAGTAATGGACACAAACCAAAATCGAATGATATCAAATATGAAATTAGATGGTACCCCAACATCTTTAACCGTTATGCATGACAAAACATTAGCTGTGTCTGTCTTTGATAAAAATGTGATTGCGATAATAAAATTGGATAATTCAGGAAAACTCTCTTATGAGAAAAGCATAGAAGTGAATGGACAATGTCTTGGAATTTCATTTTTTGAAGGTAAATTCTTTGTAACATTTCGGTCACCTGATAGACTGGAAATGCTTGATATGTCGGGAAATGTCCTGCAAAGTTTGGTAACAAATAGCCCCTCTAAAGAAATTTTTAATGCACCCCAGTATGTGACACTCAGCCACGACAAACGGAGCCTGCTAGTTTCTAGCTTGAGCAACAATATGCTTATCCGCTTGAGACTAGATGGTACAGAGGAAGCAATATATTGTGACCAGGAAATGAGAGGGCCAGAGCAAGCAGCAGTGGATGAGAATGGCATGGTCTACGTGTCTGCATACTATTCAAACAACGTCCATTTGATCACACCAGACTGCAAGAAGGTCAAAGTGCTCCTTGTTGAGGCCGATGGACTGACACAAGTAGGTGCTATCAGTTACTGTGACCAACGCAAGCGGCTATACATAGGAATGGACAAATGTAATTACATCAAGGTGTTTCAGCTTAAATAATTTTGTTCTGTGATACAAGTTGGCCCTTTCTATACGAACCCATAGGCTTTCAAATCAGTGTAGATCCAGAGCAGTCATCCATTTAAAAGGTGGCATCGGATCATGATCTGTACTGTCGACCACCCATCAGAGACTATTTTATAATTTACTGACTTGTAGATTCTAGCTAACCAAATGCTGCATTTCAAATTGTTTTGTTCCAGATTAGATGCATTTTGAAATTTGGTCTCATTTGGATCCAAGCTGTTTGATACTCTGACAATTGTGAATGATAAAGCTGATAACGATAGCTGATTGCCAAAGTATATTGTAATTATTATATTTGAAATTCACTCGTTTCATAATCCCGCTGTAAAAACTGGTGTCTGATCAAACTCTGATCTTGAGCAAAATGTTTTTGCTTTTAATTTGTTCAATCTGAATCAACATTTTCAATTCTGATTTTCCTAATGAAGTACATGTATTCCAAAATTTGAAATGGCAAAGCTTACCGTGATTATTCAGGGGTATTTTTTAAAGAAAATTATAAGATGACAAACAGTCCCTGATAAGAAGACTCCTCCAGGAGTTCTCTGATCTGTGTGTACACTGTTTGCAAAGGACATTAGTGAGTCGTTTCCCGCACTGGAAGGGTTAAAATAGTTTATGGTATCAGGTCACTTGTTCTTATGTAAATTAGATTCTATCCCTGCCCTTACATAATCATACAATGGAGAACTTTTCCTGACGTATGTTACAGTCAATCTGTGTAATCGACCATTTCATGAAATGACTGAAAAATTCAGTCATTTTGTGAAATCACGGAAATGACTGTTTTGCTTAGTGACTAGTCATTTCACGAAATGCCTAAAATTTTCAGTCATTTCATAAAATGACTGAAATTGAGAGGCCTTACAAAGATTGACTAGAGACCATTAACGGGATTCAGGCAATGTCTGAAAATACTTTTATTTAATTAATTCAACAGCAATTGTTCATTCACATCATTATTTGTTTAATACTTATAATAACTATTACTGTAACTAACAATTATTTCAGAAATGTTGCTCATATATTTGTATTATTTTTTGAACTTTATTTGTAATAAATTTAATATACATGCTTCATGCATTTTTACAGTAGTGATGTTTGTAGTTTTTATACGCCCACCAAATAAAGGTGGTTGTATATTGGTGTGGCCCTGCCTGTCCGTTCGTTTGTTCGTCAACATTTTGTTTATCCGCTGTTTTCTCGGAAACCTATTTGACAGATATTAATGAAACTTCACATAAATGTTTAATGCATCAAGATCTGAAGCTGAGTAGATTCTTCGGTTCATTTGATTTGCCGTTTCGGAGTTATGGCCCTTACACTTAAAAAAACAATGCAAATAGTTTGTCCTGTCTTTTCTGGGAAAACTATTTGACATATATTAATGACACTTCACACAAATGTTAAATGAATCAAGGTCTGAAGCTGAATTGATTCTAAGGTTAATTTGATTTGTCGTTTCGGATTTATGGCCCTTGCACTTAAAAAATTAATGCAAATATATGCATATATGAGGATGGCCATAACTTTTTCATTTTAAATGATATTTTTATTTGTCATTTTATTTTAAAGTTATGGCCCTTGAACTTTGTGTCTTCATTGCTTTGTTTGTCAGTCAACTGTTGGTTGGTCTGTTGTTTTCTCGGAAAACTATTTAAAGGGGAAGTCCCTACATTCGACGAGTTTCAAAAATACCTAAAATATACAACACTCATTTGTTTATATGCTGAAAAGTAGTATATTGCAAGAAAACATATCAAATAATCATTGAAAATGACAAAATACCCATGTGTTTGATATCGACGATCCCTGTTTTATTCTCCTATGTTTCAGTTTTGTTTGGGTTGGGTTTTAGTTTCGTATCTGTTCGCGATAGTCGTGTCTCTCCAACCACTCCAAAGAAAAGCCGTTATGTAAACAATGGAGGGATCGGGTGATCATCGGCAAAACGCGGAAATTTGAACAGAAAAGGCCGATAATACTTCAAATGTTGTAAAACAAAAGTTACATGTATACTTAACAAATACCCAGTTTTAATATGCATTAATTGTAGGGACTTCCTCTTTAAAGGATATAAATGAAACTTCACACAAATGTTTTATGCAACAAAATCTGAAGCTGAGTTTATTTTGAGTCATTCAATATGTCGTTACAGAGTCATGGCCCATGTACTTTACGAAAATCTGCAAATATGTGCATGGCCATAACTTTTTAGCTCACTATAGAACACAAAGTGCTCAGGGTGAGCTTTTATGATTGCCTGATGTCCGTCGGCGTGCGGTGTCCGTCGTCTGTTGTGCGTCGTCTGTCGTCAACAATTTGAACCTTTAAAAATCTTCTCCTCTTAATCCACAGGGTTCTCAGCTTACATCTTTGGCACATAAAATCATCTTTAGGTCCTCTACAAAAGTTATATAAATTATGCCCATGGGGTCAAAATTGGCCCTGCCCCAGGGGTGGGTAGTTTTCAATAGAAATATATAGTAAAACTTTGAAAATCTTCTCCACTGAAACCTGAAGGTTCTCAGTTTTCATATTTGGCACATAGCATCATGTTCAGGTCCTCTACAAAAGTTACATCAATTATGGCCCTGGGGTCAAAATTGGACCCGCCCCAGAGGTAGGCAGTTTTCAATAGAAACATATAGTGAAAACTTTGAAAATCTTCTCCTCTGACACTGGAAGGTTCTCAGCTTTAATTTTTTGGCGCATAGCATCATGTTCAGGTCCTCCACAAAAGTTATACATGTATAAATTATGGCCCTTGGGTCAAAATTGGCCACGCCCCAGTGGTGGGCAGTTTTCAATAGAAATGTATAGTGAAATCTTTGAAAATCTTCATTTCAGAAACAAGAAGGTTCTTAGCTTTCATATTTGGCACATAGCATCATATTCCGGTCCTCTATGAAAGTTATTTAAATTAGGCCCAGGGTTAAAATTGGCCCGCCCCATGGGTGGGCAGTTTTCAATAGAAACATCTACATGTATAGTGAAAACTTCTCCTGAAACTGGGAGGCAACATTCTCAGCTTTATATTTGGCACATATCATCATGTACAGGTCCTCTACAAAAGTAAAATTATTAAATAAATTGTAGCCCTGGTGTCAAAATTGGCCCCGCCCCAGGGTAGGCCATGGGCGGGGCAGGCCAGTTTTCTTTAGAAACATATAGTGAAATTTTTGTGTATCTTCCCCTCTGGTCGTCTGGTGAGTGATATCAGTGCCATTATGGCCCTCTTGTTTATTTAATAAGATATTCGCTTCAAATGTTTTTATATAATATAACCTTAATATGGATATCAAGATCTGAAGCACAAGTTAGAAATGTCAAAACTTATAAGGCATATTGAATCAGAGAAAGTGTGCAAGTGGGCGTATCATGTACCGTATGCGGTAATCTTGTTAAGATACTGTTATCAACATAAATAGCTTAATTGGTTTGTTTGATTTTACCCAACTATTTCGTACTTTTTATACGCCCACCTAATAAAGGTGGTCTTATATTGTCATGGCCCTGTCCGTCCGTTCGTTCGTACGTTCGTTCGTACGTTCGTTCGTCCGTCAACATTTTGTTTGTCCGCTGTTTTCTGGGAAAACTATTTGACAGATATTAATGAAACTTCACACAAATGTTAAATGCATCAAGATCTGAAGCTGAGTTGATTCTGAGGTTCATTTGATTTTTCATTTGAGAGTTATGGCCCTTGTCCTTAAAAAAATACAAATAGTTTGTCCGCTGTTTTCTGGGAAAACTATTTTAGAGATATTAATGAAACTTCACACAAATGTTTAATGCATCAAGATCTGAAGCTGAGTCGATTCTGAGGTTCATTTGATTTGTCGTTTCGGAGTTATGGCCCTTTTACTTAAAAAATAATGCAAATACATGCAAATAGTTTGTCCGCTGTTTTCTGGGAAAACTATTTTACAGATATTAATGAAACTTCACACAAATGTTTAATGCATCAAGATCTGAAGCTGAGTTGATTCTGAGGTTCATTTGATTTGTCGTTTCGGAGTTATGGCCCTTTTATTTAAAAAATATGCAAATAGTTTGTCCGCTGTTTTCTGGGAAAACTATTTGAGAGATATTAATGGAACTTCACACAAATGTTTAATGCATCAAGATCTGAAGCTGAGTTGATTCTGAGGTTCATTTGATTTGTCGTTTCGGAGTTATGGCCCTTTTACTTAAAAAATAATGCAAATACATGCAAATAGTTTGTCCGCTGTTTTCTGGGAAAACTATTTAACAGATATTAATGAAACTTCACACTAATGTTTAATGCATCAAGATCTGAAGCTGAGTTGATTCTGAGGTTCATTTGATTTTTCGTTTCGGAGTTATGGCCCTTTTACTTAAAAAATATGCAAATAGTTTGTCCGCTGTTTTCTGGGAAAACTGATTTAGAGATATTAATGAAACTTCACACAAATGTTTAATGCATCAAGGTCTGAAGCTGAGTCGATTCTGAGGTTCATTTGAATTGTCGTTTTGGAGTTATGGCCCTTTTACTTAAAAAATAATGCAAATACATGCAAATAGTTTGTCCGCTGTTTTCTGGGAAAACTATTTTACAGATATTAATGAAACTTCACACAAATGTTTAATGCATCAAGATCTGAAACTGAATTGAATTTGAGGATCATTTGATTTTTCGTTTCAGAGTTATGGCCCTTGTCCTTAAAAAATAATGCAAATAGTTTGTCCGCTGTTTTCTGGGAAAACAATTTGAGAGATATTAATGAAACTTCACACAAATGTTTAATGTATCAAGATCTGATGCTGAGTCGATTTTGATGTTTATTTGAATTTTCGTTTCGGAGTTATTGCCCTTTTACTTAAAAATAATGCAAATATATGCAAATAGTTTGTCCGCTGTTTTCTGGCAAAACTGTTTGACAGATATTAATGAAACTTCATACACATATTTAATGCATCATGACCTGAAGCTAAGTCGATTCTGAGGATGATTTGATTTGTTGTTTCAGAGTTATGGCCCTTGCACTTAAAAAAATAATGCAAATCTATGCAAATATGAGGATGGCCATAACTTTTTCATTTGAAATGATATTTACTTCAATTTTTTTATATGGTTAAACCTTAATGTGAATATTCACATATATTGCGGGGGTTTTGATATGTCATTTTATTCTAAAGTTATGGTCCTTGAACTTTGTGTGTTCGTTGCTTTGTTAGTCAGTCAACTTTTAGTTTGTCTTTTGTTTTCTAGGAAAACTATTAAAATGATATAAATGAAACTTAATACAAATGTTTTAAGCAACAAAATTTGAAGCTGAGTTTATTTTGAGGTTCATTCAGTTTGTCTTTACAGAGTTATGGCCGTTGCACTTTACAAAAATCTGGAAAAATAAGGATTAGCTGTAACTTTTTATACGCCCGAAGGGACGTATTATGGTATGGCGCATGTCGTCCGTCCGTCCGTCCGTTAGCAATTTCTTGTGCAACTAACTCCTCCTTTATTTTTCAACATAATTTCTTCAAACTTTCAGGAATGATAGATACTGATGTGTAGTTGTGCATATCAGTGAGATAACTCTCATATCATTTTTCATTCTGGAGTTATTGCCCTTTGATAGTTTCGGGTAGCAATTTCTTGGGCAACTAACTCCTCCTTTATTTTTAGCTCACCAGAGCACAAAGTGCTCAAGGTGAGCTATTGTGATACCCCTGTGTCCGGCGTCCGGCGTCCGTCTGTCCGTCTGTCTGTCTGTCCGTCTGTCCGTCTGTCCGCACTCACCAAAGGGTAGTTGTGTGACTTTTTCTAACTAGTCCCACAAGTAAAATCATTAACCTGGCCATCTCTTGTGACATTAACCTGGCCATTTCTTGTGACATTAACCTGGCCAGTTGTGGGACATAGGGTTAGGGTTAGGGTTAGCTTCCAGATCATTCTTTTCCAAAGTTAGAGCCAAAAATAGTTTTTCTTGTGGGACTAGTCACACAAGAAAAGATCAAAGGAAAAAGTCACACAACTACCCATTTGTTAGTACGTCCGTCTGTCTGTCCGTCAACAATTTAAAACGACTTCTTCTCTGAAACCGACTGACCAATTGTAACCAAACTTGGTCAGATACATACTGTGGGTGGGTGCTTCAAAAGTTGTTAAAAGATAGTGGGTGGGGCCATCGGTCTTGTTGCCATGGCAACTGTACACAATATCTAGAAAAATCTTCTTCACCAGAATGACTTGTCCGATTTGAATATAGTTTTCACCAAAATGTTTCACAGTTGATAGACTTTAAAAGTTGTTAAAAGAATTTTGATCCGGCAAAAAACATGGCCGCCAGAGGGCGTGGTCATTTTTTCCATATATGGTAATATTGGAAAATCTTTAAAAATCTTCTTCTCTGAAACTGTAAAGCCTAGACCTTTGATATTTCGCATGTAGCATGATCTTATGGTCCTCTACAAAGATTGTTCAAATTATGACCCCCAGGCCAAGAATGGCCCCGCCCAAGGGCTTATCAGTTTTTCATAGGAAAATCTTTAAAAATCTTCTTCACTGAAACTGTAAGGCCTAGAACTTTGATATTTGGTATGTAGCATGATCTTATGGTCCTCTACAAAGCTTGTTCAAATTATGACCCCCCGGGCCAAAAATGGCCCCGCCCAAGGGCTTATCAGTTTTTCATAGGAAAATCTTTAAAAATCTTCTTCTCTGAAACTGTAAGGCCTAGACCTTTGATATTTGGTATGTAGCATGATCTCATGGTCCTCTACAAAGATTGTTCAAATTATGACCCCCGGGCCAAAAATGGCCCCGCCCAAGGGCTTATTAGTTTTTCATAGGAAAATCTTTAAAAATCTTCTTCTCTCAAACTGTAAGGCCTAGACCTTTGATATTTGGTATGTAGCATGATCTTATGGTCCTCTACAAAGATTGTTCAAATTATGACCCCCGGGCCAAAAATGGCCCCGCCCAAGGGCTTATCAGTTTTTCATAGGAAAAACTTTAAAAATCTTCTTATCTCAAACTGTAAGGCCTAGACCTTTGATATTTGGTATGTAGCATGATCTATTGGTCCTCTACAAAAAATGTTCGAATTATGACCCCCAGGCCAAAAATGGCCCTGCCCAAGGGCTTATTAGTTAGGAAAATCTTAAAAAATCTTTTTCTCTCAAACTGTAAGGCCTAGACCTTTGATATTTTGTATGTAGCATGATCTTATGGTCCTCTACAAATATTGTTCAAATTATGACCCCCGGGCCAAAAATGGCCCCGCCCAAAGGCTTATCAGTTTTTCATTGGAAAATCTTTAAAAATCTACTGAAACTGTAAGGCCTAGACCATTGATATTTGGTATGTAACATGATCTAATGGTCCTCTACAAATATGTAGCTGTGGCTTGTGGTCTTCTGCCAAAAATATTTAACTTACGATCCTGACCACTGGGCGAAACTTGGCCCCGCCTCAGGGCTTATCAGTTTTTCATGGGTAAAATATAAAATATTATTTTTCTCTGAAACCATAAGGCTTAGACCTTTAATTAATGGCATATTGCTTTGCCTAGTGGTTCTCTACCAAGGTTGTACACATGATTTCTTGTGGTCAAAAATGGCCCCGCCCCTGGGGTTATCTCAGGTGAGCGCTTCAGGGCCTCATGGCCCTCTTGTTCAACATAATTTCTTCAAACTTTCAGGAATGATAGATACTGATGTGTAGTTGTGCATATCAGTGAGATAACTCTCATATCATTTTTCATTCTGGAGTTATTGCCCTTTGATAGTTTCGGGTAGCAATTTCTTGTGCAACTAACTCCTCCTTTATTTTTAGCTCACCAGAGCACAAAGTGCTCAAGGTGAGCTTTTGTGATACCCCTGTGTCCGGCGTCCGTCGTCCGTCTGTCCGTCTGTCCGTCTGTCCGTCTGTCCGTCTGTCTGTCCGTCAACAATTTCAAACGACTTCTTCTCTGAAACCGACTGCCCAATTGTAACCAAACTTGGTCAGATACATACTGTGGGTGGGTGCTTCAAAAGTTGTTAAAAGATAGTGGGCGGGGCCATCGGTCTTGTTGCCATGGCAACCGGACACAATATCTAGAAAAATCTTCTTCTCCAGAATGACTTGTTGGATTTGAATATAGTTTTCACCAAAATGTTTCTCAGTTGATAGACTTTAAAAGTTGTTAAAAGAATTTTGATCGGGCAAAAAACATGGCCGCCAGAGGGCTTGGTCAATATTTCCATATATGGTAATATGGAATTTTCATAGGAAAATCTTTAAAAATCTTCTTCTCTGAAACTGTAAAGCCTAGACCTTTGATATTTGGTATGTAGCATGATCTTATGGTCCTCTACAAATATTGTTCAAATTATGACCCCTGGGCCAAAAATGGCCCCGCCCAAGGGCTTATCAGTTTTTCATAGGAAAATCTTTAAAAATCTTCTTCTCTGAAACTGTAAGGCTTAAACCTTTGATATTAGGTATGTAGCATGATCTTATGGTCCTCTACAAATATTGTTCAAATTATGACCCCCGGGCCAAAAATGGCCCCGCCCAAGGGCTTATCAGTTTTTCATAGGAAAATCTTTAAAAATCTTCTTCTCTGAAACTGTAAGGCATAGACCTTTGATATTTGGTATGTAGCATGATCTTATGGTCCTCTACAAATATTGTTCAAATTATGACCCCCGGGCCAAAAATGGCCCCGCCCAAGGGCTTATCAGTTTTTCATAGGAAAATCTTTAAAAATCTTCTTCTCTGAAACTGTAAGGCCTAGACCTTTGATATTAGGTATGTAGCATGATCTTATGGTCCTCTACAAATATTGTTCAAATTATGACCCCCGGGCCAAAAATGGCCCCGCCCAAGGGCTTATCAGTTTTTCATAGGAAAATCTTTAAAAATCTTCTTCTCTGAAGCTGTAAGTCCTAGACCCTTGATATTTAATATGTAGCATGATCTTATGGTCCTCTACAAATAGTATTCAAATTATGACCCCCCGGGCCAAAAATGGCCCCGCCCAAGGGCTTATCAGTTTTTCATAGGAAAATCTTTAAAAATCTTCTTCTCTCAAACTGTAAGGCCTAGACCTTTGATATTTGGTATGTAGCATGAAATTATGGTCCTCTACAAATATTGGTCAAATTATGACCCCGGGCCAAAAATGGCCCCGCCCAAGGGCTTATCAGTTTTTCATAGGAAAATCTTTAAAAATCTACTGAAACTGTAAGGCCTAGACCATTGATATTTGGTATGACTAACATGATCTACTGGTCCTCTATAAATATGTAGCTGTGGCTTGTGGTCCTCTGCCAAGAATGTTTAACTAACGACCCTGACCACTGGGCGAAACTTGGCCCTGCCTCAGGGCTTATCAGTTTTCTCTGAAATCATAAGGCTTAGACCTTTAATTAATGGCATACTGCTTTGCCTTGTGGTTCTCTACCAAGGTTGTCCACATGATTTCTTGTGGTCAAAAAAGGCCCTGCCCCTGGGGTTATCTCAGGTGAGCGCTTCAGGGCCTCATGGCCCTCTTGTTCAACATAATTTCTTCAAACTTTCAGGAATGATAGATATTGATGTGTAGTTGTGCATATCAGTGAGATAACTTTGGGCTCTCTTCTAATTATTTGTTGTAAAGAAAATGTTTCTTTGTTATTCCTTTTACCTGCTACTTTTTTTTTCAAAATAAATGCTCCTTTTTCAGCTTTCAGTTGGCCCAAAGACAAATAAAAGATTACTATTACAATAAGCAGTTTTACTCTCCTTGCTATTGCCTTAGCCCTAATAGACCTCATATGCGCAACTTCTGAAGGTTCACACATTGTGTAAATAGAACAGCCTTCGGGCGTATATTGCCCCGTCTCGCGGTGCTCTTGTTTATTTAATTAGATATTCACTTCATTTTTTAGCTCACCTGGCACAAAGTGCCAAGGTGAGCTATTGGGATGATCCTATGTCCGGCGTCGTGCGTATGTGCGTTGTGCGTATGTGCGGGCGTCAACAATTTACTTAAACATCTTCTTCTCTGGAACTACAAAGCCAAGAGCTTTGATATTTGGTATGTAGTATGATGTAATGGTCCTCTACAAAGATTGTTCAAATTATGTCCCCCGGGCCAAAAATGGCCCGCCCCAGGGCTTGTCAGTTTTTCATAGGAAAATCTTTAAAAATCTTCTTCTCTGAAACTGTAAGGCATAGACCTTTGATATTTTGTATGTAGCATCATCTAATGGTCCTCAACTAAGATTGTTCAAATTATGACCCCTGGGCCAAAAATGGCCCCGCCCCAGGGCTTATCAGTTTTTCATAGGAAAATCTTTAAAAATCTTCTTCTCTGAAACTGTCAGGCACAGACCTTTGGTATTTGGTATGTAGCATCATCTAATGGTCCTCTACTAAGATTGTTCAAATTATGATCCCCAGGACAAAAATGGCCCCGCCCCAGGGCTTATCAGTTTTTCATAGGAAAATCTTTAAAAATCATCTTCTCTGAAACTGTAAGGCATAGACCTTTGATATTTGGTATGTAGCATGATCTAATGGTCCTCTACTAAGATTGTTCAAATTATGACCCCTGGGCCAAAAATGGCCCGCCCCGGCGCTTATCAGTTTTTCATAGGAAAATCTTTAAAAATCTTCTTCTCTGAAAATGTAAGGCATAGACCTTTGGTATTTGGTATGTAGCATGATCTAATGGTCCTCTACTAAGATTGTTCAAATTATGACCCCCAGGACAAAAATGGCCCCGCCCCGGGGCTTATCAGTTTTTCATAGGAAAATCTTTAAAAATCTTCTTCTCTGAAAATGTAAGGAATAGACCTTTGGTATTTGGTATGTAGCATGATCTAATGGTCCTCTACTAAGATTGTTCAAATTATGACCCCCAGGACAAAAATGGCCCTGTCCCAGGGCTTATCAGTTTTTCATAGGAAAATCTTGAAGAAATAATCTTCTCTGAAAGTGTAAGGCATAGACCTTTGATATTTGGTATGTAGCATGATCTAATGGTCCTCTACTAAGATTGTTCAAATTATGACCCCTGGGCCAAATATGGCCCCGCCCCGGGGCTTATCAGTTTTTCATAGGAAAATCTTTAAATATATTCTTCTCTAAAATTATAAGGTATAGACCTTTGATATTTGGTATGTAGTATTATTTAATCGTCCTCTACTAAGATTAATCAAAATATGACCCCCGGACCAAAAATGGCCCCGCCCAAGGGCTTATCAGTTTTTCATAGGAAAATCTTTAAAAATCTTCTCCTCCAGAACTGTAAGGTCTAGGCCCTTGATATGTGGTATGTAGCATCATCTAATGGTTTTCTACCAAGATTATTCAAATTATTACCCCTGGGTCAAAAATGGCCCCGCCCTGGGGCTTATCAGTTTTTCATATGAAAAGCTTTAAGAATCTTCTTCTCCAAAACTGTAAGGCAAGAAGCTTTGATATTTTGTATGTAGCGCTATCTAATAGTTTTCTACCAAGATTGTTCAAATTATGTCCCCTGGGTTGAAAAATTGACCCCGCCCTGGGGCTTAACAGTTTTCATAGGAAAATCTTTAAGGTCTAGACTCTTTATATTTAGTATGTAGCATCATCTGATGGTTTTCTACCAAGATTTTTCAAATTATGCAATCTGTCATTGAAATCATTAATCTGTTACGAACAGGTGAGCGATTAAGGGCCATCATGGCACTCTTGTTTAAAAAATAGTATCACCTTAATATGGAAATCAAGATCTGAAGCACAGATTAGAAAATGCCAACACTTATAAGGCATGTTGAATCAGAGAAAGTTTGCAAGTGGGCGTATTATGTACCGTATGCGGTACTCTTGTTAGGGTTGTTTTCTGCAATACAGTGAAACCTTGTTATACTAAAGAAAATGTTTAGATTTCTTAACACTACTTAATGGGGAAGATTTGAAAATACAGTAAAATCTCGATTATTCGATTTTTGTATAGAAGAATTTAGACACTTTTAGGCAGGTGGCTGGTTAATGCATGGTGAAAGTCATGCATAAAGCTCCTTTTGTAGCTTTCTGCATGACTTTCACCCTGCATTAAGCTGCCACCTGTCTTAAAGATCGATAATGATACGTATTTTAGTGTTCGAATAATCGAGATTTTACTGTATGTTCATTTGCAGAGGTTTTTTTTTTTTTTTTTTTTTTTTTTTTGTGAAGCCTAGGCTTCGTTTATTTAATATAATGTGTTATTTATATGTATCAAAATAACAACAACAACAACCCATTTGCAGAGGTTTTAGATATCAACATATTATTATTGCGAATAAACACATCAAAATACAAACCGTGTGTCACTATGACTATATTTCTATATAAAATCAAAGCGTTGTAGACACTGCAGTATTCTTTGCATGGTAGCAATCTGATATCGAATAAGTTCGCTTTGGCATGGAATTGCGAATCTATAAGGGAAGGCATTAACACTCTATCCAGTTGATGATACAGTTGCAGCTGACACTTCAGCCGTTTCCCACTATGCTTATTATCACACTGACCACTCACAGTTATGGGAGTGATTACTTAATCGCTTGCATAAGGTCATCCGACTCGCGCTTCTTTATTCATTGAGTATTTTCATTCATGTTATGATTACGTGATTTCTTCATGTGACTGATATTTGTATATCCGTGCGCCCTTCTTACACATTGCTATATTTTGTTGAATTTTGCACATACTAAACCGAAGTTTATGTAAGGAAGCATTTTCATGTCAGATATTGTATACCACGACTGGTTCCCGATGCCACGTTATTAAACACCATTTGTATCCATCGAATGCTGGTCAGTAATTTGCACTATTTTGTCAGGCCGGCGAGGGTACAATGGGTTAGGCTGTGGAACGCCACCTTTGTATTCTATTGCTTCGCAAAGAATACAAAAAGTGAAATTACCTTGCATTGTGAAAATGAAATACACAACTATACACATGTAAATGAAAGAAATACACAACTATACACATGTAAAAGAAAATGAGTACAACAAAGAATTGCCCAGAAACACGTACATTATACTAATATATGAATTTAATTGGTATGAAGTCATGTGTATTAAATGTTTAAATAAATATTTAATTTATGATGCAGTATATACCCATTACGATTAGATTATGGACATACGTGTTATTTCACTATTTAGCACGTTAAGTAAAATACCGTTTGCAACTGATCCCTTGCTTTCGAATCCTGTCATCATCATTACAGTTACAAGGTCAAACAGTTTGATTGCTGATGAGATGCCGAATATTTCGATATCTCATCTGGACCCGAATTGTTTACAAAGATCTAGATGTGCATAATACTCACAGCGTGCTATATATTCAATTCTGTTGGAACACTTCAAAATATACGTTGTCACAACATATAGGGTTTGGTGAAGAAATAAAATGTTGAAAATGTTTTTAATTTACGCATCTTATCTGGACCTTTGTACAGAGTCATTAATTCATAAACATTATATCGCTGCACATCCTTAACCCTTTACTACATAAATGCGCTTTTGCAAACAAAGTCGATCCAGACCAGACGGCTCCTATAGAAGCCGTCTGACCAGAACCTGCTTTGTTTGCTTATGGTATATAATATAGATCTGATTTTGCAGTTTCTGGCATGGCCAGAACTCCTGTCTTCACGTGCTATTCTAACAATTAAAATAATTGTTGATATCCATCATGCTATTACTTCTTACATAAATACTCAACAGGTGAATTGTTAATAAAGGAATAACTTTCGCCTACACATAATCCTCAATGTAATGAGGGAGTGTAGTAAACACAAAGAAGACACTGTCGGTGTAAATTACCGAAATATATCTTTGCATTCTGTTGTCATAGCAGCCATTGTAAACACAGGTCTTCATCTATTTGCTAATGTCGATCTCCTCACCCATCCCACCCCATCCCAGAGCAACTAGTCTGGTCTGGATAACTATTTAGCATTCCTCACTAAATTGTCAACAACATGAGCTAATTTGGTGGGCCTAACAGAAGTAAAATGAAGCAGATGGTAACTTTTACATTACAAACAATATTGATATGCGGAAGCCTGTACATGTACTAGATTTTGACCTACTTGAAGAGATCGAGATATTTCATACATCTGCTTTATGTAAAATAAACTCACTAATCTGCATACAGTAGAACCTGTCTTAAGCGGTCATCAAAAAGAGGTCTAAGCATGGGTCTGTAAGGCAGGTGGTAGGAGCTTTCTCTATCACTTTTGTCCTGCATTAAGCAACCACCTGAATTTTAATACTCTTATGTTCAATAAATGAATGGCCGCTTAGGACAGATTCTACTGTACTAAAAGATACAAATAAAACGTGTTTAAAAAATTCATAGCAATTGCATCCAGCAAACACCAAGTAGGACCTATCAAAATACATAGTTTTTTATGAAAGTATGCATTTATAAGATAACGTCCCATGTAGATCAGGCACGACTAAATCAGTCAGTTTCTGATTGGTCAAGTAAAACCTATATAGCTTAGGGAATATGTGTCCAATTTTTACATACTGTCAGTGTGTATTAATTCTTGATTAGTTATGAATAAAAAAAAAAGTAAAAGAGACAGTACACTTCACAATTAAAGTTGATCGTGTACCAGTACCTCGATATTGTTGTTTTGAACAGTTGTCGTTGGACTGAATTTATAGGTACAATATATAAGAAGATGGAGTCCGTTTCATTCAAAAGGTGGCGAAGTATCCTATTTGGCAATCTGTAGCTAAACAAAGGTGGATACTCAATGTATTTGGAGTAAACTTTTATAGAAAACACCAGGATGAAACTTTCAGTTGAGCGGTAACTCAGTGGTTAATGAAAAGTCGTTTCAAGCATCGGCTAGGCATTTATGTACTTCATGTGATCATCAGTTATTAAGTGCTTGTGTGACGACCGTGAAGAAGTCGCCCCGTACATAATTCTCAGTGATAGAATCTATATGGTATTTTCTGGTTCCTCGGGTCATGAATGTAATAACAAAGTACAAAGTAAAATGGTAGTTAAGCTAGAAATATTACACACATTCAAAGAAATAGTTTAGGTGTGTAAGTGAATGAAAGTGAGGGTAAAAATGACAGTGGATAGAGAGAGAGAGAGAGAGAGAGAGAGAGAGGGGGGGGGGAGGGGGGGAGGGACAGCGACAGATACTATTAGTTGCACTGTTATTTGGCAGGGTGTACGGGCTGGTATGACCGGGTTAGATCCCGTATTTCCTGAGGCGTTAGCCAAATTACCGTGTAACGAATTTATTACCAGTCAGAGATACGATTTACCTAATTAAGAAACGAACAACTCTTATTTTGCTGACATTCAAGAAATACGGGACCTAACCCGGTCATACCAGCCCGTACACCCTGCCAAATTACCGTGTAACGAATTTATTACGAGTCAGAGATCCGATTTACCTAAATAAGAAACGAACAACTCTTATTTTTGCTGATATAAGATCTCTAATTATATGACGACATGACAAGGAAAACATGACGTCATCACAGAGCAAATATGACGTCGTCTCAGAGCAATTTCGAAAGAGGAATTCAAAGTACAAAAATGAGTCATGCAGGAAACACCACATACAGAACAAACAGTCGCCCGAACAGCAACACAAGGAAACAGCAAATGTACATAACTATAAAAATATCAAGAGACGCACAATGACAAAACAAACATACAATAGGGGGAAGATGGAAGTACCGCCTTGGAACGGTCAGTGACAAAAGTCACTGGGGGTTAAACCGGTTTATGGGCGCCCAACCTCACACTTATTCCATCCCCACCCTAAAAAACAAACAGTGTAAATAAACGTATCCCCTCTCCGACTAATCTACAACAACCGCGATGGCAAATACAGTGGTAAAGTGCATGTACAACGAAAACATGTAAGTGAATAAACTGTATCCACCTATCGATAGCGTACTCATTGATTGAGCTGCAAACAGAGTAACTGTAGAAAAGTAATAAAGGGTACGACAAAAACGAAATAGTCCAGATAATTGACGTCCTCCTTCCGTTTCTGGATTTAAGAGGTCGCCTTCATAGAGTACTAAACCTTTCTTGTCGGCGTACATGCAAAGAGGCCAGCGTGATTGCCAACTGTAAAAGGGTTAAACTGCTCTGATCTAATATTTCGACCACTAAGGGCCTTTGTCAAAGATTATCATGATAATCTTTGACAAAGGCCCTTAGTGGTCGAAATATTAGATCAGAGCAGTTTAAGTATTTATGTATTATATTAATTCCCTATTTTGGAATATTTACTTCATTGTAAAAGGGTTGACAATCAAACATGCAGTATGTTGTAGTACTATAGGATCATATCCCTTTTTAATGAATTTTAACATATTTGACGAACAAAGTGAGAAAATTGGTATGTCCAATAATTTTACTAAGTTTGTAAATCACATCACCATAAAATTCAGGATGTGAAATATCGTGTCGTAGAAGTGCCTTGAGATTACATTGGTACTTGTCAATAAGTGAGAGATTTCGATAGTAAAATTTAGAGAAAGTTTTTCTTAGTTTATGGTATCTAAATCCTCAAACTTCACTTGTAAACAATTGAGTTTAAAAACGGTCACACGTTGTACTGTGAAGTTGAAAATGTCATATTGAGGAACGTATGAGGAACAGTTTTTGACGTTTATTATCGATTATTTGGTCGTACTCCGTCCAGAATTAATGGAGTAAGGACGATATGAAATTTCGAAATCGACGCTAAAAACAAAAACAAAACGAATGACGTCATGCGTCAAATTTGAATTCTGTACTCTCCGTGGAAGCCATCGAATACGGTTCTGTAGACCCCGGCAGGTTTTGGCAAACTGATTAATCAAATTCCAAGGATTTACTCTGACTGGAAATAAAGAGACATACATACAGACATACAGACAGACATACAGAGATAAACATGTGTTTTCAGTCTGCAGGACACACCAGAAGAAAATACATGTAGTAGCAAATAGGGGCAGTCTTCAAACACACTCATATTCAACCATATTAACCCATTCACTCATAGGTTTTTCAGATGCAACGTGAAAAGTGTTGCACGTTTATAGCTGCCCATGGACAGATTCAATAAAACCGAGTTTAAGAAATTTGCCGTTTTTCTCTTACTTTCAGAATATTTGTAGACTCTGACCTGATTGGTCAGTGTCCACTATTTTTCTTTCAATTATAATATCGGTGTAATCTCTTAATACCTGCTCACTGTTGAAAACAACATATATAATGTACAAATGTATATGGAATATGGATAAACACGTACATCAGTATTTCTAGTATAAGTCGCAACATTATTTACCTCTTTATTTTTAAACAGAAAATAAAGACATACATACCTATAAATGTCAAACACAAAAGTAAAGATTTTGAGAGCCGATAGTTTTCGAATATTGTCAGCTAGTGTATGTCTAGTTTTTGAAAGTTAATGTCGTACCTATATCATTATTTTCAAAGATGGTGTACGTTTGTAAATGCACAAATACATACTACATACTGCTACATACATTTAGTCAACATGAACCTTAACAAGGAAGTTATTTTATGGAGCGACTTGAAATATAATTATCGGTTGTTTACGAATATGAAATAGGGGCGTAACACAAGAGAATATAAAATGGCCGAAAGCAAGGAAGGACATAGTACAACCTCCATGGGGTCAGGATCAGAACCTTTCTTTGATCATATCTGTCAGCCTTGTAGTGAGGAGAAAGTGTTAGAAGCTGTTGGGTTTTGTATCGACTGTGAGGAATGGTTGTGTGAAGAATGTTATAAACATCATAGACGTCCAAGGCCGTCAAGAAACCATGAGTTAATGGACATGGAGCAGATGAAATCCAAATTGCCGTCAGCTAGAGGAAGGGACAGATGTACCCAAACATGTGACCAGCACGACGGTAAAAGAATTAAATATTTCTGCTCATCACATGACAATGTCGGTTGCAGTATGTGTATGGTTCAGAATCACAAAGGATGTTCATTAGAAAGCATAATGGATATCACACAGGACATATTTAACAAGGCAGAATTCACAACACTAATGGACAGATTTAAGGATGTTGTTGACATTACTAAGGACATTCAGGACAAAGTGAAACAATGTAACACACATACATCTACCAACTCCGTCGAGACAATGAAGGCGATAATGGAATTTAGAAATGAAATCAATGAAACTCTTGATGAAATTGAAAAGAACCTGGAAATACAATGTTCGACAAAGAAAGAGACAGAATTAAAGAAACTGGAACAGCTAAACGAACAGTGCAATACTGTACAATCCGAAAGTGACACAATTACCAGAGAAATGGAAGAGTTGAAAGGAAGGGATAAAAATTGTGACGCGTTCGTGGCAATGAAGCGAGCGGGGATTAAGATTGCATCATTAGAGGATACAACCATGGTGATCCGCTCCTCGATACGAGTCTCAACCTTCGCATTTAAACAGAACAGGGACATCATCCAAGCACTGAAGACTCAATGTGGTATCGGAACCCTGAAAGTCGATGTTGAACGTGATGAATTGTATTATGCAAATGTCAAAGCAGAACATGTTAAGGATATTTCGGTCCGGTGTGCTGGTAACGCTACTTGTGGTATTACATGTTCTGCGCTTTTGTCGTCAAATGAATTGGTGCTGGTTGATTACGAGAATAAACAGGTAAAAGTAATGGACACAATCCAAAATCGAATGATATCTGATATGAAATTAGATGGTACACCAGCATGCTTAACCATCATGCATGACAAAACATTTGCGGTGTCTGTCCACGATAAACATAAAATTGCGATAATAAAATGGGACAATTCGGGAAAACTCTCTTATGAGAAAAACATAAAAGTTAATGGACAATGCGTTGGACTTGCATTTTATGAAGGTAAATTCTTTGTAACATTTCATTCACCTGATAAACTGGAATTGCTTGATGTGTCGGGAAGTGTCCTGCGAAGTTTAGTAACAAATAGCCCCACTAAAGAAATGCTTGATTCACCCCAAGATGTGACACTCAGCCACGACAAACGAAGCCTGTTCGTGTCTAGTTTTAGAAACAATATGCTTATCCGTCTAAGGCTAGATGGCACAGAGGAAGCGAAATATTGTGATCAGGAAATGAGAGGACCAGAGCAAGCAGCAGTGGATGAAAATGGCATGGTCTACGTGTCTGCATACTTTTCAAACAACGTCCATTTGATCACCCCAGACTGCAAGAAGGTCAAAGTGCTCCTTGTTGAGGCCGATGGACTGACACACGTAACTTCAATCAGTTACTGTGACCAACGGAAGCGGCTATACATAGGAATGAACGGTTGTACTTACATCAAGGTGTTTCAGCTTAAATAAACTTAGTTCTGTGATACAAGTCCTATCTATACGAAATCTTTAGGCTTTCAAAACAGTGTACATCCGGACCAACCCTCTCAGTCTGTTTAAAACATTGCGTCAGGTCAGGATCTGTACTGTGGGCCACCCATTAGAGTCTATTCTAATTTGCTGACTTGTATCTGACCAACCGGTGCATTTTAAAAATGGCGACTGATCCGGTTCTATGATGTTCGCATATTCTTAGACTGGTTTCGTATAGCAATGCTCATTTGTCATTGTGTGCTTAATGTGACAAACTATAATCGCACAGAAAAAGTCGGAACTCGCTGGAGTGGACTAAAAATCTAAAATGAGATTTTACGTAATATTGAATATGTGCTCGCACTTAGCAATAGGGATTTTATATGTGAATTCATTGCATAAAGCTGATAAGAATTAGAATTATCAGAATTATTTTTTCGAAATTCACTCTTGTTTCGTAGAAGTTAACGTTTATCCCGCTGTATATATTGATGTCGAATCAAACTCAAATTAAAAACCCTTTCAATGCTCATTAGGCCTATAATGGACTATTCCAAAATTCACAATTGTCAAGCTCGTGATTATTCAAGGGTATTTTTCAAAGAAAAGTGTAAGATGACAGACAGTGTCGACCCTGATGAGAGTATTCCTCTAGATCTACGAGTTCTCTTATCTGGATCTACACTGTTTGCAAAGGACGTTAACTCGTTTCACGCACTGAAAGGGTTAGCATAGTTTAAATAATTATTTTCATTTTCTGCATGTATTGTAAATTAGATTCTATCCCCCCCCCCCCCCCCCCCCCCCACACACACACACACACGCATACACACCACCACCACCACAACTTCCACCACCACCACCTTACAATATTATACAATAGAGAACACTTTTCCCGACATACAGCTGAGAGAGAGAGACACCCCCCCCACACACACACCCACAGAATGACAGAACACCATAAAGGCAGGCATTGGAGTTTAACTTTTGAAAATTATTTCATAAATTATTTTCACAAATAACATTCACCGAAGCAGAGTCATATACATACAAGTACATATGTCTCTGACGTAAGCATGCTTAAACAGTACTATAACCTCAAGAAATTCTAGTATACAATTTCCATCATAACAATTTACATATTAATGTTTGACTCTTTAATTACATTTAAACCTGGGAGTATCTGGTGGGAATTTCGCATCTGAATACATGTATATACGATAACGGTTAATTTTCAAAGTCAAATATGGATACGTGTCTTACATTTTATAATTAGATTAGTAATGGTAATATATTTTTTCGTGAATACAAGTATACTTCATTGAGAAAATTTGCAACATCAACTTCTGATGTCGATCTTAACCCTTTCCCTTATACAAGTAGCAAAAACTACAGAGTCTTTGATTCATACAAATACTATGGATCATTTACTCTATAAATACGCCTCTGTACGCCGTTGCAAGCAAATCCGTCTGATCAGGGTCTGCTCTGTTTGCTTATGATGTCATAATCTGATTCTTCAGTTTCTATGCATGTGTACATATGCTATTACATGTATATTAAAAGTTATAAATATTTACGATGTTATTATTTCTTACATGAATATTTATGTTCCCCAAAGTGGGGTACATATTGTGTTTACTCAGTTTCTGATTATTATTATTATTATTATCACGAAGTAACTACAGTCTGTAAACTGTGTTTTGATTGGCTGACATTTAAATATTGTCTGATTTTGCTCTTCTATAGCTGTTGTCGATTAGGGGGGGGGGGGGGGGGGGGGGGGCATTCTGTACCGGATCAAGTTACAGTTAGATCTTGTTAAATCTTTAACAAACTGCTGACCGGGTGTCAAAGAGCTTGTATCCCGGTGAAGTAACCCGGCGTCTCATCTGGATCCACAATGTGCTGTTTACATATGTCATACATCGGTCACGATTTCTAGATACACCGCAGGAAATAAAATCGCGCCGTGGCATATCTTGCTAATGCCTTGCTCACATTTCAAAAGTTTTAATCTAGAAATCGTGGATGGTGCAAACTCAAAATACCGTTATTATCGGAACTGGAAATTGTTTCGACGTTAGAACTTCCGGTACTTTCTGTGGTACGAAGTCACGCTATATTAAGCGATAATTTCGGTTATCCCAATAGTAGCTATTGTACGATACCGCATATATTAGATACTGAAATGTAAAAATGGCATTATTCATGTAACAACAAACAAACTAGAATTGTTTTTGATACAAAAACTGATGTCCCCCCCCCCCCCCACACACACCCCGTGGATAAAATTTTCCAACGTCCCATAACTTGCAGAAAATAATTGAACCGGAACAGGAATAAGATATGCACAACTAGGCATGGTGTTGATCAATCCTATGAAGTTTCATGAAAATCAGACCAAGGGTTTTGGAGAAACCCCGCGGACAACATTTTCAATGTAAAACTTTCAAAGTCCCATAACTCTGCAGAAAATCATCCAACCGGAACAGGAATAAGATATGTATACATAACTAGGCATGGTGCTGATCAATCCTATGAAGTTTCATGAAAATGCAACTTAAAGTTTTGGAGAAACCGCGCGGACAAAATTTTCCACGTAAAAATTTCAAAGTCCCATAACTCTGCAGAAAATCATCGAACCAGAACAGGAATACGATATGCACAACAAGAAATGGTGCTGATCAATCCTATGAAGTTTCATGGAAAAACATGTACAACCAAAGGTTTTGGAGAAACCGCACGGACAAACTTTTCCATGCAAACATTTCAAAGTCCCATTACTCTGCAGAAAATCATCGAACCGGAAGAGAAATAAGATATGCACAACTAATCATGGTGCTGATCAATCCTATGAAGTTTCATGAAAATCCAACCAAAGGTTTTGGAGAAACCGCGCGGACAAATTAAAATCGGACAGACGGACACCATGCACAAAACCCCAATATGTCTCCTTAGTATACTGGGAGAGATATAACTTGTGTATATTTTAACCATTTGTCCGTAAATAGCCTTTCGATGCATTTGCAAGTAGAGTAGACCCAGATCAGACGGCTCCTATAGGAGCCATCTGATCAGGGTCTGCTCTGTTTACTTATGATATAATCTAATTATGTCTCCCCAAGTATACCCAAGTTTTTGTGCATGGTGTCCATCTGTCCATCCGCCTGTTTTCTCCAAAACCTTTCATCAGATTTTCATGAAACTTCATAGGATTGATCAGCACCATGCCTAGATGTGCATATCGTATTCCTGTTCCGGTTCGGTGATTTTCTGCAGAGTTATGGGACTTTGAATATTTACATGGAAATGTTTGTCCTCGCGGTTTCTCCAAAACCTTTGTTAATATTTTTATGAAACTTCAAAGGATTAATCAGCACTGTGCCTAGTTGTGTATATATTATTCCTGTTCTGGTACGATGTTTTTCTGCAGAGTTATGAGACTTTGATATTTTTTTTACATGGAAATTTTGTCCGCGTGGTTTCTCGAAAACCTTTTGTTGGAGTTTCATGAGTCTTCATAAGATTGATCAGCATGCCTTATTGTGCGTATCTTATTCCAGTTCCGGTTCGATGCAGAGTTATGGGACTTTGAAATATGTACATGGAAAACTTTATCCCCGCGAGGGCGGAGTGGGGTGTGGATGGGGTGTGGTGGGGGAGACATCAGTTATGTGTCAAAAGCAATTCTAGTTGATATTGATGGTGTTATTATTTCTCACATACATGTATATATTCATGAAGTAGAGGGCTAAGAAACAGTTAAAAAGGGAAATGTCCAATGTATTCCTGTAAATCTACTTATAGTTTGCCAAGGTCTAGACCATGTAAGGAAAACAATTTCACAAGATGATGATGACATTTGAAAACGCAACTATTTGCATGTAAACCATTTATGTCCATTGTCCCTTAAAAGTGATACAGACAAACGACGTATACCCAGATCAGAGGGTTTATGTAGGAGACTTCTGCACTGTTTGCTGAAGACATCGATCACAATGACTTATACAAGTGCTGTATCCCCTCTACATGAAAAATAACATGGCCCGAGTGAGTGGGTGAACCACAGCAGTGTTTAACACTTTACTTCATGAATATCCATCTTAGAAATAATGACATATTAGTTGTTAATTAGTAATGTTTGGAAACCGGCAAATTTGGCCATAGCAGAAACTGTAGAATCAGGTCAATACAATTTTGAGCAGATCTTGATCAGATCTGGGTCTTCTATGTTTGCAAATGCGTTACAATGTATAGAGTTAAACGGTAAACAACAATTGGATATTGATTGTCAAGTTGAAACATTAACTGTATCACTGTTTGTATATGTTCGTCGGGTTTCGGACTTCACGTTTCTCCGAGCCAGCTGTTACTTCACTGGGCGGATATCCTTTTCTGATATTGATTGCCAACCGCAACATCTTGGACCTTCGTCATCAGGATCAAACTTCTCTTATCAGCGAGGATTACACGTTTCTGCATTTGGATCGGACCGAACAACGAAATTTCGGAAGATAAATGTGATTATAATTTGGACATTTGGACATACGAATTAAAGAAATGTCAAACACTACACATGTGTCAGTTATTAGCATAATGTTATCTGGGAGAACGTAGTGGGATTAAAGCTAAAGGCAACAAATAAAATCTATTTACCTGCCGCTATAAAGAATGTGAGTAAATGCTGTTGTTTTATATCTAGTTGCATGGCTAATACAACCACACACAAAAAAATCTAATTCTTGACATTAAAAACAGCTGGAAGTTTAACCCTTCGCTTGCTGAATTTTAAAATACATTTCTCCTTCTTGTTGTAGAATTACATATATATCTTCACTGTGTACACGTATTTCGCTGTGCAATCACTGCTGTGGAGTGCACTGGTTGCACAATCAACTTGTAAATAGTGCAGACCCTGATGAGACAGCTCCTGCAGGAGCTGTCTCATCTGGGTCTTCACTATTTACAGGTAGGTATATTGACGTGAATAGCAAGCGAAGGGTTAAAAGTGACACAGAAAGCTCCTACTGCAGGAGCTGTCTGTATCACCTTTTCCTTGCATTAACCAACCGTCTGCTTTTACAGTCTCCTGTATTAATAAAACAGGTGGTCGCTTTAGCGAAACTATTCTGTATTTTTTTTATATTTCTAAGCAGAAACTGTTAGTGTATATTAAAGTAAAATGGTGAATAGTTATTGTATGATTATTATAGCTGAATCTGTATGTGGCATGATATAAAGAAAGTTTGGACCTTGACACCATAGTAGAATCAGACCTTTATTATTTCATAAACAAACAGAACAGACCCTGCTGTTCAGACGGTTTTACTAAAGGGATCATATATCTGGGACTACTCTTTGAAGAAAGTGTTGAAAGGTGTATCTATATACAATAAAGTGTTATGAATGTAAGTGTTTTAAACAAAAATGATACTGTGTATTTTTCATTTTTCAATGATATTTTAGATTTAATTGTCGTGATGAAATCATGATAGAGATAACCAATACTGGCAATAGTGTTTCGTATAAATTAATGGACAAATAAAGTGATGGTTTTAACTAGCCTTTACGTATTCGATATTCAAATAAGAAATACTTACATCGCATTAAATTATTATTTTTATAACAATACACAGGATGTTGTACCATGGCAGAGTCTGTAGAATCTATATCATTCCATAAGCAAAACCGAGCAGACCATGATCAGATGGCTCCTAAAGTAGCTGTCTGATCTGGGTCTACTCTCTTTGTAAAGGGTTTTGTATCAGGTAAAGGGTTACACTTTAAGAAGTAAATGAAGTTTCTACATTGATAACTACATGTATTTGTGCTCGTCTATGTTTCTCTATCCCTTTCCCTTATATAAACATTTTTCACGCATCTGCAAACCGAGTAGACCCAGATCAGACGGCTCCTATAGGAACCGTCTGATCTGGGTCTACTCTGTTTGCTAATGGAATTCGATAGATCGGTTTCTTTATTTTATAAAATGGCTACAATGTTTCACCTTCCATATTTCATCATAACTATTTTGGCCATGAATATTCAGTAGGTATTGAAATTTGATATAAACATAGAACAGGGAGAGGGTTATATAACATTAGTCTTTAGTAAGCTGTTGACACATTCGTATTTAACGTTGCAAACAGTTTTGATCCAGAAAAAAACAACACCCAAATACTAGGGGTCTCATCAGGATCAACACTTTGACATTCAAATAAGTGCCAGGCAGTTTGGTCTGTGTTGGGAGCCAGAAAGTTTGGTCTGTGTTGGGAGCCAGACAGTTTGGTCTGTGTTGGGACACGGCGACTCATCGGGATCTAATCTGTTTGCAAAAACGTTCATGAAGTCGCAGTAATTGTTAAAGGCTACTATTTTTCTGACTGTTTAAATGCCGTCTGTTAAAACTCTCGTCTGCTGCATTTAAACGGATTTTAACATATTATTTTGATTTGCTTGATCATTGTTTTTAGATAAAATAGAAATCAAGCGAGTTTCAGCCTAGACAACTTTGTCCTTGATGAGACACAGGTTACTTGAATGGAGACAGATAATTATGTCAGTAAAGGTTTTCATGTCTTTGCAAACAAAGAAGACCCGGATCAGACGGCTCCTGTATTAACCCTCTGATGAGAGTCTGCTCAGTTTGCTAATGACATTTTATTTAAATAGATCTGACTCTACAGTTTCTACCGATACCAAAACACCCTGTGTACATGTGCCTTTATAATAATTCAGCTAACAAATACCCATGATATAGTTACAGTAGAATATGTCTGTCCGACCATTCATATACATGTACTGAGCACAGGAGCCATAAAAAAGCAAGTGGTTGCTTAATACGTGTACAGGACAAAAGTAATGCAGTAAGATCATACAGGAGATTTCTGCATTACTTTTGACATACATTAAGCTACCATCTGCCTTCCAGACACCCGTACCGAGACCTCTTTTTGATGGCCATTTAAGACAGGTTCTACTGTATTTCTTTCATGAATATTCAAAACTGTACTGGGCCATTCAATGAAAATACTGCCACACGTTCAATCAATGTACATGTACTAATGTCACCCTTAACTCGTTCAACTCTAAACTATCAGAGTGTAATAGTATCGATCTAACTATAGATCCCACTCAGTACGAAAGGCTTAAACTTGCGAGAAGATTTTTAATAACCAACAGGGCATACCCTGGTCAGAGGGCTCCTCTAGAATCCCTCTAACTAGGGTCTACACTATTGGCAATGTCCGCATTCAAACAGTTAACTAGATATAGGCGCTCTTTGGTGCCTCTGCAAACATAGTAGACCCTTATCATAGCGTATGGTCCTTGTAGGAGCCGTCTGATCAGGATCTGTTTGCTTACAGTATATAGAGGACCTTACACGAGTGTTCATTACAAATTGTTTTTATGAAACGAGTTTACTATAATATGACACGGGCTTTAGTAGTAAACGAGTTTCATGAAAACAATCTGTAATGAACACACATGTAAGATTCTTATTTTTACTTAACCCTTAAAAAGTGCCATAGAAAGTGAAACATACTATATTTGACGGCTGTTTATGTCATTGTTTACAGCGTAGTACAGCCGGATTTAAACTGTTCATTTGCATAAAAAATGCACTAGTGTATTTCCTCGATTTACGGCATTCTTTTTCGGCACTCCCACACGACAGATTATGTGATTAATCTGAGATCTATACTTATCTTTAATATTAGTCATTGCAATGTATGTACTTGTTTATTACAGCAATAAAAGTATTTAGATAATAGATAATTATAATTACTGGAGTCTGCCATACATATTCATCAGGTAAAGGGTAATATGAATACATGTATACGCTTAGCTCATTGCCAGAATACACTGGTTCGTATTTAACGTACAGACTCTCTGAAAAAAAAAATCATGCTAAGTGTGAAACAGTTTAGATCCACATGAAGCAGGGACCAACACTGTTTGCATATGCAATACCCAGTTTGTATGCCTTATTCATAACTCTTCTGCTCAATCTGATTTGCTGAAAATTTCACTGACTTTCAAATCGTTCAACCCGTTGAAAAACTATTGACCGAGTGTCAAACAGCTTGGATCCTGATGAGACGCCGAGTTACTCGGCGTCTCATCTGGATCTAAACTGTTTGCACATGCCAGCCATGACGCGATTAGCAAAACTTGACGACTCAACGTTAAGATAGTGGACAATCGCAGTTGATATACAGAAACCATCTGTTACCAGAATTATTGATGGTTCCGATGAACAATTGCATTGGCATCTGCTAACAGCGTAATAAATACAACATTCTGACTCGATAAACATCATTGACACGTAGAACTATACATTCATGAACATGTATTAATTAGTTTTACCAACGGAAGTATTTCTAATGATGGGTAGCAAAACACAGAAAATGACTTCTGTTGGGACTACTTATCAACACATAACAGAACGGGCACACCACCACCGCCCTTATTATTACTATCGTCGTCATCATCATCAATATCCACAACATCACATCACCACGTACCATCATCATCATCATCATTGTCCTCCTCCTCCTCCTCCTCATCATCATCATCATTGTCCTCATCATAATCGTCATTATCGTCGTCATTCTTGAATTTCGTCGCCATCATCATCATCATCATCATCATTATCATCACCAACACCACCACTACCATTATCATCATCATCATCATCATCATCATAATCATCATCGCCAGAAGACATCAACAACAACACAGCTTGCATAACCATCCCCATGATGTTCATCTTCATTCAAGCTTCAGCAGCAGCCTAGAACTAGGTTGCAATATCCCAATATCCGGACAACCTTTCTCACAGTGTGTGCCTCTTCTGTCACAAATGTGTCCAGTTTATTACAGTTGTGCCGCTGTTAAATATATGAAGTTGGATGAAAGAAGTCCGGATGCATCAGCCAGCAAACTTTTTATACACTTTTGTCATTTACCTTTTACCCCAATGCCTTTTAACGCCTTTGCAAATATAGTAGACTCGATTCCTGTAGGAGCCGTCTGACCAGGGTCTATCCTATTTGCTTATATAATCACTTAGATATGATTCCACAGGTTCTGTAATGACTACACATTTTAACTACATGTATATTAATTAATATGTCATTATACAATTTCGGCTAATTGATTTCGTGATGTTATTATTTCTTATATGAATATTTATGGAGTAAAGGGTTGAAATGAATTTTAGGCATGAAATGGGCAAATGACTGTGAGGTTGTTATGCATCTGTTGATTGCAGCTGATTTCCACTTCATGCCTTTGAAAACAGAATAGACCAAGAACAGGGACATCTGTAGGAACATGATCTGCCCTGTTTGCTAAAGTAATTATAATATGTTTGACTCTACAGTTTCTACCAATACTAAACATGTTTTGTGTACATATGGCATTATCAAAAATCATTTAATAAATCATGCTGTCATTTATTTGCAAACAGAATAGACCCCGACCAGACGGCTCTTGTAAGACCTGTTTGACCAGGGTCTGCTCTTTTTGCTAAATGAATTGTAATATATTTGACTCTACAGTTTCTTCCAATACTTAAAAGTCCTGTGTACATACCCTTATAAAATTATGCTATTATAAAGATATCCATGCTGTCATACTTACTTATTTTCTTACTGGCGTTCACAGTCTACACTGTCACCACCGACACAGCGATGAAGGATTCCGTTCTCTGTAGATCCTTCAGCGTTCCATATAACTGTTTCTGTACTGAGGTCTTTTGTGTCATACATTCTTCCTGTGTTGGCCATCTCTGTAGTATGTGCTCTGAAGTTTGATGTTCGATGCCACAGGGGCACAGAGGAGATGGGATCAGTTTGAAATTTGCACAAACATGTGGGCGTTCAGTTTGTTGTGTCCTCTGCGAAGCCTGGAGATAATGACCTGTTCCCATCTGTCCAGTAGGCGATAGTCACCCTTGGCTGTCTTCGGCTTAAACAGCAATTTGATTGCAGTTGCTTTCTCCTCATGTGTGGCGACATTTACAGGTTGGTCCCCTGTGGCTCTTAGCTTGGCCAGTCTGTCTGCAGCCTCATTGCCGGGAACTCCGCAGTGTGCAGGTATCCACCGCAAGGACACCACTCTGTCTCTGCTAAGCTGTCAAGTGCCCTGTATAAGTATGGCAGTCTGTAGGTTCCCAAAGCCTGAAGAACAGACAGAGCATCTGTGAAGATAAGGTCCACGTTGGAGCAGCTTTCGTCCGAGTCCTCAATGGAGGTGTAAGTGATTAAGATACCAGCACCCCGTCTTTGATAGAAGCTGAGACTGAACCGTCTGTGTATTTGTCGTTGATCATGGCCTGTGTCTGGGTTCACTTAGTTACCTCATATTTTGTTGATGGGGTGGGGGAATACCTGGGACAGCAGTATTGATGGTTAAGTTGAAAAGGTCGTATTTCCAAGGCTCTGGCAGATCTGTTGTAGAGAAAGGAGCAGTGCATGGTCCAAGGCTAGATGTATACTTCTTCAATAGTCTCTTGGATTCATGTATGAAGCTGCTTCTTTTCAGACGATGTTTGGTGAGACTTTCCAGGTTTGTTTTCATGGGATGATTTGGAAGGTACTGGTACTTGCTGGCTTGTATAAGGGCTTTTGTTTCTCTCCTCTTGGTGAGTGGAGGGATAGCAGTTACATATTCCATGGCCTTAATTGGGGTCGATTTCATTCCCCCTGTCATCAGTCTGGGGGCCTGGTTCTGCACCTTGTCTAGCCTCTGTTGGTTTGTCCTGGCAGTGGTCATCCAAGCTGTGGAGCCGTACTCTAAGGTAGGTCGTATGGTCCTGAGGTATACAGTCCTTATTTCTTACATGATTATTCAGCAGCGAAAGGGTTAACGTGTAGGATACAATATAGTCAATTCCTCAGAAAATACAGGAAGGTAAGAAATACTTCTCTGTAAATGTAAAACTAAATGCAATTTTATTAATTATATGAGGTAGATACTAACCCGTTAGGTATATAAATACAACAGGTGTATTTTCATTTCTCTCTGCATTATTATTAATACTAGTATAAAAATACTATATATACATGTATTATAGAATACTCTATCAGTAATACAGCAGCGTTTATAGTTTTCATAGTGTCTAGTATATATAACTCTTGAATTATGAATATTTATGTAAAAATAATTACACCATGATTATAAATAAGATGATTTTTTATAATGGCATATGGATACAGAGAATGTGTACCATAGCAGAAACTGTAGAATCGGATCTTTATATAAGCAAACAGAGCAGACCCTGATCAGACGGATCCTACATGAGCCATCTGTTCTGGATTTATTCTGTCTAAAAGGCATACCTGTGGCATAAATGGTTAAACCCCTCCTCTGTCAGGCAATGTCGTCTGCAAATTTGTCGTCTGTTAATGTAATGTTCATTTTAAAATTTTCTTCCATTTTCTTTCAAGAAATATAACCTCAGCAACAAACCACAGGCATCTATACCGCTTCATGACAGTCTATAAATGCTATACAATAAACAAGGGTTCTAACTGACAGAGCGGAAACCTGTGTACCTCAAGTATAAACAAGTCTGTAACTCTTACATTTTACATGATAATTTCGTAATTCTTTCGGCTACTGAAAGTAAAGATATTTCACTACCAAGTAAGTATACTCTTACGACGGTATCAAATACATTATTATAAATCCAACAATGATTTTCTCAAAAATTGACGTGCTTTCTGGGCCATTGACCCCGGTTTCACCCTATCACAGCGATAACCTGATCATATGCAGTTCAAAAGATGGCGTGATTCAATAAAACGACTCGATTCTATCACCGATCTCCATCTTTTTAGTCCCCAACATCAAAATAATGATGTAAAAGTAAAACTAGCGAGTTTTGTCAATTAGCTTCAAATCGTCGAGGAAGGAGCCATTGTACGTGACGTCACGGATTTCCCAAGTTTTCCATCGCTCATCCAATGGAATGGCTCCATTCGTATTTGTTGCAAAATCGCACCATCCGAAATAGAAACATAAAGACAAAAGGAACGGCCGCTGTTGCTAGTTGCTTATTTATTTAGAGGACAAAACAAATTTAGATTGGTGATAGAATTTGGTTGTTAATGACCCAGAAAACACGTGAAATTGTTGGATTGATACTTGTGCATAAGTTACCGCCAGAAGATTTCATTTATTTGATAGTAAAATATATTTGCTTTCAATAGCCGAAATAATTAGAATAGCAAGAGTTATTCATAGTTGTACTTGCGGTACACGGATGTCCGTTCTGCTAGTTGGAACCCTTGTTATTATATAGTACATATATACCCTCGTGAAGCGATAGAGACTCCTGTGCAACAAACAGTATGGATCCTGATGAGAGACCGAGTTACTCGGCGTCTGATCTAGATCCAAACTGTTTGCACAAGTAATCACATATTTGCCATTGTCAGTGAAAGGATTAATGAAGGGACTGCAATTTAGAATACAAATATAACTTTAAAGGGTAGGGAGCTAGCTCAGAGATATCTACCTTAATAATATTAAAATACTTCCGAGCTTATACCGTACACAGATATATTGATATCGAAAGGGCTATTGTTTTGGGTACAAAAGCGTTTTCCTAAATCATATAACAGCTGCTGTATTAATAATTCCGTCTTTTTTAACCCATTCCCTCATAAGCTATTTTTGGACCCAACCTCTTTCAATAAATCTACCGAAAAGGAGCATTTATTAGAGAAAGGTAAATGTTAGAACGGTGTATTTTTGCAACCACTGTGATAAATAGAGTATTTGCTCCTATGGAGCAAATGCTCTATTTATCACAATGGTTTCAAGAAGTGATTATTTCAGAGGCGTAGAAAGGCGTATCTACGGAGGAAATGGGTTAAATGTTTCCTCCATATAGACGATTTCTGGCGTTTTTGCAAATAAAGTAGACCCATATTAAACGACTCGTGTAGGAGCCGTCTGATCAGGGTCTGCTTTGTTTGCGTATGAAATTAGAATATACCTGACTCTACAGCTTCTACCAGTAGCAAAACATCTTGTGTACAATGTATATGCCATTATGAAAAATAGCTAATACATATTCATGTCATTGAATATTTAACAAGGAAATGGTTAAGACATAACTCACTCTAAAGCGGCCCATTCACAATCAATATCATTGTCAATGATTTATATTGACAATCTTATTGGTCGTGAATGGGCGGTATTGAAAACTACGACAATAAATTGAAGAATATTAGAGAGCCCTGTCAATAATATTGATATGTGTTTTTGCCTCATCAATTGGCGATGAATGGAAGTATCTACCAGAATTCATTGAAGGAAGATAATTGGTATAAAACTCATACATGTATAATAATTGTCAATGATTGTCATATAATTGTCAATGATGGTCGAGTCAGAAATTAACAAAATATTGATCAATATGATAATGCAGTTGAGGATGAAACATTATTTTGTCAGTACTATTGAGTCAATACTATTGACAATTATATTGCGTGTGGATGGGCCGCTTAAAACTGATATCATTACAGTTTACTCTGATATCAGTCTAAAACCCTTAACCTTTTCCTCCATAAATACGCCTTTCTACTCTTCTATAAAATGGAGCAAATGCTCTATTTAGTTTAAACATATTTATTGCATATAATGTCATGCATGAGATTAGGCTACAAGTTTTTACAACATTATATAATGCCCTCTCTCAAGGTAATACAAACATAGCGTCATGGCAATAAACAAACGGTTATGGATTATGAGGTTTACATAGAAGTACATAGAAGTATTTGTCTTTAAACTAACAATGAAACATGAGCAGAGGTTTACATATAAGTGCATAGAAGTACATGTATATGTCTTCATACTAACAATAACAATAATGTATCAAAACACACATTGTAAACACCAACTGCAATTGTAATATAATCTATGCAAGCGAAGTTTCGAAGAGACTTAATTAAGAAGAGAGTGGTTTGAAACAATTACTTAACTCAAAAAATCTGTCGGAGGTTCGGATGTACCGGTGTACTCACAGGGGGCCATTTCGTGAGTGTACATGGTCTAAAAAGTCAAAACAAATGATTGGGTCGATTTAGTGTTATATTGTATATAATATAACACTAAATCGACCCAATCATTTCTTTTGACTTTTTAGACCATGTAGACCCACGAAATGGCCCCCTGTGGGTGTACTGCTTGCAAGATTGTATTGTTTATGTCAGAAGGCAAGTCAGGATTTCCGTAGAGTAACAAGTGCAAATTAATTTCTGCAAGAAATAGTAATTCTCGAAAAAGATTAGCTCGTGCCTGGTTGTATAAGGGACATTCGAAAAAATAGTGATATGTATTTTCACATGCATTTCCACACTCGCAGCTCGAATCCTCTAACAAATTACACCTGTATAAATCATAGTTTAACATACTGCAATTATGACGTAATCTAGTGTATATGATATTAACTTTCCTTTTTCCAACGAAGTAGTGACATGGCGATCGAGTTTGCCTGGGTGTGATAGCACTTTTGAATCGAGTCAGAGAGTTTATATTTCGAATTTCGTTTGTGAGATCATTCCATAATCTAACTGAAGAAGGTATGAAGGATCTTCCGCTTAGCAATTACCGAACTTTTGTTAAGACATAGTCATTTTGATTCCGGAGGGAATAATTGGAAATACTGGAGACTAGTGGTGGCAATAAATGTTTTAAGTATGAAGGGACTAAATTGTGGCGAATCTTGTAAAACAGAGTTAGTTTTCTTCTTTCGCGTCGAAGTTCCAGTGGTTCAAGCTCCGATTCAAAATAAACAGATTCTAAACTGGCATAAATTGGCAGACCACATGCAATTCTTGCAGATTCTAATTGAGCACTTTCTAATCTATGTTTATCTCTTTCGGTACAACCGTCCCACAATTCACATGCATATTCAAGTACTGGTAAAATGAAACATTTGTAGATTCTCAAAAGTACTGTTTTGTTTAGTGTGTATTTAAGCTTCCTTAGAACGTGTACTTTTTTCATACATGATTCATAAATGGCAGCGATGTGATTGGTCCATTTTGCGTCATCCGATAAGAGGATTCTTAGGTGTCTGTGTGCATTTATAGGGTGTAACAATGTTCCCTTAAATATAACCGATAGGTTATCACCACTAGTAGAATTTGAAACGAACAATAATTCAGTTTTGATAGGGTTAAATGTTGTTAGCCACTTGACAGACCATTCGTGCAGTTTACCCAAATCTCTGTTAATTTTTACCGCAATATCGTTAGTGTTAGAAGGCGCATATACCAAAGAAGTATCATCTGCAAATAATCGGGTCAGGCTATCAAATTATCTGCAATATCATTTATATATAGCAAAAATAATAATGGACCTAATAAAGAGCATTGAGGAACACCTGCAGACATATTACCCATAGCGATTATATTTACGATTGTTTACTAAAACCTGTTGTCGCCTGTTGGAGAGAGAACTGATAATCCATTGGAGAAAGTCTCCTTTGAAACCGTAACATTCTAACGTTTTAATAAGACCCCTGTGCCAAACTCTATCAAAAGCCTTCGAGATATCGCAAAAAAATAAACAACAATGTTTTCTCTCTTCTAATGACTTACACATATCTTCGTACATTTCTATAAGTTGATAAACCGTGGTATGACATGGTAGGAAACCTGATTGACGACTGTAAAATAAATCGTGGTTTATTAGGTAGTTGTACATTTGTTTAAAAATAACCCGCTCATAAACTTTTCCTACACATGAAATAAGAGATACCGGTCTATAGTTTGTAATTTCGTGCCGGTCGCCTTTTTTGAAAAGCGGAATCATAGTAGCCCTTTTCCATAAAGAAGGGAACGTGTTTTCTCGCAGGGAAAGATTGAATAGCGCGCACAACGGTTTGCTAACTGCTTCAGCAGTAAACTTAAGCAGTTGATGACTGATTGTGTCCACCCAGACGCTTTTCCAAGTTTAAGATTTCGTAGTATATCCAATACCTCATTGTCAGTAACGACAACTGTTTCGAACGTAGAAGCCGTGCGAGTATTGAAGGAAGGTACATCAATGCCTTCGTCATTAACTCTAGAGATTGAGCTGAATTTTTTTTATTTAAAAGCGTAGACTTTTCTAGATCGTCCTAAACAACAGTGCCATTTTGAATATTAATGAGAGGTGGTATAACATTTGAGGACCCTGCTTGTTTGGTAAGTCGGTTTATAAGTTTCCAGTAGGATCTAGGGTCGCCAGTGTAGAGTCTAGAGTCGCCAGTGTAGAGTCTATCTATTAAGCCATTTTTATTTTCGAAAAAAGATGCTTTAGCATATTTCTTCATGTTGTTTACCTTATTTCTCTGTCTCTTAAAGTTATCTAGATTGGTTGAACTATTGTTATTCTTATATTTGTTATGCAGTTTGTCACGTAATTTAATTTCTTTTCTAAGTTCGCTGGTCATCCAAGGTTTGTCTGTCGGTCGTATCGTTATCTGACGAATAGGCATGCAGGTTTTGGCCATAATTAAAAATGTATCTGCAAATTTGTCGCAAGCTTCATCTGTGGACTGACGGTTATTTAAGATACTATCCCAGTCAAAGTCCCCAAATAACTTATTAACTTTCTCGTAGTCTCCGTTTTTGTAAACCCAGACGTCTCTTTTGAACGAACCGTTTATTTTACGGGGTGCATTTATGTACAAGACGCACGGATTGTGGTCACTTATTTTTCTATCAATATCAATTACTGATGAGTTATTGAATGCAAGAGTCTGTGTTATAAGGATAGGATCTAAAAGAGAGTCCATTGTGTTTCCGACTCTGGTTGGCTCGTTTATAGTGTTATAAAGATTAAATCTGGATACTATATCATTCAAAGGATGTTTACCCAGAGGTACAAGGATATTTACATTAATGTCGCCAGTTACAATTATATTATTTGAAGTCTCGTAGGCTTTATCAACGGAATATTCTAAGTAGTCCCAAAAGTTATTATTAGAATTAGGTGGTCTATATAATGTCCCTAGCATAATTATTGTGTTGCTTATTTTTAGTTCTAGCCATATCATCTCGTGCTGTTCAGATTCTAAATCTAATCTTCTTTTGCAAAAAAGTGTTTCGGAACAGTATACAAGAATACCTCTACCTGCAAAATTTCTATCTTTTCTAAATGGTTCCAGAAAATTTTCAATTTACAAATCAGAAGATGGAATATTTTCGTCAAGATGCGTCTCAGTTATACATAATAAGCTGTATTCGTGTGCTACGTCTTCGAGAAAGGAAAGTTTATTTCTTAAGCTGCGCGCATTCCAATTTCCAATTGAAAACTGATAATTCCGTTATAGGTCCAGGATTAGGTTCAATATCCATGCAAACCATTAACAGAATTAAAACGATCATTTGGAAGTCGTTATTATTTAAGAAACCTTTGCATGAATATATCAAGAAACAGAAGTATAAATTAAGAAAATATAGTTTGGAAGACTCAACTACGAACAAAATCATTAAATGAACTTTTCATTCCGTTCTTTGAGATAACCCTAAATCTTCTGACTAATCGACTGTACGTAGAAGTATAGACGACACCTATTGCAACTCGATATGCCACAATATCAGTCCTGTGTCAAAAATAAATGCGCTGGGGTTGCAATAAGTATCATCCAATTGGCAGTAACCAGTACATCCAATTTCTGTAACGCAAATCTCCGACGAGTGTGAAAAAGTGAAAGAAAGGCAGATGAGAGGAACAAGGATGAATGTATATACAACAATAACAGGGAGGTCAGTATCCTTCGATTCAATGGACGTCATCGCGTGTATCATTGGCGTTTTCATTATATTATCGCTTTTTATTTATACGAAAACCGTTGTCGACAAAATATCAACAGTCTATTCTAGATAAAGGTAAGAAAACACAGCCTTCCTTTAACCCTTTCCTGCATAGAAACGTGTTTTCACGCATTTGCAAACAGAGTAGATCCAGATCAGACGGCTCCTAGAGGAGCCGTCTGATCAGGGTCTGCTCTGTTTGCTTATGGAATTTGATAGACCTGTGTCTTTACTTTCTAAAATAGCTACAATGTACCACCTTCCAGATTTGATTATAAGTGTTTTGTTCATGAATATTCAATGGATATTAAAATTTAGACTAAACATAGAACAGGGAAAGGGTTAAAAAAGCGGTCTTACCCACCGCTGTCCCATGGCTTACCCTATGGCATCCAAATTGAACCCGCCTAATTACCAGTCGGTTCTTTCCCTCCCTTATTCTGGAACGGTAAAACAAGTATAAATACGAGGTAAATCCCATATCTTGCTTGACCCGACCTAGACTCGACCAAACCTCAGCCAGAACGTTTGAGACTTGGCCCAGTGCAAGATCCAGTCGTAAGGTACACTAAACTCAAAAGTATTAGACCAAGAAAAACGTAAATTTCGTGCAAATGCTGAACCTATCAGTTTCGGGTAGTTTGTATGTACTAGAGCTGGTAATATAGGAGACCTGGAAAGTGAGAAACCTATCTAACATTATTATATAGTGTATAAATATACCGGGACTTTGTCACCAGTAAAAACATAAAACAGCGGATCAATTAAGATCTTCATGGTGCTGATTGCCGAACAGTAAGTTACTAGATACATTCTGTCGTGCGAAGTGTGCTATTGAAAGCATGAATTTTAGACCGTTAAACGAAAGAAAAAAAAAAAAGCCTTCCGCAGACTCCGTTCTAAATACGTTATAGGTAGCATAATATTGTAGAAGTAATATATATTGCTGCAGTTTAGAGACTGTTAGAAGTTACAAATTGATTGCATTTTGCCTAGTAAACAGCACGCTAAGGGTAACTACAAAATCACTAGAGCGAAACCTTTACACAGGACTAAACGAGGAGGAAATCCTTACCTATTAGTACAACAAAATTATCAACTACATGTAGTAGTAGTCGGTGATTAAATGCAAATTGATTAATACTCTACACCGCGTGATACTGATCAAACTGTATTTGAATGTTGTATTAGCACATTGATCGGAACAAGAGGTAGAGAGAGAGAGAGAGACAGAGAGAGACAGACAGACAGACAGACAGACAGACAGAGAGGGATAGAGAGAGAAAGGGGGAGAGATAATAATACCAGTACAGTCTCCCAGTATATTTGTTTCTCTCCCGAAACGAAAATGAGAGAAACTCTTACTAGGAAGAATGCAGCATTAACAATATATCTAGGAGAGAGATAGACAGAGAGAGAGACAGAGAGAGAGAGAGAGAGAGAGATTTTCTTCCATTATCCCAGTATGTGAGTTTCTCATCAAAAGATGTGAGTAACTCTTACTCGGAAGAATGTAAATTATCAGCAAATATTAGTAATCAGTAATTAGGTTTGATAGCACTCAGGTTTCTCACAGATATATACAGATATGTTCAAACTACAGTGTAGCACCATGTCATTAAATTAACTTGCTAGTTGCTACAGTACATACTATCACAATACAGTAAAACCCCTCGAATGCGACCACTTAATAAATACACATGGTTGTCTTTATAAGCAGGTGGTTGCTTAATGCAGGGCAAAAGTAATGCAGAAAGCTCCTCTAGGAGCTTTCTGCATTACTTTTGTCCTGCATTAAGCTACCACCTGTATATAACACCCAGAATTATACCTCTTTTAGGTGGTCGCATTAGCGGGGTTTTACTGTACTTAGTAAAATCACATTTATAAAAACATTGAAATCATTGTTCACACTTTGGGGCTGAATAAATGTATAGTTCTACTTTGTAAACTAAACTAGATCGGAAAAGTTGGCTACTAGTAGCTGGCTACTAGTAACTGGCTACTTGTAGTAGGATAACTTGGCTACTAGTAACTGGCTACTAGTAGTAGGAAATGTTGGTTACTAGTAGCCAGCTACTAGTAACTGGCTACTTATAATAGAAAGGCTACTAGTAACTGACTACTAGTGGTAGGAAAGGTTTGTTACTAGTATCTGGCTACTAATAGTAGGAAACAAGTAGCTTGGTAGTCATACTCAAGCCAACTCAAACATATTTTGAATTTCTACGAGAGGAGAGTGTCTGCTTTCTAAAATACTTTGTTAAATACACGTAGCTAGTCAGCTACTCATACCTTTGAAATGCCGAAGATATATTTTGAGCACAATCTGCTGAAACAAGTAGCTAGGTAGCTTTATTAAAGCAAACGCAAATGTCTGTAGAATTTCGACAATAGGAAGGTGTTTTCTTTCCAAATATACCGTAGTTACCTTAATTACTTCATGTAGCTAGTCAGCAACTCATACCCTTTGAATGTCGGTATGATTTTCTCAGAACTATATTCTGAACGAAACAATGACCTGCGTACTTATATTCAAGCAAACTCAAATGTATATAGAATTTCTACAAGATGAGAGAGCCTGCGTTCTAAAGATACTGTAGTTACTTTTTTGAATTAATGTAGCTCGTCAGCTACTTGTACATTTATAAAGCCGATGTGATATTCTGAGCACAATCTGCTTAAACGGAACAAGTAGCTGGGTAGTTATAGTAAAGTAAACTTAAAAACAGGTAGAAATTCGACCAGAGGAATGTGTCTTCTTTCACAAGATACCCTAGTTACTTTGCTGAATACATGTAGCTAGTCAGTTACTCGTACCTTTAAAATGCCGATGTGATATTTTAAGCACAATCTGCTGAAACTAAACAAGTAGCTAGGTAGTTTTATTCAAGCACACGCAAACGTATGTAGAATTTCGACAAGAAGAAAATGTCTTATTTTAAAAAATACCGTAGTTACCTTAATTACTTAATGTTGCTAGTCAGCTACTCATAACTTTTCAATGTCGGCATGATTTTCTCAGCACTACAATCTGAATGAAACTAGGACCTGGGTACGTAAATTCAAGCAATTTCGACAAGAGGAGAGAGTCTGCTGTCTAAAGATACCGTAGTTATCTTAATTACTTCATGTAGCTAGTCAGCTACTCATACCTTTTGAATGCTGGTATAATACTTTCAACACTATATTCTGAAACGAAACAAGTAGCTGGGTAGTTATATTCAAGCAAACTCAAATGTATATAGAATTTCGACAAGATGAGAGTGTCTGCTGTATAAAGATACCGTAGTTATCTTAATTACTTCATGTAGCTAGTCAGCTACTCATACCTTTTAAATGTTGGTATACCATTTTCAACACTATAGTCGGAAATGAAACAAGTAGCTGGGTAGTTATAATCAGGCAAACTAAAATGTATATAGAATTTCGACAAGAGGAGAGTCTCTGCTGTCTAAAGATACCGTAGTTATCTTAATTACTTCATGTAGCTAGTCAGCTACTCATACCTTTTGAATGTTGGTATAATATTTTCAACACTATATACGGAAACGAAACAAGTAGCTAGGTAGTTATAATCAAGCAAACTCAAATGTATATAGAATTTCGACAAGAGGAGCGTGTCTGCTGTCTAAAGATACCGTAGTTATCTTAATTACTTCATGTAGCTAGTCAGCTACTCATACCTTTTGAATGTTGGTATACTATTTTCAACACTATTGTCGGAAACGAAACAAGTAGCTGGGTAGTTATAATCAAGCAAACTCAAATGTATATAGAATTTCGACAAACGGAGAGTGTCTGCTGTCTAGAGATACCGTAGTTATCTTAATTACTTCATGTAGCTAGTCAGCTACTCATACCTTTTGAATGTTGGTATACTATTTTCAACACTATAGTCGGAAACGAAACAAGTAGCTGGGTAGTTATAATAAATCAAACCCAAATGTATATAGAATTTCGACAAGAGGAGTGGGTCTGCTGTCTGAAGATACCGTAGTTATTTTAATTACTTCATGTAGCTAGTCAGCTACTCATACCTTTTGAATTTTGGTATACTGTTTTCAACACTATAGTCGGAAATGAAACAAGTAGCTGGGTAGTTATAATCAAGCAAACTCAAATATATAAAGAATTTCGACAAGAGGAGTGTGTCTGCTGTCTAATGATACCGTAGTTATCTTAATTACTTCATGTAGCTTGTCAGCTACTCATACCTTTTAAATGTTGGTATACCATTTTCAACACTATAGTCGGAAATGAAACAAGTAGCTGGGTAGTTATAATCAGGCAAACTAAAATGTATATAGAATTTCGACAAGACGAGAGTCTCTGCTGTCTAAAGATACCGTAGTTATCTTAATTACTTCATGTAGCTAGTCAGCTACTCATACCTTTTGAATGTTGGTATAATATTTTCAACACTATATACGGAAACGAAACAAGTAGCTAGGTAGTTATAATCAAGCAAACTCAAATGTATATAGAATTTCGACAAGAGGAGCGTGTCTGCTGTCTAAAGATACCGTAGTTATCTTAATTACTTCATGTAGCTAGTCAGCTACTCATACCTTTTGAATGTTGGTATACTATTTTCAACACTATTGTCGGAAACGAAACAAGTAGCTGGGTAGTTATAATCAAGCAAACTCAAATGTATATAGAATTTCGACAAACGGAGAGTGTCTGCTGTCTAGAGATACCGTAGTTATCTTAATTACTTCATGTAGCTAGTCAGCTACTCATACCTTTTGAATGTTGGTATACTATTTTCAACACTATAGTCGGAAACGAAACAAGTAGCTGGGTAGTTATAATTAATCAAACCCAAATGTATATAGAATTTCGACAAGAGGAGTGGGTCTGCTGTCTGAAGATACCGTAGTTATTTTAATTACTTCATGTAGCTAGTCAGCTACTCATACCTTTTGAATTTTGGTATACTGTTTTCAACACTATAGTCGGAAATGAAACAAGTAGCTGGGTAGTTATAATCAAGCAAACTAAAATGTATATAGAATTTCGACAAGAGGAGAGTGTCTGCTGTCTAAAGATACCGTAGTTATCTTAATTACTTTATGTAGGTAGTCAGCTACTCATACCTTTGAATGCTGGTATACTATTTTCACCACTATATACGGAAACGAAACAAGTAGCTGGGTAGTTATAATCAAGCAAACTCAAATGTATATAGAATTTCGACAAGAAGAGCGTGTCTGCTGTCTAAAGATACCGTAGTTATCTTAATTACTTCATATAGCTAGTCAGCTACTCAATCCTTTTGAATGCTGGTGTTCTATTTTCACCACTATATACGGAAATGAAACAAGTAGCTGGGTAGTTATAATCAAGCAAACTCAAATGTATATAGAATTTCGACAAGAGGAGAGTGTTTGTTGTCTAAAGATACCGTAGTTATCTTAATTACTTCATGTAGCTAGTCAGCTACTCATACCTTTTGAATGTTGGTTTACTATTTTCAACACTATATTCGGAAACGAAACAAGTAGCTGATAGTTATAATCAAGCAAACTCAAATGTATATAGAATTTCGACAAGAGGAGAGTGTCTGCTGTCTAAAGATACCGTAGTTATCTTAATTACTTCATGTAGCTAGTCAGCTACTCAAACCTTTTGAATGTTGGTATACGATTTTCAACACTATAGTCGGAAACGAAACAAGTAGCTTGGTAGTTATATTCAAGCAAACTCAAATGTATAAAGAATTTCGACAAACGGAGAGTGTCTGCTGTCTAAAGATACCGTGGTTATCTTAATTGCTTCATCTAGCTATTCAGCTACTCATACCTTTTGAATGTTGGTATACTATTTTCAACACTATAGTCGGAAACGAAACAAGTAGCTGGGTAGTTATAATCAAGCAAACTCAAAAGTATGAAGGATTTCGACAAACGGAGAGTGTCTGCTGTCTAAAGATACCGTAGTTATCTTAATTACTCCATGTAGCTAGTCAGCTACTCATACCTTTTGAATGTTGGTATACTATTTTCAACACTATATTCGGAAACGAAACAAGTAGCTGGGTAGTTAAAATCAAGCAAACTCAAATGTATATAGAATTTCGACAAGAGGAGAGTGTCTGCTGTCTAAAGATACCGTAGTTATCTTAATTACTTCATGTAGCTAGTCAGCTACTCATACCTTTTAAATGTTATTATACTATCTACATGAAGTAATTAAGATAACTACGGTATCTTTAGACAGCACACACTCTCCTCTTGTCGAAATTCTATATACATTTGAGTGTTCTTGATTATAACTACCCAGCTATTTGTTTCGTTTCCGTATATAGTGTTGAAAATATTATACCAACATTCAAAAGGTATGAGTAGCTGACAAGCTACATGGAGTAATTAAGATAACTACGGTATTTTAGACAGCAGACACACTCCTCTTGTCGAAATTCTATATACATTTGAGTTTACTTGATTATAACTACCCAGCTACTTGTTTCGTTTCCGTATATAGTGTTGAAAATATTATACCAACATTCAAAAGGTATGAGTAGCTGACTATCTACATGAAGTAATTAAGATAACTACGGTATTTTTTAGACAGCAGACTCTCTCCTCTTGTCGAAATTCTATATACATTTGAGTTTGCTTGATTATAACTACCCAGCTACTTGTTTCGTTTCAAAATATAGTGTTGAAAATATTATACCAACATTCAAAGGGTATGAGTTGCTGACTAGCTACATGAAGTAATTAAGATAACTGCGGTATTTTTTGAAAGAAGACACTTTCATCTTGTCGAAATTCTACATACAATTGCGTTTGTTTTAATAAAACTACCTAGCTACTTGTTTCGTTTCAGCAAATTGTGCTCAAAATATCTCATCTTCATTTTAAAGGATTGAGTAGCTGACTAGCTACATGAATTTAACAAAGTAACGACAGTATCTTTAGAAAGCAGACACTCTCCTCTCGTAGAAATTCCAAATACGTTTGAGTTGGCTTGAATATGACTAGATCTACCCAGCTACTTGTTTCCTACTATAACTAGCCAGTTGCTAGTAACCAACCTTTCCTACTACTAGTAGCCAGTTACTAGTAGCCAAGTGTTTCTATTATAAGTAGCCATATACTAGTAGCTGGCTACTAGTAATCATCTTTTCCTACTACTAGTAGCCAGTTACTAGTAGCCAAGTTTTCCTACTACAAGTAGCCAGTTACTAGTAGCCAGCTACTAGTAGCCAACTTTTCCGATCTAACTAAACTTAGGTCACAAATTGATTATTCATAGTAGCCCCAGATCAAATACATATTGACACAATATAAACAGAACATAGTTCACCATACTCAGTGTAGATCTAGATCAGACATTTTGGGAGAAGGCTTTCACCCAAATGTGAACTGCTTAGCAGAGTACATTGCAATTTTAATCAATTATTATAGTATCAATATATTGTATATGAAAGATAGACTGCATAAATGTCTGATCATTCAAACAGTGTAGCCCCAGATCAAAAGACTCATTTGGGTGTAGAGTGTTTGCAAAGCACACACTCTTGCGGTGCAGGCACTTAAATATATAGTCATACATTGTACACTACACAAGTCATGATGTGTACTCATTCCAAAAGTGTTGACCTAGATCAGTTGACTTGCATTACAGAATACAGTTGGATGCAGACTGTCTGTAGAGCATATGTTCTGTCTCTCTCTCTCTCTCTCTCTTGGAGGATTAATAGATACACAGTAATACATTTTGAAGAAAACTGATGTCACACTCATCATTCCCTGTAGACCCAGATCATTCATATGGCAGAATGCTTATACCAAGAGAAAGAGCAACTTCTTTTGCTCTATTTATCACAATGGTTTCAAACAACAAAATTCTAAATTTTTCCTTTTCTCCAGTTACTGCTCCTTTTCGATAGATTTATTCAAAGAGGTTGGATCTAAAAATAGCCCATGGGGGAAAGGGTAAATCCCGCTGCAAAAAATAGTGTCTGCTCATATTTGATCTGCTTCCAATTCATTGAAACTTTGGAAAGCACTATTGACTGAGTGCCAAATAGCTTGGCACCTCATCAGTATCCAAACTGCTTGACACTCCAATTGGAGAGGGACTTAAACTTTAAAGGCAAGTCCAGTGAAACTTAAAGCAAACGACATTGTGTCCACAGGTGCGGATCCAGGATTTCAGATGGGGGGGGGTTAAAAGTTTTTTTGGACGGGGTGGGTGGGGGCGTATATTTGTATGTTTGATGATACAAATAAATAGTGTGTTTGTAATACATGTTGAAAAAGAGCTGTGTTAAAGGCAGGTGGCTGCTTAAAGCAAGGTGAACGTAAAACGGAACGCTCCTAAAGGAGCATTCTGTTTTACTTTGACCTTGCTTTAAGCAGCCACCTGCTCTAACTACCAACTAATTAACATAATTTAGTGGTCGTTATAGAGAGGTTTTACTGTATATAGATCTAAAATATTATACGTCTATGCATCCTGGCGGGAGTCACATCGTTTCGCTCTAGCGTTTTTTCAAATTCGCGGTCTTGCAGCGACAAGACGGAGCAATATTTAAGGAAAGCACTAATTGTGCCGCTTAGCATATGGAATTTGGAACGGATCAAGACCAAACTGATTAAAATCGGTGTTGAATTGGCTTTGCTGTAAGACTTTGAAAAACATGACTGTTGTATTTTCCGCCGCTGATCTGTCGTAGTTAGATACCTTTCAATACATATATAGACCCGATAGGAAATTTTTTCCGGGTCGCGTTTTTCTCGTTTTTCGGAGTGGTTTAAGGTTCAAATAGATAGTTTTAGGCCAGTTGAACATACTTCGATCACAATTATTATTATTTTTTTTTTTTTTTTTTTTTTTTTCAAGGGAGGGGGGGGGGGGGGGGGTTCCATGGATGAGTCCAAGCATGCGTCGGTCACCTTTGCATTAAGCTACCACCTGCCTTACATACCCATAATTAGACCTCTTTTTGATGGCCGCTTAAGACGTGTTCTACTATGTTCCATAAGATGTCTTTTAACCAGTTTGCCGGGTATACCCAGATCAGACGGTTCTTGTAGCAGCTGTTTGGCAAGGGTCTGCTCTGTTTGAGTTTGAAATGATATTGCCAAAGCACAGATTGTACATATGCCATTATGAAAACTAACAAATAGTCATGATACCATTAGCTCGTGGATAAATAATCATGGAGTAAAACATTAAGACGACATTTCATTACCTCACAATGACTTAGCACGGTTGTTAATAACACACGAAAATTCTGTGCTCGTGATAATTTCAGAACAAGACAACATGAGAACCTGGAGTGTGCTGACTATACTATTCCACGTGATTATTTCAATCTCGGCTTCTGACCGCAATTGTGAGTCGCAGAAAGTTGTCCACGATGTCGAAATTGACACGATTCTCAATGAACAGTTAGAAGTGATAGACGTAATTGACAACACTAGTGAGGATGATTGCACTACAGCTTGTTGTGAAGCTGAGGCAGGTGAGATATCCGATACTGATATTTATGATACGGGGTCACCGCTGGCAATGTACATCACGCTTGTTTGTGTGACAGAAAAATAATCAGAATACATCAATATTGCGAAGGTATTTCAAGTCACCCTAGTGCAGCAGTTCGACCTGTGAAGCAGCACGATGGTAATAATGGATTTAGTCTTTACAGGTGCGGATCCAGGATTTCAGATTAGGGGGGGGGGTATGTTAGAAGGTTTTTTGGAAGGGGGGGGGCGTAGATTTTCACGTTTGATGACATAAATAAATAGTGTGTTTGTAATACATGTTGAAAAAGAGCCGTGTTAAAGGCAGGTGGCTGCTTAAAAGCAAGGTGGAAGTAAAACAGAACGCTCCCATGGGAGCGTTCTGTTTTACTTTCACCTTGCTTTAAGCAACCACCTGCTCTAAATACCAACTAATTAACACAATTTAGTGGTCGTTATAGAGAGGTTTTACTGTATATAGATCTAAAATATTACTAAAAAATGTTTTGGCAATTTAAGAGGGCGTACGCCGGCTCCGCCCCCATCTAAATCCGCGCCTGCTTTATCTGATTAACGATTGCCCTAGTATAAACGCCTTTTCACGCATTTGTTAAACAAAGAACATCCATACCAAACTGCTCCTGCCGTCTGATCAGGGTCTGATCTGTTTGTTTGTGAAATTATAATATTACAATTATACTCTTCGGTTTCTGCCAATACTAAACAAATACTGAATACATATGCCATTATAAAATCAGCTAATGATATCATGATTTCTTACATGAATATTGAACCAGGAAAGGCGCCTTTAAACGCGTTAGCAAACAGTGTGAACCAAGATCAGATGTTTCTTGTAGATGTCGTCTGATCAGGAACTGTCCTGTTTGCTTATGAAATGATACGAACATGATTCTACAGCTATGTCATGGTTAAAGTTCCTTCTTTATGATGCCATTCTAAAACTTCAGCTAATTGATACAGTAAAACCTCTCTATAATGGCCTCTAACTTGTGTTAATTAGTTGGCATATAGGGCAGGTGAATGCTTAAAGCAATGTGAAAGTAAAACAGAACGTTCTTATATATAGGAGCGTTCTGTTTTACTTTCACCTTGCATTAAGCATCCACCTGCCTTTAACACAATACTTCATGTAATTCATTGGCCGTTAGAAAGAGGTTTTACTGTATTCATACAATCATTATTGCTTACATAAATCTTCATCAGACAGAGATAGATAGGTCAATTCAAATTAAAGTCACTCTTTCATTCATTTTGATTTTGTACGGTCATAGAAAAGGCACGAACTATTATATTCAATACACAAAATAAAAGGTCACTTTCAATAACTTGTACTTGTCTGTATTAGATTGTAAACGACTTCGATAAAATTAATGTCAAAGTATACGTCATCAGTTGATCAAAGCTAATTTCCAGGACATATTACTAATAGGAAATGTAGTATGACCTATGACTTCAAACTACACTTCAACGCCTTTGCAAACAGAGTAGACCTAGATCAGACGGCTTCTGTAAAAGCCGTCTAATCAGGGTGTGCTCTCTTTGCGTATGATTTGATATAGATATGATTCTACAGCTTTTGCCATGTCCAACACTCTTGTATACATGTGCTATTATAAAAATTATCCAGTCAATTTTCATGATGTCATTATATCTTACTCGAATATTAATGGAGTAAATGGTTAAACACGTTTCCATATCCAATATACATGTTCTGTGTTTCTTTAACCCTTCCCCACATAGAGACATACACATTTTGGCACCTTTGCAAACAGAATATACCCAGAAAAGACATCTCCTGTAGGATTATACAGTTTCTGCCAAAGTCAAAAACTCTTAACATTTTGAAAATTCAATTTCTTGCAAGACTATTTAAGGGGAAAGGGGGGGGGGGGGTAAACACACCATTGTCTTTCCATTGTTTTACTACCTTTATTCCAATGGGACAGTTCCAATGATGCACACGTTGCTAAACTTGGGAATTAAGAATGAAACAGTTACATTTAATGAACCTTAGTAACATATATTATGAATTAGCTGTCAATAACACTTTTCATTTTTTTTAGATAAGTGCAACGTTGTGGAATTCGATCAGTCCTCATCGTCATGTACATTGATGAGTTGTATTCCCGCTGAAGATTGTACAACTATTGACTCTAAGGGTCACACAGTGACATTTGTTGGCAGACAACACGTGACTACAACAACACCCACAACTACATCATTTACTCCTACAACAAGCACGCAGACAAGTTCTGTGACGTCAGATAAAACATCTACAACAGAACGTGCAACTACAACTTTAACTCCTACAACAAGCACGGAGAAGGGTCCTGTAACGTCAGATAAAACATCTACAACAGAACGTGCAACTACAACCTTTACTCCTTCAACAAGCACGGAGAAGGGTCCTGTAACGTCAGATAAAACATATACAACAGAACGTGCAACTACAACTTTTACTCCTTCAAGAAGCACGGAGAAGGGTCCTGTAACGTCAGATAAAACATCTACAACAGAACGTGCAACTACAACTTTTACTCCTTCAACAAGTACAGAACAGAGTTCTGTAACGTCAGATAAAACATCTACAACAAAACTTGCAACTACCACGTTTACTCCTACAACAAGTACGGACAAGGTTTCAGATAAAGCTGAACATACGTCAACAATGATTCCGAATGAAAGTTCTATTACGTCAGAAACAATATCTACAACAACAAGCAGTGCTAGTATTTCTGACAAAACCACCACAATGTATGCCAGTAATGCACCTTCTTTTACCACTACCATCACAGCACAAGTCAGTGAAAGCGCTGAGATCTCCACAACACAAGTCAGTAAAAGTGCAAATGCAGCTAACGAAATATCAACAACACAAGCCAGCGGATCTGCTAACGCCGCAGACAAGACCTCAACAAAGCAATCCAGTATAAGTGATAATGATCAGCTTTCTACAGAACAAGTCAATGAAAGCGCAAATGCTTCCGATGAGATATCAACAACACAAGTCACTACAAGTGCAAGTATATCTGACCAGATCTCCACAAGTACAGTCAGTACCGATTCTGGTAAATCAAACTGGACACCATCGCCGCTAAAGGGAACCAGTTTACCTAACGCAGTTGACAAAGCCGAGTCCGCTTGGTTGTCTTTGATAAATGAGACGACGACTACAGTCCCGGTGTCATTATCAGCAACTAGTACAACAACATCGTCTACAACGTCTACTTCATCAACAACCTTAAGTACTTCAACAACTACCACTCAGACCAAATCAATTGCTTCTAACTCACAGACATCAACAAAAACACCAGCTGTTGATAAAGAGGGAACACAGGCTACAGCAAACCAGACATATACGGGGACAGTAAAAAACCCTGGAGATGTTGAAAGTAAAACAACTGTTATTAGCGAACAGTTAGACACAACAACAGTATCGATATTCGACATGCTAAAGACTACCATAAAACAAACAGAACAATCAATGCAACCCACCAACACCACTGCTGGAAATGGTTCAACAACTGTTGGAATTGTATCAAGTAAGCCATTGGTTTATTTAGTTTTCTTGCACAACGGGGTGCAAATAATTACACTGTTCTGAGTAAACATTATTTTGCTGATACAAACGCTTTTTCAGGACTTTACAAACAGAGTATACACAGATCAGATGGTCCTGTAGGAGTCAATTGATTAGGGTGTGCTCTGTTTGCTTACAAAATAGTGAAGATACGATTCTACAATTTATGCCATGGCCAAACTATCTTGTGTTCAAATATAAAGGTATAACATACCGGGTACAATATATAAACAGCCAGATAAATAGTATTAATGGCATCATTAATTGTCACAGGAATATTCATGAGACAAAGGGTTGATACTTATTATGCAATAAAATACTGTCTACTGAAACTCACTTAAAAGTTACCTTTAGAATTTCAATCTTCGTTTAATTAGTTGTACTGTAGAACTTGTCTTAAGTGACCTTTCATTTATCGGTCATAGGAGTATTGAAAAAACAGGTGGTTGCTTAATACAGGACAAAAGCAATACAGAAAGCTTTCTGCATTACTTTTTTTGACCTGCATTAAGCTACCACCTGCCTTACAGAACCAACATTACTTTAATTAGACCTCTTATTGGCGACATATTCTACTGTAGTGTTTTGCATATCTCTAGACTGAATGTGAAGTTAGTCGTCTTGGTCCTAGTTAGTTATCCATGAGTTGGTTGTATTCAGCATGATATATATATGTTACAGTAGATATTGCGATTCAGGACAATCGCCGATTCTCCTAGGACAGATTGCGATCGCAATCTCTCCTAGGATAAACTCCGATCCTCTTTTTGAATCATTCACAATTATGTATTGTTTGTCATGCTTTGAATATAGACTTGTGATCTTAAAATAATATATTCTTCCAGTACAATTGTAGATTGTCTAGGTAGAGTTAAAGTGTCATGTATAACACTAATAATAAATTCTTCTAGTAGAATTGTACATTTTCCTAGAAGAATTAAAGTGTCATATCTAAAACTAAAAATAAATTCTTCCAGTAGAATTGTAAATGTCCATGATAGAATTACAGATTTTTGTCCTTGGATAGAATGTGACTGGAAACTGTACTAGTAGAATTGTCGATTGTCCTTACGATGTATTAGGAACAGAGTATGTCCTAGGAGAGATTGCGATCGCAATCTGTCCTAGGAGAATCGACGATTGTCCTGAATCGCAATTTCTACTGTGACATATATGTGTAAATAGTGACGGTGATATACATCGTTTACCTTTACTGAGGTCCATATAGGATGCGTGAATTAAAACATTTTCAAGAATAACTTCTTTATTTCTCCACCTATGTAGTGACCACCCTTTAGAGTCGTCTCTTCGAGAGTGGCCACACCGTGGGGTTAGTTAGAGAAATGACAATTTTAGTATTTGAGTACGCACTTTATGTATTGCTCTGAGTCTTACATATTTTCCGTTTTACTTTATTTGTCTTTTATATTATGTTCGTTTAACCCTTTAATTTCCATAGTATATCAAGTAAATACGTCCAAATGAAAATTTAAAGCCTGCCATTGTTTCATGGCTGACGGTTTCTGCAAAATAAATGTGTCCTTGTGGCAACATTTGACATAAGTGGATATTTAGTAAACAGTGCGTACCCTTATGGAGTCGTCCGATCTTAGTTTACACTGTTTGCATATGTCCCATATATGGGATCGCGGGTGTTTAAGAGATAAGATGAGTGCACTTTGAAGACATTTGAACTATGAATGAAAAATAACATTGAGCCAACCCTTAGAATAAATTAGACATTAATACTAGATAATTATTCAAAATGACATAATAGTTTTTAATCATTGTGGTAATCAGTCACCATCTTTCTTATTTTCATCGTCAGCAAAACTTGTTTTTTAAGTTTTTAAGAGTAACAATTATCACAACTTTTATTGTGATTTTATAAGAACAGAATGTGCAAAACAATGTAAGTGGAACAAAACAAACCATTTGGTTAATGTTCCCTCATATTTATATAAGCGCCATTCACATATTTTCAAACAGAGTAGACCCTAATCAGACGGCTCCTAAAGGAGCTGTTTGATTAAGGTCCGTCCTGTTTGCTTAGACATGATATACGGAGAGCTAATTCTTCAGTTTTTATCAATTCAAAAAATCCACCGAAAAGTTGTTAAAAAAATTGAGCTTATGGATATTCACGTTGTCATTGTTATCGTTCATGAATACTGAACAGGGAATGGGTTAATAACCTAATACCTGTGTTGAATATTCCAGACACGACCAATTCTCCAGCCCACATCTCTAGCGGTGCGCCTGGGTTTGAGCCCCTGTCTGCCGGGTTGATTGCAGCACTCTCACTAGGTATCGTATTCTTCTTCACGGTGTTAGTGCTTCTTGGAAAGAGACTCTTCCACAGCTGGCAGAGGAGACATTACAATAGAATGGATTACCTGATTAACGGAATGTATAATTAGAATCTGAAAGCAGGCAGAACAGAGCGTCATCTGCTTCGAGATATAAATGAGCCATGTCAACAGGAAATGCGTGTCCGGAACTTTGTATACACTGTAAACCCAGACCAACCCTCTCAACCCTTTACTCCATTGATACGCATTTGCAAACAGAGTAGACCCTGGTCAGACGTCTCCTACATAACTCGTCTGATCAGGGTCTGCTCAGTTTGCTTATGGAATAATATAGATCTTGATTCTACAGTTTCTGTCAATACAAAAACATCACGTGTTCATACGCCATTAGAAAAATCAACAGGTAAACATTAATGGAGTCATTATATGAATACACACGTGGCAAAGGCTTAATGTAGGCTACGGTAGATGCGGCGTGTGATCAGGGTCTATACTATTTAACACCCATCAACACAGCAGCGCTATATATTCTATTCAGTGTCACAGAAAAACAGAAACCCACTAAACACAACCATCCATCTCCTTCAGTATCTTACTTGAAACACAAAGTTCGGACCCTGGGTCCATGCTTATAAAACTTTTTAGTTGAGTCTGAGTTCGTTCTCAAGCTTTTGATTGGTCAGATTTGAGTTCTCAAGCTTTTGATTGGTGAGATTTGAGTTCTCAAGCTTTTGTTTGGTCAGATTTGAGCTTTGGCTCAAATCTGACCAATCAAAAGCTTGAGAACTCAAATCTCACCAATCAAAAGCTTGAGAACGAACTCAGAGTCAACTAAACGTTTTATAAGCATGGATACTGATCAGACGGGTTGTATCTAACGTGACCACTGGTCTGGAACCACTGTAGACTTTTAACAAGATACTGACACATAAAAATATGTCCGTGTCGAGTAGCATCAAATACAACACGTATTCTTTTTAAGAAGATACGGGTGTTTAAGAAGACACATTTTTCAGAAGTGGTAATTTTACGAGTTTTTAAGAAGATATGACTTTTTTTTAAAGTACCTTGTGGGTGTTATAAGGGAACTTATTTTTATAAGATTTCAAATACAGTAACACCCCTCAAATGCGACCACCTAAAAGAGGTGTAATTCTGGGCGATAGAGGCAGGTGGTTTAATGCAGGACAAAAGTAATGGAGAAAGCTCCTAGAAGTGTTTTATGCATTACCTTTGTCCTGCATTAAGCAACCACCTGCTTATAAAGACACCCATGTTTATTCATTAAGTGGTCGCATTAGAGGGGTTCTACTGCACATATAATCTGATCAATGTTAACCGTTTGAATGGGCGACACGAATGCACAATCATTTGCAAACAGTGTAGAACTATATCAGAAGGCTCCTACTGGAGTCCATTGATCTGGGTCTGCACTGTTTATCATTTACGATGTATAAGCCTATCATACTGAATGGAATCTTTATCTGAACACGGATAGGTTATGAGCTAAGGGTTAAGTTCCCCAAAAGAAAATACATGTACAGTAGAACCCCTCTAATGCGACCACTTAATGAATAAACATGGGTGTCTTTAGAAGCAGGTGGTTGCTTAATGCAGGGCAAACGTAATGCAGAAAGCTCATAGAGGAGCTTTCTGCATTACTTGTGTCCTGCATTAAGCTACCGCCTGCATCTAGCATCCAGAATTATACCTATTTTAGGTTGGTAGCGGGATTATACTGTACTTAACACAGTAAGAATTCTAAAGAATTCTAAATTGCACTGTATTTAAGTATTACTTCAGGATTCTTGTTCTTTAACTGGGAAAAACAACCCTTTTTCTTATTGACTATGTATACTCCATGTTTTATAATGATTGGAAAGCTCAACGCAGTTTCAATTATTTTGTTTTGAAAGCAGAAGCGATGTTATTCGTTAAAAATTAGAGTGTAACATAGAACAATTTTTGTTACCTGAATGCTTAACAGAAAATTTAATAGATATTTTGACTGCAGAATCCACTCAGTATAAAACGCTTAAACTTGCTAAATTATTTGAATGATAGACTGTGTACACTCTAATAAAGGGGCTCCTCTAGGAACCCTCTTATCTGGATCTACACTGTTTTTAAAGGACACTGCATGTATGTCCCGCATTCAACGGGTAAAGAAAATACGAGTTGATCTAAAGTACAGTGGGTTTTGTGCGAGGTAATGTTTTTCATAAGATTTCAAAACGAATTATCTGAGCATATTATTTTGAATCTGAGCCACCCTACAGCCCCACCCCCTCTGACCTGGGTCTACACTCTTTGCAAATGTCAGTCCATATGTGTACCGTATTCAAAACTTAACCCGTCAGTTGACAATACTCCTTTTATGTCATTTGGAAACAGAGTAGACCCAGATCAGACATTCCCTGTTATGTTTGTCTGTATGAGATCTGATTCTCTAGTATTTGTCAGTCATTTCTTATACAAAATTAAATCCATTGCTATTTATGGGAGGACTCTTGAATCGTCATTTAATTTTTATACCCCCCTTTTGAAAAAATGGGGGTATATTGCTTTGCACATGTCGGTCGGTCGGTCGGTCGGTCTGTCGGTCGGTCGGTCGGTCGGTCGGTCGGTCGGTCGGTAGATCGATGGTTTCCGAATGATAACTAATAAACGCCTTGACCTAGAATCTTCAAACTTGCTGTGGTGGTTGGTCATGACAAGTAGATGACCCCTATTGTTTTTGAGGTCACTAGGTCAAAGGTCAAGGTCACCATGACCTAAAATGGTGAAATAGTTTCCGATCAATAACTGCTCAAGGGTTTGGCTTGGGATCTTCAATCTTGCTGTGGTGGTTGGTCATGACCACTAGATGACCCCTATTGATTTTGAGGTCACTAGGTCAAAGGTCAAGGTCACCATGACCGTAACTGGTTAAATGGTTTCCGATCAATAACTGCTCAAGGGTTTAGCTTAGAATCTTCAAACTTGCTGTGGTAGTTGGTCATGACCACTGGATGACCCCTATTGTTTTTGAGGTCACTAGGTCAAAGGTCAAGGTCACCATGACCTTAACTGGTAAAATGGTTTCTGATCAATAACTGCTCAAGGGTTTGGCTTAGGATCTTCAAATTTGCTTAGATGGATGGTAATGACAACTAGATGAGTCTAATTGTTTTTAGGTCACTAGGTCAAAGGTCAAGGTCACCATGACCTCAACTGGTGAAATGGTTAGCGATCAATAACTGCTCTAGGGTTTGGCTTAGGATCTTCAAATTTGCTGTGGTGGTTGGTAATGACCACTAGATGACCTTAACTGGTAAAATGGTTTCTGATCAATAACTGCTGAAGGGTTTGGCTTAGGATCTTCAAATTTGCTTAGATGGTTGGTCATGACAACGAGATGAGCCCTGTTATTTTTTAGGTCACTAGGTCAAAGGTCAAGGTCACCATGACCTTAACTGGTGAAATGGTTTCCAATCAATAACTGCTCAAGGGTTTGGCTTAGGATCTTGCTGTGGTGGTTGGTCATGACAACTAGATGACCCCTATTGATTTTGAGGTCACTAGGTCAAAGGTCAAGGTCATCATGACCGTAACTGATGAAATGGTTTCCAATTAATAACTGCTCAATGGTTTGGTTCGGGATCTTCAAACTTGCTGTGGTAGTTGGTCCTGACCACTAGATGACCCCTATAGTTGTTGAGGTCACTAGGTCAAAGGTCAAGGTCACCATGACCTTAACTTGTGAAATGTTTTCAGATCAATAAATGATCAGTGGTTTGGCTTAGGATCTTCAAAGTTGCTGTGGTGATTAGTCATGACCACTGGATGACCTCTATAGTTGAGGTCACTAGATCAAAGGTCAGGGGGTCTGGGGGGTATACATGTTTTACAAACATCTCTTGTTTAATATTTATTTTATTGCATTCCCTCTTTTAACCATTTCCCTGGTCTATATTTACTCCAAATTTCAACACCTACTGAATATTCATGGACAAAATAGTTATAAGTAAATATGGAAGGTGGAACATTGTAGCCATTTAAGAAAGTAAAGAAACATATCTATTAAATACCATTAGCAAACACTATTAGCAAAGACCATTAGCAAACAGAGTAGACCCTGATCAGATGGCTCCTATAGCAGCCTCTGATCTTGGTCTACTCTATTTGCAAATGTGTGAAACCGCGTTTATATGATGGAAAAGGATTAAACCTTAACTTTGTAGAAATACCCTTTTTACGCTTTTGGAAAGCAAACAATGAGTACTTGGGCAGTATGGTCGTTATTCGGCCACTAACTAATCAACATTTAAACCTAGAGTATTTGAGGTTAGTCATGATGAGCAAATGATGAGTAAAGAAACATATCTATTAAATACCATTAGCAAACACTATTAGCAAAGACCATTAGCAAACAGAGTAGACCCTGATCAGATGGCTCCTATAGCAGCCTCTGATCTTGGTCTACTCTATTTGCAAATGTGTGAAAACGCGTTTATATGATGGAAAAGGATTAAACCTTAACTTTGTAGAAATACCCTTTTTACGCTTTTGGAAAGCAAACAATGAGTACTTGGGCAGTATGGTCGTTATTCGGCCACTAACTAATCAACATTTAAACCTAGAGTATTTGAGGTTAGTCATGATGAGCAAATGATAAGTCTTTGATTTTAGCGTCAGTAGGTGAAATGTCAAGGTCATTGTGTACTTAAACAATATTCTGTTGAATGGTTTACGATCATCCTGTTTACTTTGTGCCTTATTACTTGATATGGAGGTTGGTCATAAAGAGTAAAGTAACCCTTTCGATTTTAAGATTTATGACAAAGGTCAAGGTCATTATGTACATAAACAATAGGGTATTGATTTACGACTAACGTTTGACTTAAATCATATGAAGAACACATTAGCAAGTATGTACATATATGCTTGTATTAGCTAGTTTGTTGATGGTTACAGTGCAACAGGTACCAATGCGTACTCAAATATTAACCCTTCGCTTGCTATTCACGTCAATATACCTACCTGTAAATAGTGAAGACCCAGATGAGACAGGTCCTGCAGGAGCTGTCTCATCAGGGTCTGCACTATTTACAAGTTGATTGTGCAACCAGTGCACTCCACAGCAGTGATTGCACAGCGAAATGCTTGTACACAGTGAAGATATATGTAATTATACAACATGGCATGGGTAAAGAAGGAGAAATGTATTTTAAAATTCAGCAAGAGAAGGGTTAATATCGTCCTATCTCCAAAAAGCCCAATGTTGTGACCACTCTTTCGAAGCATCTCTTCGAGACAATTCTAAAGAGCCTTCACAACATAGGGTTTGGTGCAGAAATAAAGAAATTATTCCTGACCATGTTTAGATTTAAGCATCTTATCTGGACCCCAGTTTTATGATCGGGTAACACAAGATGGCCCCATTGAAGACAGATTTTACTTATGTTACTAACATATCTTGTTTCTTATGATGTGTGTACATGATGTGTATATAATTTACATGCGTGGTTTTAAAAGTGAATGCATTTGTTAGAATTCAACTTTTGGGGAAATAAAATGTGTTTTACCAATTGCCGGTATTTATGTGTTTAACTCCTTTCACTCTGTCTACAACAAAAGTCTAGCTTACAGCTAGCAATATTCTACCATGACCAAAACAATCTAGTGATCATATACCATTGCAAAAATTCAGCCAATAAATATTCTTGGTATCATTATTTCTCAGTGTAAAGGTTTAAGCATTGGCACACATATACCAGTTATCCTTTACATGGGGCATATGCAAACAGTGTAGACACAGATAAGAGGTATCCAAAAGGAGTCAGTCGATACCAGTATCAATGACAATAGTTTTCACCAGGACAAATTTCTTTTGCAGAACTCCTCAGCTATGAAAAGTGAATAAGTCTGGACAAGACTGTAGGATCCGTCTAATCAGGTCCTGTTCTGTTTGCTTTAGGAGTTAGATCTACATAAATCTGATTCTACAGATTTTATCAAGTTTAAAACTTCTTTTCTTGTTCATATGCCATTATAAATACTATGGTAATTAATGTTTATATATACATTTTTCTTACATGAATATTAAAGGAGCAAATGGTTTAGAATATTAACCCTTTCGCTGCCAAACTCTGTCGTCTGCTAACTTTGTCGTCTGCTACAAATTTCCATTCTTTTGATTTTCTTCATTTTTGTTTTAAAAACATAGTAACAGTAACAAACAGTTTTGATCCTGATGAGACGCCGAGTTACTCGGCGTCTCGTTTGGATCCAAACTGTTTGCATAGGTAATCACAGATCCGGCATTGGCAGCGATAGGGTTAATTATATGAAGTACGCACTGAACATCACGCCATCTAAATGTTACAAGGGAAAGAGGCTGCGTCAATAATTCTTCTTGAAATAGCAACGCATAAAACCATCGGTTAACCCTTTCGCTGTCAATGCCGGATCTGTGATTACCTATGCAAACAGTTTGGATCCAGATGAGACGCCGAGTAACTCGGCGTCTCATCAGGATCCAAATTGTTTGTTACTGTTACTATGTTTTTGAAACAAAAATGAAGAAAATAAAAACAATCAAAATTTGTAGCAGACGACAAAGTTAGCAGACGACAGAGTTTGGCAGCGAAAGGGTTAATGTTTTAAAACATTGATAAGTATTAGTTTATCTATCACAAAAGTCATAAGTGTTTACCAATTTCCCTGTTGAATATTCATGTAAGAAATAAACCACACCATGAATATTAATCAGCTGATTTTTTATAATGAGATCTGTACACACGAATGTTTGGTAGTGATGGATATTATCAGATCTATTATCATTTCATAAGCAAAGAGAGCAGACCCTAAACAGACGGACTCCTACAGGAGCCGTCAAATCTGAGTCTACTCTATTTACAAACGCGTGGATTAGATTTTTACAGTAAAACCTCTCTATAACGGTCACTTAATTGTATTAATCAGTTGGTATCTAGGGCAGGTGGTTGCTTAAAACAAGGTGAAAGTAAAACAGAACGCTCCTATAGGAGCGTTCTGTTTTACTTTCACATTGCTTTAAGCAGCCACCTGCATTTAACAAAAAATACTTGATGTAATTCAGTGGCCGTTATAGAGATGTTTTACTGTATAATGTAAATGGTAAAGGAAATGATAAAAAACACAATTGTCAGAACTGTAAAAGGTGGTAAAAAGTAGAAATAAAAAGACAGGAAGTGGGTTAAGTCTGAAATATAAATGAACACTATAGAATAACATATGACTTTCCGGACCAAGTCTATCTCAATAAATAGAGAAGTGTCAATCAGACACTGACATCCCACTTACATATGGTTGTGTATGTATGATCTATGGCAAAGTCTCTAGTATCAGTGCTACATGACTTACACATGGTTGTGTATGTATGATCTATGGCAAAGTCTCTAGTATCAGTGCTACATGACTACATACAATAACCTTTCCTCAAGTTCAACCATCCTCATTGGATTTGAACCGAATTAGAAGTAAAATTCTGGAATTTTATAGCAGGTGGTAGCTTAATGCAGGAAAAACGTTATACAGAATGCTCCTATAGGAGCTTTCTGCATTACTTTTGCCATGCATTAAAGCAACCGCCGGCCATTACACACTCAAATGTTAATAAATTATGTGGCCGCATTAACAAGATACATGTATTACTGTAATGTTTGAATTATGCATGACAAATACAATCTGACGAACGAACTGGCGGACGGACAGACGGGCGGATGAACAAGGGTAAATATACAGGCATGCTATCGGAAGTTGTGGCATACAGCATGTCGAAGACCGTCATATTGCAAACATGTTAAAAGTAAAAACGAATCTTTGTCAAGTTCAAAATGCGGTAGATTCTTCGATGGCATGATTTGATTTTTCTGCTGGTATATGGCCATATGCCTTCGCGTGGACTATATCCGCTTCATGAAGTTCTTTGGGATTAGTTATCATGAAAACTTCGCCATTGTGTTTACGCTCATCATTTTTTGCATTGCTGGAGTCGTCTAAAGGATAGTCAGCTACAGGGGTAATATAATCACCGTCATGCTGAGAATCAACAGTGTTCCAGTCTGCGAGTCTCGCCTCGTGCTGAGTTGTACTGGCTTCACTCTTATTTGACTTGAGTGACCTCCTTCCTCGAGACAACTCTGTAACACCAGAGATATTGTCTTCAGCGTTCAGTCTATTGCTAAGGTCCTCTAGAGACGCCATAACGTCTTTCAGCGAATCCGTGGTGCTCCATCGCGGTATGCGCGGTTGGTCTGAAGTTCCCCATGTAGGAGTCTTAGGGGCAGTGCCGTCATCGTCAACAAACACCGGACTGATGTACCCAAGTCCGAAACTTCCTTCCATTGGGGTGCTTTCTTCCTTTCTCGGCGAGGAGCGGAATGAGCTGAACTGACTTCTAGGATTTTCCTCCGCGAAATTCATGTGAAGTTCTTGGGAGTCGTATATTGTACTAGGTCGCCTCAGATGGTCATACAGCTGGTGTTCCTTGACGTGCCTGGCAACATAAAGATAGAGATGGGTCAATGATAGAAACAATGCAGAAAACTGAAACAAATAGCAACCCCAATAACGGAAATGTTGTCTCTAATTAAGGCCTATATTGTTTGAACACACATGTGTATCTTGTTTTGTGTATCTTTATCAAGCACAAAAACTTCAATGCTATGGTTGGTTTGATTTACTACAGTCAAAGTATATGAAGATACAAATACAAATACAAACAGCTTTGAAGATACAGTTACCTGTGACAGCTGAACCGCATAGCTGTTGGGACCTTTACCTTTTAACATTTTCCTGTTGAATATTCATGTCAGAATGACATCAAGGACATTCATTAGCTGAATTATATAATTATATTATAATTTCGTAAACAACAAACAGACCAGACCCTGATAAGACGGCTCATTCAGGAGCCTCTGATCTAGGTCTACACTGTTAACAAAGACGTGAAAAGGCGTCTGTATGAGGGAATGGATTCAGGCATTGTCAAACATTGTAGACCCAGATCAGACAGCTCCCATCCGATCCGGGTCTGTTTGCTGATGAATGATCTATAGATATCTAATGTACATATGTCATTATGATGATGAGCTAATACATGTTCACGATGCTATTATTTCTTACATGAATATTATTATGTAAGGGTTTCAGGTAAACAATTTGAAAACATACATCCGATTATGAAACAGACTTTTCTTCAAATGAAATATCACCGGGTGTTTCGGTTCAAGAATTGCTTATATTTCAGAATTCACCAAACTATTGTATATACCAAACGCAATATTTTTACATAGAATGTGTGTGTTATTGTGAACATGTACGCATGAATTGGTCACTTTATGAATATTAATAAAATTAAAAGAATTGTCAAAGTCAAAAACTGTAGAATCAGACTTATATAATTTCATGTGCAAACAGAGCCGTCTTATCTGGAGGTACTCCATTTGTGAAGACGTGAAAAGGCGTTTAAATATGAGGAAAGGGCCAAAGGTCGCCATAAAGATTAGTCAAGTTCTTATCATGAACATTCCAATTATGTTATTCGTTTTTAAAATCAACAAGGTTATTACGAAAGAATAGAAATTTTAGAATTTACTCACTTGTCCCATTGCTTGCATACGAGTGGTATTGCAATAGCCCCGCCTATCAGTATAGCTCCTCCCACGACTATCAGCGCTATCTCGGTGATACGGAGACCTGTGTCTGAGTGCTCCACTGGTGTCACAGGGGAGCGGAACAGAGACTGTACAGAGTACCACATGTTCATCAACGATCTAAAAAATATCAGAGTTAAACTCAGTTATGAACACATGTGAATTCAAACTCACAAATATTCATGTCAGAACTAATAACATCATGCAGTATGAATTAGATGATTGTTTTATAATGGCATATGAACACAGAAATGATTTACATATGATTACATAAGGACAAATTGCAGAACTTACCAGATAGCTCCTACAGGAGCCGTCTGATCTGGATCTACTCTGTTTGCAAAATCGTTAAAAGGCGTATCTATGGAGTAAATGCTTAACCTTTTCCTTCATATAAACGCTTTTCAAGCCTTTGCAAACAGAGTAGATCCAGATAAGACGTTCGGCTCCTATATGGCATTATGAATATTAATAACCTGAACTTTCATAATGGTGAATGAAAAAAGGACCTTTTTTGGACGTGGAAGAAACTGTAGAACCAGACCTATACCATTCCATAAGCACATGGATTAGACTCTGACCAGAGGGTTCCTACAGTAGCTGTCTCATCTGGGTCTACTTTGTCTACAAAGGCATGAAAACGCATTTCCACCAGGTGAAGAGTTAAGTAGTTCGAGTGGCGTTACCTGGCAATATCCTTACTCGGCACGGCGTCGTCATTTTCATCCATTGCGCTGACACTTATTCTTGACCTGAAATAAATAACAACTCGCAAAATGGTAAATATCTTTAATCATTCACTTCATAAATATTCATCCAAGAAATAATGCGTGAAAGACTCTGGCCCTGGTACAATGTGTAGACCCTGACCTGACGGCTCTTACAGGGTCCGTCTGATCAAGGCTGGCCCTGGTACAATGTATAGACCCTGACCTGACGGCTCTTACAGGGTCCGTCTGATCAAGGCTCTCTCTGTTTGCAAATGCAATAAATGGTGTATCTATGGAGTAAAGGGTTAACATGCACTCAAGCGTTCGTTCATTTTTTCGTTTGAAAGCACTAGTATATTTACAATCAATGTAGACCCAAATCAAAGTCTTCGTTAGAACACGATCTCTAATTAGGGTTTTCAATATTTTCAGCTGTAGAGGACACAGTATCATTATTCTTCAGAGTGGCAATGTTCACTCAGACTTACAACATATCAAACTATCCCTTTAAATTTGGCACCGTTCATTTGATTTAAACTGATGATAAACTGAATTGTGAAATAATTATGTAAGCCATTTCGGGTTTCTTATTGAAATGATTAAACGAGAAAGTGACCACGGTACCAGTTACCCCCGCTGGATGCTGAATATGCAATGTGGAATGGCCGATATGAGTCCAATGATATGATTTGCTACAGGACTTTCGATGACAAACAGTACAGACCCTGATCAGACACCTCCTTTATGAGTCCCCTGAAGTAAATATATTCGTTTCCTGAATTCAAGTGTTAAAAAGAATGACAAGAGACTATGGTGAGTAGCAGATCGTGCTATCTAAAGAGTAACATTTTTGTTTTGCTATGGTTTTCTTACTGTATATTTGGCTGTTGTCCTGTCACCTCTTGTACATCCTCGATGATCACCTGGGCAAATCCTAGTACTGCTGATAGGTCCCTGTCATGGTGAAATAAAGTTGAAATTTATCAACAACAAGAAAATACATGTATGTCCAACAACACAACTAAGACGTTAAACGAGTATGCATCACTTTTAGCTGCTGAGAAAACAGTTGTTTTTATAAAACTGACGTACGCTACATTTCAAATTTGAGTAACTGCGGGGCGATTCTGTAAATGCATTTTCAAACAGTTTGGATCATGATAAAACTTCGAGTTACTCACCAGGGTCCAATCTTTTTTCTTCCAGATTGATCGTGGTTTTTTTTATAAAGAAATACAATAAATAAAATAATAAAAAACTGAAATAACCGACATGCCATAACCATACGAATAAGCAATGATATTTTATGACCGGGACAATCTATCATTCACTTTTAACCATTGCTGAATATTGCAAGTGGACACTGTTTTCCGGACACTGTACAAATCTACGATATAGAACATTCAGTATGAAGGGACTCGATTTGCTGGAGAGTTTTGAACAACAAACAGTGCAGATCCAGATCAGAGGGTTCTTCTATGAGCGTTCTGATATGGTAATACACTGTTTGCAAATACAGTAGAACACCTTTAATGCGACCACTTAATGAATAAACATACATGTCTTTATACGCAGGAGGTTGCTTAATACAGGACAAAAGTAATGCAGAAAGCTCCTCTAGGAGACAGAACATCAGCGGACAACACGCCGATATGATACAGTAAAACTCCTCTAGGAGCTTTCTGCATTATTTTTGTCCTGTATTAAGCAACCACCTGCCTCTACCACCCAGAATTATACTTCTTTCAGGTGGTCGCATTAGCGGGGTTTTACTGTACCATTATTCTCGGTTCCCGCAATTAAAAGTTGATAAACAAACATCGTTCGAACAATCACTGGTCCCATGGCCAGAATGATCCTCGTATGTTTGTGTTACCTTTGCAGTTGTTGAATCTTCTCGGCTATCTCTTCGGCATTTGTATCAACCAAGATGACGACAGATGAGTTGTCAACAATGTCAATGTTAGATACCTGTAATGAAGTTGTAACGAATGAGGGTGTACTGAATGAAACTGATTTGAATGAAACTGTAGTGAATGAAGATGTATTGAATGATAATGTACTGAATGAAGTCGAATAGATCTTTACTGAATAAAGCTGTACTAAATGAAAATTGAATTAAATTGGACTGAAAACATGTGTATTTAATGAAACTTAGTTGAACTGTTCTGAATAAAACTGCACTGAGCGAAACTAAAATTAATCGCATAGGAATGAATAGTTGTAATGAATGACGATGCATTGAATGCAATATACAGTAAAACCGCTCTAAACCAGATGTTAAATTTAGTATACATATCGGTCTTAGAGACAAGTGACAGCTTAATGCAGGGTGAAAGTCATGCAGAAAGCTCCTCTAGGAGCTTTCTACACGACGTTCACCCTGCACTTAGCATTAAGCAGCCACCTGTCTAAAAGAAGCTTAGTTCTTCTGGGCTTTAACGTAATTGTAATAAACGAGACTTAAATGAATAAACATTTTCTGAATCACCATCTTGAGCTAGATTTGAATTCAAATCGTCTGGCCGTGCAACTGAAGATGATAAAACAACAAACACACTTAAATCTATATGGTTTGATATTTTTATAAGTTATAACCCTTTTTTTATTTTAGTACTAGGAAGGTACTGAGTATTAAAATAATATATTTTATGAGTTCATGGCACTATGACAGAACATCAGCGGACAACACGCCGATATGATACAGTAAAACCCCTCTAAACCGGAATTGTAGTAGAGAAGAAATTTGATACTTTTAGGCAGGTGGCTGCTTAATGCAGGATTAAAGTCATGCATAAAGCTCCACGACTTTCACCATATATTTAGCTGCCAACTATTTCCATAATTGATATTCATACTAAATTGAAATTCCGGTTAAGAGGGGTTTCACTGTATTGTTGCATATTGATCAGCAATGTCATATTTCGTGAAATGTGGTTAACATTGTACACTCATGAACATTTATGTATGTAGAAGTATCCATACACACTTACAAACACCTGGACAGTGGAGTGTAGACTTGGGACGCCATCGTCCCTGACTGTGGCAGTCAGGACATACAAGGATTGTCCCTGTCCTGTCTCCCACCATTGTCCTGCCAACGACAGGTTACCGGTCTGAGGATGAAGAATCAGCCACTCTGACCATCTGAAACAATGACAAATCATTTGCTTCAAGGTGATTGTTCGACAATATAAGTACATTGTACAGGTATTCCATTAACGAATAAAGTGCCTTATAACCAGTCTGGCTGTCATATACAGGAAAGGCCATACAAGTATGTTTCTATTAGACAATTTTGACCCTTCACTGCTATGAAGATGAGTCTGTGATAAGTTTGCAAACAGCCTGGGTCCAGATGAGACGCCGAGTAACTCGGCGTCTCACCAGGATCCAAACTGGTTGACACTATATTTATTTTACAGAGAAAATGAACAAACGCTCCACTGTAAAATTTGCCGCAGACGAAAATGTGTCCAGCAGGCGACAATGGCTAAGAACGATTGCTATGATTTAACCATTTAATCCATAAATAAACCTCTTAACGCCTTGCAAACAGACTCAGATCAGGGCCTGCTTTGTATACTTATGGTGATACTATAGACCAGATTCTACAATTTTTGTCATGGACAAAACAAATCATGTTCCGTCATAGAAATTCAAGATCCATGATCTCATTATTTTTCACATGAATATTCATTGAGTAAAGGGCTAAAGCGAGACAGAAGAAATAATTTTAAGAGTGATGGAAATGAAAGATGACAGCTTCATCAAGATCAACTTACGGATTTTGATTAAGACTGTAAGACAGGTTTCCATTTTCTTCAATATCCTTGTCCTCTGCCTTAAACGAAATAGAATAATGAGGATCTAAGCAGTCCATGTGGCTCATTACTATTCTATTTCCGTCAGTGTTGTATGTTTCTGACAAACGTATGTGTCTAAACAATGGCAGTGTTGTTTGTATTAATGAATGGGAATGTCGTGTGTACAGAAGAACCTGTCTTAAGCGGCCATCAAAACGAGGTCTAATTATGGATATGTAAGTCAGGCGGTAGCTTAATGCATGTGAAAAGTAATACAGAAAGCTCCTGTAAGACTGGTTCTACTGTATATGAGTGAAAAACGTAGATATGGGCTTTGATACGAAAGGCGTTTCGTCTGTTTCTCTGGTACTTTAACAGGGTATGTGTAAAGCATGTAGCACATCATGGACACCGTCACATTACATGTATCCTGGCCCGACAGAACATGTCGTTTTCCCTACCCAGCGCTAATCCTTAGGAAAACTGAAGCATTGTCTATCTTCACTGATGCATTCACCAGTGAGTCCAGGACCTAGCTAACAGTCCTTTGGCCGATACCATTTTCTTTTTGTCATCTTAAAAATTACCCATATTAATAGTTTGATACACACACACACAAATAAAGTCGTCGTGTATTAAGATACTATTCGTCCAAATGGAGTAATCCAAAATTCAGAGAGATCAATGTTACCGTGAGGATTCAAAGAACAAGTGTAGCATGACAAACGGTGTAGACCCTGATAAGAGGGCTTCTCTACGAGCCCTCTCATCATGGTTTACACTGTTTTGCAAGGGACAATAGCGACTCATTTCCCGCATTCAATGGGTTAGATACCAACAATTATACATGTATTCCATATTGGCGGCCACTGTACAGTAATCATTAATATATTTTGATATATTAATATCTGGTCTACAGACCAGACCAGACGGCATTGTAGGATCCCTACAGCCAGGGTCTGCTCTGGGAGATTATGACATCATATAGATATGATTCTACAGTTTCTTCCATGGCCGAAAAATCTTGTGTTCATCATAAATATTGAACCAATAAATATGCATGATGTCATTAAAGGGTTCTACAGTTTCTGTCATGGCCAAAATGTTTGTGCCCATATGCTATTATAACAATTAATTCTATAAATATTCATAATATTCATGATTTCAGTTAATCATGGGGTAAAGGGTTAATAACTATTCATAATATTCATGATTTCATTTGATCGGGGGATAAGAGCACAACGGCTACATACATATGTCATGGTAGGAAGAAATGTGTTATTTACAAAACTGGTTTACCTCGTGGTGAAAATGAGTATAGATATAGAAACGTAACATTCTGAGCTGGACCAGTGCTATTTAAAGTCTATAACTAGTTTTTAACATAAAACAGACGAACGTGTAGGTTGGCACAAATTACATATTTAAAGTCTATAACTAGTTTTTAACATAAAATAGACGAAAGTATAGGTTGGCGCAAATTACATATCACGTGACAATAATCATATTACCTCCAATGTGCCTAGAAGGACATCACCCTGGCCCTGTAACGGCAATTTGAAGAAGTATTCTTGTTGGTCAAACACTGGCTGATGGTCATTTATGTCAAGAACTGTTACAGTGACAGATATGGTCCCTAAATACTGCAATAGCAATACATATGTTGAACACCAAAAGAACTGGAGCAAACTGAGGACGTTAACTTAACACACATACGACAATTGATATCAATATACCGGTATGTAAAGATTTGATATAACAAAGGAATATAGTTGTACATACCCGAAATGTATGTTGTCAGAAAGGTACTAGATACAGTTATGTTTGTTACAGGCAGTGACTCTACATGTGCATGTATATATATAAATCCAAACTTCGTTAGTCTGCACTGTTTGCAAATGTACTGGTACCCGTTTTCCCATTGTTTCATTGGGGCTTCGTTTTATTGAACTATATTGGCTATTGTTATTAATTTATTATCATTACAATATACATATATTATCACCATCATCACAATCACAATTATCATCATTATAATCATCGACATCATCACCATCATCATCAAGATATATTCTTCATCGTCATCTTTAGTTATCGTCATTATTAACGCCATCATCATCATTATCCATTTAATCCTATATCGCCAAATGCACGTCTCGCCTATTGTGGCGAATTGGTTCAACGTTTTGCTGGTAATACGCATTTGTTTTGTAAATATGAAACAGACTTACGCCATACGGGCGCGATAAGACTTGTACGGCAAAATTGTAGGTGTCCCTATCCTCCCTGTCAATCATGGAATTAGTCTTCAACATGTGGCTGCAAGGAATTTAAGAAAATCTTTGATTATATCTTTCCATCATATAAATGCTTTTTCACGCATTTGCAAATAGAGAAGCCCCAGATCAGACGGCTTCTAGAGGGTCTGTCTGATCAGGGTATGCTCTGTTTGTTAATTGAAGTTGAAAGATCAGTTTCTTAAACTAAAATGGCTACAATATTCCATTTTTCATAATTCATTATAAACTATTTGGTCCATGAATATTCAGTAAGTTTTGAAATTTGGAATAAATATAGAACATGGAAAGGGTTATATAACGTGTTCGGATGACTGGGCTCATATACCTTCACTAACCTTTATTTAATAAAACTTCAATATGGTGCAAGCTTGACTACCTCCGAGTCGATCAAACGTTTTAAAAATATTGAACAAATGTCAAACAGCTTGGATCATGATTAGGTGTCGAATTATTCGTCTTCTCATCTAGATCAAAGCTCTTTCGCCCATACCATCTCTGTTACACCCACCGAGTTCCTCGGCGTCAAAGTTGTTTTCAAATGCGAGCTAGGTCGCACGCAGTAGTGACCAATACATGATACATACGTAACGTAGTTTCAATGCATTAACACAGATGAACACAGATGAAAAATAACGTGACCATACGGGAATCAGACGTCAATATACGTCAATATTAACAATTAGAATATTGAAAATTTCAAAATACTATATGATTCAATGTTTTAGTGAACAAATTTAGATTCTAATCCAAGAATAGAATTTTTTCTTAAAATCTGTTGCCGAGCCTCTTATTATGACCAAACACCACCCAGCACATTTCTGATCTGACGACCTAGGTAAAAAAAACGACAATTCGCTCGTAATATATTTTAGGTTTGCAAGACTAGTAGAATCTCCTAATTTTCAAACGCGATTAATTTTAAAACAAGTAATATCCTCAAATCATGCAAACTTTATCAAACTATTTTGCTGTGGGAATACTTACTTTTGTTGGTCAACTTGGAAGTCTGTAGTTGTTATATTGTATCTGTCACCTGTGAGCTGCAAACATATTAGTCTGTAAACAACAAGCTGGCATATCACAGATATTTATAGTTATCAATTAAAATTATCAGCCATGTGACTAAATCTCCGTCTATTAACCATTGACTTGACATTATAATGTTACCCTTTGGCAATGTTGCAAAGAGAGTAGATACAGATCAGATGGCCAACATTTGCTTACATGACTATACACCAAGCACAGAGGTCGTCCAAACTGCAGAGACTGGTTGTATTGGTCTGGAGAGCATATATTCTTTGAAAAATGAAACATAACATTTCATACCAATATTGTTTGCTCATGATACTTAAAGCATATGATAATGCATACAAGATGTAACCATCTCAAGTAGTATTTTTGTCTTCTGATATTTGCTCAATTCTTGTAAAAGTATATTTATTTTTCTTGCAAATGTGAACGAGTGTAATCGCTGTTAGCTAACTGTATACTTAACCAACTATTTAAACTTACAGGCAATTGGCCGATAAACGTATTTAGAGGCACATTCTCAAAGACGGTCATGTTGATGCTGATCTCTACGCTCTCCGTGGTGTTGAAACTGTACATGATCAGTACATTCACAAAGCTGCAGCGCCTGGCGATATATATAATGGCTTTATGATACTGATCAAGCATAAATAAAGATATCAAGGCGCGATGTTGCAAAACATGTTGCTCAAGTATGAGTTCATTCTTAAGTATCTAATTTGTCGGATTTTGAACAAGCTCTGACCAAATCATGCTCAGAAGTTGTGTAACCTCGGACCCGGGTATATGCAGACAGTGGAGAACTAAATGCAGAGTCATGCCGTGGCAACTGTTCTAGATACACTGGTTGTCATACCCCATGACCAAGTAATTAAATTAATTAACACTTCTCTATATCGACCAAACGATGTCTTTAAATACAAAGTACATGTTTATGTAGAACGAAAACGAAAGTACGACAGAAAGCTGCTTGGAGTGGTCTTTGTATCGACGGTTTGCAGTATACCATTATATGCTTCAATTCCATAATAAATGGGAAACCTATTGATGTAGTATTTAAAATTTTGAAAGTGTATGACCTGATTGTGAAAACTATTCTGCCTATAAGAAATAAGAAGACAATGGTGGGTCTACAGTATAACCATTAGAACCAGCAGCTTTCTGCATTACTCTTTGGCCTGCATTAATCAATCCCATGCTTTTAAAGACTCCTATGTTGAATAAAGACTCCTATGTTGAATAAATGAACGTATGTCGCTGGAGGTGTGAAAAAGTATTTATTTAAGCCTTTCCTGAAGTTTTATATTGAAGCGGTATCAAAAACTCGTCCTAATCCGTTGACAACACGAATCAATTTGAAGATTTTACAACAATCACACCATAACTAACAAGTGTTCAGCGTATTGACAGGTTGGCCATCAAAAAGGGTCAATGTGAGTTGTTGCACGTTTTAAGGTAGTTCGCGTTGTTGCTCGGAAAAAATCGAAGTTTGTCCAATTTTCACACAGACATGTCTTATTTTTACCTGCTAAGGGTAATGAACGATAGTGGATATATAGAGGCGACAGGGTTAAAACACACAACCATCTAGACTGCTTACATTGATACTTTAACGACGGCTTGCTTGTGATTATGCAATCTGCTGGTCTATGTACAGTAGTCTTACCTGTCTGTTGACCTAACAGGGTTATCACAGGCTTGTACCAGCATGTTATACTCAGCACCGACTGTCACGGCACTTGTAACTACGAGGTCACCTATGAGAGAGTCTACGGAGAGTGGAAACGGCGTGTTGGCACCTGCACCAGTTGTCCAGCTGTTTACTAGTTCGTATGTGACATTACTGTTGGCGGTGCCCGGAACATCATCATCTTTAGCGACAACCTAAAGCACGTGTCGTTCAATGCGAAAGTCAGTACAGTAAACCCTCTCTATAACGACCTCTAAATTGTGTTAATTAGTTGGTATTTAGGGCAGGTGGCTGCTTAAAGCAAGGTGAAAGTAAAACAGAACACTCCAATAGGAGCGTTCTGTTTTACTTTCACCTTGCTTTAAGCAGCCACCTGCCTTTAACACAAACTATTTGATTAATTTAGTGGCCGTTATTGAGAGGTTTTATTGTATTTGTGCATTACAAACAGTATATACCTAGACAGAGGTCCCGACAAGATGCGTAAATGAAAACATTTTCAATAGTAAGTCCTTTATTTTTCACCAAACCCTATATTATGACCACTCGTTAGAATCTCTTCGGGGAGATTCTAAAGAGTGGTCACAACATAGGGTTTGGTGGAGAAATGCCGATTTTAGCATTTGAGTACGCACCTTTACTTGTCCTAGACCAGTCGCTTGGATTTCCTACAGGGCGATGTTCATGCCCACTGTTTTAGAGGTAGCAGACACAGTCATGCTTATCTGGCGGGAGTCAAACAGCATAGACCCAAGATCAGACGCCACAGGTTTCATAATGATTAAAGGTCTATACTGTCTGCAATAGACAAATATCGGGGTTGTTTCACTGACCGGCCTAAAAGACGTCGTATATACCCACATGAATTTCCTTGACGTTTGATATTGATACAAATGTTCTTTCATACGCCTTACTGCTCCATAAATTGGTCTTAACCATTTCCCCGTTGAATATTCAGATTAGAAATAATGACGCCATGAATATTTATGAGCTGATTTTTTATAATGGCATATGTAGACAGAAGTTTCTCGTATAGATAGAAATTGTAGAAAAGGGTCATATTTCATAAGCAAACATAGTAGACCTCGATCAGATCTCTCCTATTTGGAGCTGTATAATCTGTCTACTCTGTACGGTTTGCAAGGATTTAAAAAAGGCGTTTATATGAGGGAAAGGGTTAAGCAACACTTTTATTATTCCGTGTGTCAATATCAGATTATGTCAACATAGTGCATTAACACTGTATTTTCCGTGGCAAAATAGTTTAATGACTCTTTTGAATCTCGAGGGTCATGGTCTCGATTTTACCTTTCCAATAACAGTGTTCACGACACTATTGTTGAGGATGATTGTGTACTGGTCTTGCTCGAAGATGGGACTGTTGTCGTTCACGTCCAACAACGTCACCAGTACACTGGCATTCTCTGCGGAGATGTTACCAAAGAGATCAACAGCCTGAACCTGATGACGAGAAAAAAAACTAAGTGAGCTTTAACTTCTTTCAGGGACCAACTAAGGAGATTAGAAAAGAAAAAAAACTAGGATGTATTAATACTTATCAAGTGGCTGTTGTATTTGAGGGAAGAAACAATCATGCGACTATGTAACAAAGTATCTAAGTATGTACTTTGTGTGCAAAACTCTCTTTGGAATGAAAACCCAAACCTAAATTAACCCTTTCAACGCTGAATGTATAGAGTGATATAGCCAATAAGTGGTTAACTATAGAGTCCACATAATACGAAATGCTTTAACTTACTAGAAGAAGTTGAATGACAAACGGTGCAGACCCTGATAGTAATCCTAGGATCTGGGTCTATACCGTTTGCAAATGATTATGCACGTATCCCGCAATTCAAAGGGTTAAATGCAAAACAGAACAAAGACTTATAAACGAAGTACAGAGTATATTCTACCCAAGTGATACAGTTACCAACCAGTGGACGCCTTAACCATTTCCCTGCCCAATATTCATGTAAAAATAATCCATCGTGAATAGTCATCAGATGAATCTTAAATAGGCATATGTACATTGGATGTTTTGGTATTGGTAGAAACTGAGTCAGGTCTATTATAATTTCATAAACAAATAGAGCAGACCCTGATCAGACGGCATATACATGGGTATTTTGTTCTGGCTCTATTCTACAAATATGTATGCGGGAAATGGTTAAACATGCTCTACAGTGCATTTCTCAAATACATTTAGATAGATAGATAGATTTATTTCAATATCCAACAACAAGACAATATTTAACAACATATACATATTTTAAAATTATAACAATATAAAAATTAATAATAATAGTGTTTATATGTGTGTTATGAACCATGTCAGTCACATCAATATCAAGGATGCTACAAAAAAGAGAAAATACATTTTGTATATCTCTTATTTTGATAATATTGATGTTTAAGTAATTTACACACCAGGATGGTAAGGTTTTCCGTTCTCTCTCTGTCCAGTAGTGTCGAGGTTTTCACAGATATTACACCAGAGGTCTGGTCTACAGAGAAAGCGTCGCCCTCTTGCACAATGCGATACTGTATTACTGCGTTCATGCCCTGGATATGAGAGAAATGGATACGCACCAATGTTAAAACAGTGTATGTATGTTGTAAGTTAATCACTTCAGTGCCATTAAGATATGTTTGTGCGTAAGTCGGCGTCTCATTAGGATCCAAGCTGTTTGACACTCTGGTCCTTTGTTAAAAGAAATAACGAAAACCCGAAACATAAATCATAATTTCTGTTGTAGTTGTAGACGATATTTTCTTCCGACGAGAATTTTCCAAACAAACTAAAAAACAAACGCAGTTACAATACCTTGCTGAATACACTCAAAGAGGTTTGAAGTTTCAACATTTCAGAATCGTATAAACCGGTTCTCAATATTAGCTTCAAATGTGTCACTTAATCGTTATGCCATAAATACGCCTTTTAACGCGTTTGCAAACACAGTAGACCCAGATCAGACGGCTTCTGTTGAAGACGTCTGCTCAGGGTCTGCTCTGTTTGTTTAAGGAATCCTATTCTACAGTTTCAACTATGAAACAAATCACTCTATACATGGTTATATGTCATTTTTAGAATGTACCTAATTAACCCTTTCGCTGCCAAAGTAGGATCTGTGATTACCTATGCAAACAGTTTGGATCCAGATGAGACGCCGAGTAACATGGCGTCTCATCAGGATCCAAACTGTTTGTTACTGTTACTATGTTTTTGAAACAAAAATGAAGAAAATCAAAAGAATGAAAATTTGTAGCAGACGACAAAGTTATCAGACGACAGAGTTTGGCAGCGAAAGGGTTAATAGTTACGGTGTCATTATTTCTTACATTGATATTCACGGAGTAAAGGATTAAAACAGCTTATCACCAATCTTTCGATAAACTTATCATTGAAATAAAATTAATAAATGTCAAATATAAGGAGTCGGTATAAAAGATATAAATCATAAACGAAATATGTTCCAGAAAAAGTCCGTGTCTGTACTGTGAATGTATATGCTAAATTACAGCTTTGTATTGATAACGAAAGAAATATCCAGAAATTATTTATACTAATGTAACTGTGGTAATAGCTAACAATATTTACTGCTTATAAAAGGCGGCGCTTATCAGAAGGTGTGTACATACAGTGTGTCTACTCAACCCTTTCCTTCATATAAACGCCTATTCACGCATTTGCAAACAGAGTACATTCAGATCAGACGGCTCTTGTAGAAACCGTCTGACCAAAGTCTGCTAATGGAATTTGTTAGATACTTTTATGTTTCTTAAAGTTTTAGAATTGCTACAGTGTTCCAAATTCCATATTTAATTATAAATATTGTGTCCATGAATATTCAGTAGGTATTGAAATTTGGACTAAAAATAAAACAGGGGAAGGGTTAAATCAAAATAAAACGATGTACAGGTTAATATAAACGAGTTGATTAGCATGCTATAGCAAATAAATAATAACCTTGGCAAACAGTTTGTATACATATGCGAGGCCGAGTAACTCGGTAGAACGTTAGGATACACCAAACTGTATGTATTCATATGTGAGGCCGAGTAACTCGGCAAAACGCTAGGATCCACCAAACTGTTCGAAACTGGGGTCTTATTGAGCAGGAAATGGAAGAAACCGTTTTACTGGGAACTGGTGTAGATGATTTTGTTGACATGTTTTTCAGTAAATTAAAGTTATAAAACCTACAGACCTCGTCTTCGTCTGTTGCCTGTACGGTTGTGACAACTCCCACAGCATTCTCGGTTAGAGTCACAGTTGTGTGAAGGAAAGGCGAGGAAAACACCGGCAGATGGTCGTTTGTGTCCAGCACATTTACTGCAATATATGCCGATGCCCGCTTACTGGCGTCATCTGACTGGTAACACTAAAATGGAACAGGTTTGGGGTTTATGCTGTTTGCAAGTCACAGATGTTCTTAAGCAGTATTACTTGATAAAGATGCATTTTTAAACAGGGCATACTGAGATCAGACAGCTTCTATAGGAGCTGTCGAATCAGGATCTGCACTGTTGGCTTAAATAATAATACAGATATGATTCTACAGTTTCTCATACGGCCCAAACGTTCTGTGTTCGTATGTGGTTATAAACATTAAGGTAATATTGCGGACTCAACATTCCATTCAGTTACATCGAACTATTGCTGGAGCTTTTAGTTCATTGACATATTCATATATATCATAATATAATACTGTATCATAATGAAGTAACTTATTATCAATTACTTTTGTTTTTTAGATTAAATATCTACTTTAGGTATGGTTCTGTATTATATATTTAACACACTTTAAAAAGAGCTAAATATAATGTTCAACATAGACAATTTGTGTACTTTCTTTGGAAACAATTTCCATACCCATACCCGCAATACAAATCAATTATCAGCTATTTCAGATTTACTAAAGAACAAAATGAGTGTACGACGTCAACTTTTCGTGTCTAGCATAAAGCAGTAAACCCATTCTAAATGGATCACCACGACGAGATACATATTTCTGGGTCTTAAAAGCAGATGGTAGCTTAATGCAGGACGAACATTTGTGCAGAAAGCCACAGTAGTACGTTCGTCCTGCATTAAGTTAGCATACACTTTTAAAGACATATCTTTATGAATAAAGTGTTTAACTGTAAATGAAAATAATTCAAGACTATTTTCACAAACACATGTCTTATTATGACATTATGGGATTCCATTGTATTTCTATGCAATATTGTGGGCTAAGACAATGCGTTTTCACGAATTCAAATGGATTGAGACGTTTTGTAAGACAATGGTTCTTATTACATTTTAAACAAAAAAATACCATGTGAGGTATCTGATCAAGTTTTACCTTATATGGAAAGACGGAACACACCTTACTACAAATCCCATGAGTGACAAACATTGCAGACACGTCCGAGACGCGTTGGCGAGTCTGGGTCTATACTTTTAGCATTGTTATAAGATCCCCTTTTCGCAGGGAGTGACACATTTAACACATAGCATGATATATGTATATATTCATAATAGATTGTCAACCCTTTCATTTTTATAAACGCTTTTTCACACCTTGGCAAACATTGTAGACTACTATTTTCGAACGATGTAGACCCCAGATCAGTGGATCCATCAGACCAGTGTCTGTACTGTTTGTCATTCAAAATATTGTAGTATATTGCATGGACACTAAACGTTTAGGAAACACTTTAATGATCAACACATAATCCAGCAGATTATAACACTACCAAGATTCCAGTACTCCAAGATGGCACTGTCTCCTTGTCAAATGGAGTGGTCTGTGTTAACTGTCCGGTTGTAGCGTTGATTGAAAAGTAGGAGCTTACTGTGGTCATATCTGCAACATGAAAAAATACTCGGTATAAATCCTGACAACAGAGGTATGAGACAGGTGATAGCAAGTAAATACAAAGCCCTCAAAGAGCTCTCTGTATCCTCTAGTTATGCAATAAGCAGTCGGTTCATTTGAATGAAAGTTTGGTCCATTGTGTACTAAGGGTTTTTTTTTCGCTATAGAGTGATATCACTCGAGCCCCATTTTTATAGTAATAACAATAATATGTACTTTGAAATTAGTGCGGACCAAGATAAGCCGTTGTATGTATAATGTTGCGTCTGATCGAGATCTGCACTTTAAGCAGAAAAAATAGAACAACACTGTCCAGCTGAATGACAAACAGTGCTAACCAAGACCGGTTACAGCTGATATGCGCCAGTGGTATAGTAACATGTTTCTAAACCGGACTTTTAAACTAGTAATAATGTCGGTCTTGAAGACAAATACCAACTAAATGAGTGTCATGCAGAGAGGGAGGGTCTGCTTGACTTTCATTCTACTTGAAGCAACAACAAGCTTAAAAGATTTAATTTCTTCTTTACCATTAGTCCAGTAAAGAGGGTGGGGTGTTACTGTATATGCGTTTTAAGGTGCATATAGTTGAGTTCATTTGAAGATACATGTATGTTTGTTAATTGACCTCTTACAAATCCAAACTTCGGTTACCATGTGCTCTTATGATAGACACTTGATTGGGTTCATTAAAAAATAGTTTTGCCGTAGTGTTAGGTTCACTCTAGAAATTGGAATCTAGCTCAATCTGGGCATAAAGTATATGTATGCAGTAAGCGGTCATCAAAAAGATGTCTAATTATGGGAATGTAAGGCATGTAGTAGTTTAATGAAGGTCAGCAGTAATACAGAAAACTGCTACAGGAGCTCTCTGTACTACTTTTGCCTGTATTAATTAACCACCTGCGTTTTAAAGACTGCTATGTTCAATAAATGAATGACCGCTTAGGATAGGGTATTACTGCACATTGTGAAGAATATGTCTAAAATTCACAAATATATGATCAACAAATTGTTGCTTGCTGCTGCCAAATCTATGTACAAAATGTATACCAAAGTGAATCCGCTTTTAAAGACATCTAATTATTGGCCGATGGGTCAGGTGGCAGCTGGGTCAGCAGAAAACTGCATTGCTTTATGTTCGCATTAACCAGTCATCTGCTTTATAAGGAAATTATTAGTGATGGGTTTAGTGATGAGTTTAACCCTGCACTCCATTAGTATTCGTGAAAGAATTATCAGACCCTGATCAGATAGGTCTTATATGAACCGTTTGATCTAGATCTACTCTGTTTGTAAAGGCAAGAAAATGCGTCTTTACCGAGTAAAAATAGTTTAGTGTAATAAAACAGTAAATCACACTATTGTCCACATCAACATACATATCTGTTTAAATCTAATATAGAATGGAGTAAGTGTACAACGTACTGTAATTGTGACACTAACCTTCAAATGCGTACAGAACAGAGACGTTTATGCCAACATCTAAGTCATATCCAAAGATAGGCGGTGAGGTGGATACAGGGAGGCTGGCAACTTCCTGCATCAGTACAAACAACAAACGATATATGCCTAAATAAAGGCACACAGCAGCATGATTCGATGGAATAGAGACCATTCATGTAAGAAATAAAGATTTTATGAATATTAAGCATATGGACTTTTATAATTGAATATGAACACTAGGAGAGTGGTCATGACAGAAACAGTCTAATCAGGTTTGTATCACTCCATAAGCAACCTAAGCAGACACTGATCGGACAGCTCCTACAGAAGCAGTTGCGTATGGTTTGCATTGGCGTCAAAAGGCGTCTCTGTCAGGTAAAGTGTTAACCCATTCCTCCTACTGACGCCTTTTGACGCCTCTGTAAAAGTCATTTTTGAAACCATTGTGATAAATAGAGCATTTGCTCCATAGGACACACATTAATGTTCTATTTCACAAGTGGGGATGGGTTCAGCAATCATGATGCAAGCACGTTTAAAACTAACAGCAACAATATACAAACATCTTAAATAAGGCATGATCTGTGGTAAAGACTCGTGTATTCTATAGATGATAATCGAGTACATGGACATTTTGTACTGTAGAGAACACATAATTCTATATTTTGAGGGATTTTTAAAATCTTCTAGTTGTTTGAACGAATATTCTCACTTTGAAAAATATTTATGAAGCACTGTACTCGTGTTACATAGGGAGTTGCCTGAAAAAGATCAATTTCATGAATATGAAGATAAGTACATGTATTGGCATTGATAAACTATATCACAGTTTTGTTAAAAGCAGTATTATAAATGTTTTATACTGTAGTTTGGTAACGACTTAAATGGTGATGTTTAAAGAGTTATAGAAACCAGTTCAACAAATCATCAATGTTTTCCAAATCACTCGAAACTCTTCGGCTATATTCAGAGAGAGAGAGCCGAGTAGTTACGACTGTCACCACGTACCTCCTCCGTGACGTTCAGGTGGTAAGTTATCTCTGTGAAGGCCGGGTTCTTATCATCTACGTCTAGCACCATTATCACCAGCGTCGCGTTAGCAAACCTGCCAGTCTTAAACAAGATACAAAACAAAACTATACGACATAACATTATCTGTCCTTCTCAAGTTAAACACAACCTGGTTATCATCTGCAAACAGAGACACCGAGGAACTCGCTTCTCATAAAGACCCAATATGTTTGCTACTCAGTTCATAGTTTCTAAAAGCTTGAACGAATCGCAAGAAAGTGAACACTGTAGCATATCGGAGTTAAACCCATTCCTTATATTGACGCATTTTAACCCATTCCCTCATATTGACACCTGTTGACCCATTCCCTTATATTGACGCCATTGGACGCCTCTGTACAAGTCGCCTTTTTAAAACCATTATGAGAAATAGAGCATTTGCTCCACGTGAGCAAATGCTCTATTAATCACAATGATTTCAAAGTGCATAATTGTAAATTTTTACTTGTTTGTAGTGTATACTCCTTTTTAGTAGATTTATTAAAAAAGGTTTGATCTAACAATTATAGCATATGAGGGAACGGGTTAAACAGACACCATTTAATAGCCGGAGAAGAATAATTACTTTCACAGCGGCGAAATTATTTCTAAAGTTTTGTTTATGACATAGAACCCAATGACGTAAATCTACGATATCAAAATTTCCTACAGCATTTAGCTAACACCTCATTCAAATTTCAGAATAAGACTTCTTTTGAGTGATCCTTGTAGAGGGGTTAAATATTTACCGACTCGGCCCGCACGTGTAGCGTGTAAGTATCGCGGCTATCATAGAGAATAGTTCCGTTGGTAACGACTCTCCCGGCACCAGAGTAAGTCATGCTAAAGTTTCCTCCATCGTTCTACAAAAATCATAGAAATCAACTCAACAGTGCTTTCCTATTATACAGTAAATTCCCTCTCAACTGCCATTGTTATAAAGAATTGTTTCGGTCTTCTTAGGCCGGTGGATGCTTAATGGAGTGTGAAAATCTTTCACACTGCTTTAAGATACCACCTGTTTTAAAACTTTATTCCATAAATACATCTTTCTACGCATTTGAAAACAAAGAGAGTAAACCAAGATCACACGACTCCTATAGGAGCCGTCTGATCAGGGTATGTTCTGTTTGCTTATTGCTCCTCTGTTGGTCACATCTGTTTGCAACAACTATTACCTTTTAAAGGCTTCCTTTGAGAAACAGAACAAATATTTGCTTTACATTCAGCTCTTCAGTTGGATCCCAACTGTTTGCAAATGATATTGCCGGTTGCTTGTATAATTTTAATTAATAGAGCAACTGTTTGCTTTACATTCAGCTTCTTGTACAAGACATGTTATGTTTATATGGTTACACAGAACAACAGACAAACGTGCGTACTCAAGTGCTAAAATCGTCATTTCTCCATCACATCCTATGTTGTGACCACTCTTTAGAATCGTCTCGAAGAGACGATTCTAAAGAGTGGTCATAACATAGGGTTTGGTGGAGAAATAAAGAAGTTATTCTCGAAAATGTTTTGTTTAGCTTACTCAGCTTATCTAGAGCTCTGAACTATACCTGTGCAATACTATAGTTGATTACAGTATCGCAGTCCTCGTCAGTTGCTCTTGAATCATTCGAAACATCGAACACAAAGACTTCTGTTCCCACTGAGGAAAGCTATAAAATGATGAAAGATACAATTTAGGTGCGTATCTAACAATAATTAATATAATGTCAACCTAAAATTAAGCTAAGCATTTCCCTAATAAAAACAGTCTTCTTATGTCTTTGTAAACAAGGTAGACATCAACTTAAGACAGCTCCAATAGGAACCGTCTGACACCAAGGCCTGCTCTGTTTGCTTATAGTATAGATATGATTCTACAGCTTATGGCATGGTTAGAAATAGAAATGTTTACTTGTTTATAATGTTTATGATAATGTTCAGCTAATTAATATCCATACATTCATTATTTCTCACATGAATATTCATGAGGGAAATGTATAAACTGTTGCAAGATGAAGGTTGTTACATATACATGTACATACATATATAACTTAGCACACTTCTAGCTTCGTTCGTAAATGATTTCCTCGATCTTCTTCAAGATTTATTACATTTCCAAGAGCGTGAACTCTACCGGAAAACCGACTCTCACACATACTGTTGCAATTGACGAATGCCTTTGCAAACAACTAGGACCCGGATCGCCGAGTGACTCGGCGTCTCATTCAGGATCCAAATAATTTACGTTTTAGAGACGAAACTGAAGGAAAGTTCTGTCTGAAATTTAAAGCAGACGACATTGTTTGCAGACGAAATATGGCACCGGTGCAGCTAAGCTTGTTTTGAATGGCAGTTGTTTTACAGTACATACAAACTTTCTTGCATACAATGATGACGTATGTTACCACTTATTACCTCATTTACATTGGCTGTGTACACTGTTGAAGGAAAGGTCGGTGGGTGAAGGTCAACCTTTATTATAATAACGACAAATAATTTGTATTCGTTGACGCCGTTCGCTCCCTGAAACAGAAAATGAAATCGCACAAGTCAAATCGTGCTCTGTTGATCCGGAAATTTCTCACGAGGGCATTCGTGTCATATAAGAAAAAACGCGCGCGCATTTTTCTAACAATAGTCAGAAGATTGTGTTCGGGCCATACAGCCCCAGGCGAACACACGAACGCATATTTCCAAGCAGCAAAATGAGAAAAATGCGCGCGCGTTTTTCTCTTGATGAGAATATTGCGTGCGCGTATTTCGCACGGTGAGAAGAATGCGTTTGTAAGAAAATAGCGGCTCAACACTATTAGTTTGATATAAAATAATAAAATGCTTAAGAATTACAAAATAACATTTAATGCTGGTGATTCTGATGAGGATAACGACGATCATATGACGACAATGAGAGTAATGGTCAACGATTAAAGTCGATGATGATATCCAGAGCATATTGTCTGTTCCTCGCCTACTCTTTGGGATACTCGGAAAATGTTGCCATCGACATATTAGATGATCTAATGAAGGAGATTATTCGCCAGTTTCGGTCAAATTACGCCGGATCGGATTGGATAATTAAAAACCAGGTGACCGTGTCCATTAATCATATCACAATAAATTATGTCTATTTGTATGATACCGATCGATACTTCCAAGACGATCGTCTCTTTAATTACACAGGATTTCCACAGAAACGTCCAATATAATTAGATGCAAAAAACTTTCTAATTTGACGAAAACTAAACAGAATATAGACCCTGCAGAGCGCAAATCTGAATTGATGCAATTCTATAATATACTGATAGGACCGAAACCGCTTTTAAAATCAGTAATCTGCTAATTGCGCTAATTTACTCCAATATACATGTATCCCTTTTACCAGATTCATATCTCAACATAGGCCATTTTCAGATAGTTTGATAGTGTGGTGATAAGCCATTTCGGCTAATTGAAGGAAATCGTAATTTGCGCTAGAACTATCTTTACAACTGTTCACGGCATTAATATATTAAAAGAAAATTACAATCAAACAAATTATCTTACCCATATGCTCACATGAGAAAAAAGCGTTCGTGTCTACAGCATCAGGCGAACACACGAACGCATTTTTCCAAGCAGCAAAAATGAGAAAAAACGCGTTTTTTCTCTCTCGATGAGAATATTGCGCGCGCGTTTTTTCGCACGGTGAGAAGAATGCGTTTGTAAGAAAATAGCGGCTCAAGTTTTGCTCAGCTATAACAATACACATTGCCGGTAAATATAATATTTCAACCCTTGTCCCATTATCTGCGACTTGAATCACATGTACAAACAGCTTGGATCCAGATGAGACACACGCCAACTCTGAGTCTCATCCACCGAGTAACTCGGCATTTCATCATCAGGCTCGACGCTGTTTGACATTCAGTCAATGTCTTCTCAAAGGTTAATGGATTCGGACATAGTCAATAATGAACAGATCCAGATTTGAGCAGAGATTGTTTGTTTTAATAACAGAATGAGGTTTCATTTGGTTTAAGTAAACAATAAGCGATGAAGTTCAAACGTTTACGTGGTTTTATCGAGACTTTAGAGTAGGGATAGTGTCATAGTCAGCCATTTACTCCGTAAATACCCTTTTTATGCCTTTGCAAACCGAGGAGGACCAGATCATACCTAAAGAAGCTGTCTGATCAGGGTTTGCTCCGTATGTTTCTGAAATAATATAGATATGAATATACAGTTTCTGCTATTGGCCAGATATTTCTGTGCTCACATGCCATTATAAGAAATAATCTAATTAATATTCCTGATGTCATTATTTCTTGCATGAATATTCAAGAGTTTAAGTCCGAGGAGAATTAAATGTTGCGACTAAACTCTACGCTATCACTTTTGTCACAATATACCATTTCACTTTTGTCACAATATACCAAGGTCGGTTATTAGGGTTAACCCATTCCCTCATTTTGACACCCTTTGATGTCTCTGTAAACGTCACTTTTTAAACCATTGTGATAAATAGAACATTTGCTCTATAGGAGCAAATGCTGTATTTATTACAATGGGTTCAAAACCACACAACTCTACATTTCCCCTTTTTTCTATTAAATGCTCCTTTCGTTAGATTTATTCAAAGAGGTTGGATCTGAAAATAGCCTATGAGATAATGGGTCTAAAATACATGTAGTCTGTGAGGGAATGGGCTGAACAGTAAAAACATATATGTAGTGTTCATACAAAAATCTAAGGCACTGCCACAAGTGTTTCCATGAAGTCATTATTTCATATGAAATAATGACTTAATGGACATTAATTACATTATTTTTCATATTGAAATATGAACACATGTATATTTTGCCATAAAATCATATCTGTATTATTTCAGAAGCAGATTGAACAGAGCCTGATCGGACGTCTCATATCTGAGCAATCTGGTTTGTGTCTACTCTGTTAGCACATTTGTAAAGAGGTATCTAAATACCATACACAGTAAAAACTCTCTAAACTGGATGTTTAAATTGGTATCATTGTCGGCCTGTAAGACAGGTGGTAGCTTAATGTAGGACGAATGGTATGCATAAAGCCCCCAAAGGATAAAATACTTTTTACAAACCTGACACTTCACAGTACAGCCCATCGTATTTTCGTGTGTCTGAAATGTTAGATAAATAAATTTGCACCTAGAGTATTACGTACAGACATATATTCGTGATATAATATATAAGATTACCAATTACATAAGAGCCAGCATGGGTACGTATGTAATCAGACGGTTGCTTAATGCACCGCAAAAGTAATGAAAACAAACAATATTAAATTATAATGGCGTATGAACCCAGGATGTCCTGGCCGTGAGAATCATATCTTTAATATTTCTTAAGCAAACAAAAAATATCCCGATCAGACGGCTCCTGTAGCAGCCATTAGGTCTGGGTCTATTCTGTTTGCAAATGCGTGAATATGTAAAGAGTTAACAGAGCTACATTCTACAGTAAATGTACAAAGCTTACTATGTCAATGTGTACTGAAATAAAAGACCGAACTCGTTCACGTATTTGTATTTGGCTCTATGAATTTGATCATTATCCAGCCATGCGCGACATGACTCGCATTTGCATATAGCTTTGGTTTAGATGAGACGACTCAATACTTCGCATTTAATCTGGATCCAAGCTAGTTTAAACACAATCATTTTTTCTTCAAAAAACATATTTTATTTTATGCTACGAATTACCCATACTTGCACATGGCCTCACAGCATTTTGTCTATGCGAGGAATTACCCTTTATTACACACCAACCTCACGTATTTTGTTTTTGCTAATAAAAACCCATACTCACACACGAATCTCACAGCATTTTGTTTTTGCTAATAATTACCCATACTTACACACCAATCTCACGTATTTTGTTTTTGCTAATAATTACCCATACTATCACACGAATCTCACAGTATTTTGTTTATGCTACGAATTATTCATACTTACACACCAGTCTGACAGTTTTTCGTTAATGCTACGAATTACTCATAGTTACACGTCAATCTCACAGTATTTTGTATATGCTAATAAGTATTAGTACTTACACACCAATCTCACAGTAGTTTGCTTATTATAGTAATAACTCATACTTTCGCGTCAATTTCACAATATTTTGTTCACTCTACTAATTACTCTTACTTACCCACAGATCTCACAGTTTTATGCTTAGAATAACCCAAACTTACACGCAGAATTTGCAGTACATTGTATTGTGTTTATGCTAGGAATTACCCCTACTTACCAACAGATCCCACAGTATTTATGCTAAGAATTACCCATATTTTACATACGTATCTCGCAGTATTTATGCTAAGAATTACCCATATTTACACACGTATCTCGTAACTTATTTGTATGCTAAGGATTACCCATACTTACACAAGGATCTCGCACTATTTATGTTAAAAATAACCCATACTTACACACGGATCACGCAGTAGTTTGTTTATGCTAAGAATTGCCTATACTTACACACAGATTTCGCAATAGATATGCTAAGAATTACCCATACTTACACATGGATCTCGCAGTATGGTGTTTAACAGTAGTGCAGTTCCATTGGACGATACATTGAAGTAAGGACAATCCTGACCCAACACTAGCTGCTCTCCAAAGTCATGTATTATGTCCCCTAGTGAAAGAACACACAGCCACTTATGTTACATGTATTTGTAATTATTCACATCAGTATGTGTAGATTTTAACAACCATATGCACAGTAAACTCAGTCTAAACCGGATGTTAGAATAAGTATCAATGTCGGATTTTAAGTCAGGTGGTAGCTTAATGCAGCATGATAGTCATGAAGAACGTAACGCAGGATGAACGTCAAGCTATCTGCATGACTTTCTCCCTGCAACCACGCGTCTAAACAATCCAAACTATTCTTTATTCAATCCAGTTTAGAGGGGTTTTATTGTACTGATAAAATAAAATCGGTCCGAAATAATAACATTTGTGCATAAGAATATTTAATTACTTCAATTCTATTCAATCACAGTTTAGAAATCAAAACACGTTTTGATAAAACAGCAAATTTTGAATTAGGCCGTATTTGAATGTTTTACGGTTTGACACTTCGAACAAACCAGCAATAAATCTTTTTCTGCCACTGTCGCATATGTGATAACCTAAGCAAACAGTTTGGATCCAGATGAGACGTCGAACGATTCGGTGTCTAATCTGGGGCGAAAGTGTTTGTTTTGTTTGTTTATTTGTATTGGTTGTTACGTCTCTTTAACAGTACCAAACTGCTATAATGTTGGGTTGTGGGTTTTTTTAAAGAAAATGGGAAAATACCAAACAAACGAAACTTATAGCAGACAACCAATTGTGCAGACGACATCATTTGCAAACGACAATATGCTAAAGAGTTTAAAAAAAATCAAATGATATGAAAGAGCGGTCACAACATAGGGTTTGGGGGAGAAATAAAGAAGTTATCATTGAAAATGTTTTAACTTACGAATTTTATTTGGACCTCTGAAAGTCTTACCTATTTGCGCCGTATCGTTGACATGAAAATTGTTGCTATGCAAATACTGGCACTGCAACGCACCTGCAAAGAAAGATACTACATGTATATATATTCTTGTTGGACATGGTGCAATGTACGCTATTTCAGATTCGATTAAAACCTTTGTTTTGACAAGCCTCTGACGACAATTCGGATCCTGATGAGATGATGGGTTACTCGGCGACCGATCTGGATCCAAGCTGTTTACAAACGCAAGTCAGGCCGCACATAGAGTGTTAAGAATTAAGACTATCATCAGTTATAAGAAAATAAATGACGTGCAGTACTATGCAAAAAGACGAACGTATCATGTAGTGCGCATTTTTTCTTCAAATTTTACCGTCGGCGTTAGATACCGTAATAGGTTACGACTGTGTGGAAGCATTTCATTAATTACCCGAATTCAATGTTACTCTTAGAAACCTGTAAATTTTCAACGCATTCGCTACGATACGAAATCATTTTCTGTTTGTTCCTAAAAAGGATCCAAGTTATTTGACGCTTAGTCAATAGTTTCTCAAAAGCCTAAATTGAACAAATCAAATTCTGAATAGACATGTTAACACATGTAGATGCGGATGTTGATGTTAACACGTGTAAATGTGGGTGTTAACACGTGTGGATGTAAATGTGGGTTTAACATGTGTATATATGGATGCAGATGTTAACACGTGCACACGTGGATGTTAACACATGTAGATGTAGATTCGGATGTTAACACGTGTAGATGCGGATGTTAATACATGTGGATGCGGATGTTAACACGTGTAGATATGCATGTTAATACATGCAGATATGGATGCGGATGTTAATACATGCATATGTGGATGCGGATGTTAACACGTGTAGATATGCATGTTAATACATGTAGATGCGGATGTTAACACGTATAGATGCGGATGTTAATACATGCATATGTGGATGCGGATGTTAACACATGTAGATATGCATGTTAATACATGCAGATATGAATGCGGATGTTAATACATGTAGATGTGGATGCGGATGTTAACATGCGTAGATGTGCATGTTAATACATGCAGATATGGATGCGGATGTTAATACATGCAGATGTGGATGCGGATATTAACACGTGTAGATGCGGGTGTTAATAAGTGTAGGTGTGGATGTTTACACAATGTGAATGTTAACAAATGTAGAAGTGGACATGTAAATGTGGACATGGATGTGGATGTTAACAACTGTAGATGTAGATGTTGAAATGGATGTGGATATTAAAACGTGTAAATGTGGATTTGGATGTCTGCATATGTAGATGTGAATGCGGATATTTTCACGTGTAGATGTAAATGATGATATTAGCATGTGTAGATGTGGATGCGGATGTTAACGCGTGTATATATAAATGCTGATATAAACACGTGTAAATGTTGATATTAACACGTGTAAATGTAAAAAAAAAACAAAAAAAAACAAAAAAAAAAACAACAGTTTTTTCCTCTTCGCTGATATTAACACGTGTAAATATAACTGTTGATATTAACACGTGTAAATATAACTTGATATTAACACATGTAAATGCTGATGTTAACATGTGTAGATGTGGATGCGGGTGTTAACACGTGTATATTCAAATGCTGATATTAACACGTGTAGATGTATATGAGGATGTTTACACGTGCACATGTGGACCCGGATGTTAATATGTGTAGATCTTCATATGAATGTTAACATATGTAGATATGGAGGTGTATGCTAACATGTGTATATGAGGAAGTGGGTTGGGTTAACATATGGATGTTGAAACATATGGATGGATGTTGATGTTAACAGGCGTAGATGTGAATATAGATGTAAGCAAGTGTAGATGTGGATGTGGATATTTACACATGTAAATTTGGATGCGGATGTATAACATATAAGCGGATTATCAGATATGTGTGTTAACACATGTAGGTATGGATGTAGATGTTAATTAAAATGATGTGCGTCAGTGCGTTGGTGTAACAGTTTTAGAGCTACAAAGTTTAATCGTAAGACAGTAACCCCCATCCCACCGCTTTTCCCCTCAAATGTGACTACCAAACAGAGGTCTATTATTTTTGTCTTAACATGATGCTGGTGGTAGCTTAATTCAGCACGAAAGTAATGTAGAAAGCTCCTGCAGGAGCTTTCTATATTACTATCGTCCTGCATTAAGCAATCATCTGTTTTAAGGCATCTATGTTTATTCATAAATTAGTTGGTTTAGAGGAGGTTTACTATACATACCGATTTTGAGTTGAAAATTTAACCCTTTTAATCCTAAATTATCAGTGCCCATCAGTGTTTATTGATAGAGTTCACTCAGTATAAAAGGCTTAAACTTGTGAGTAGAACATTTGAATGACAAGCAGTGCAGAACCTGATCAGAGGACTCATCTAAGAGCCCCAAATCTGGGTCAACACTGTTTGCAAATGACAGTGCGTACGTGTTCCGGATTAAAATAGTTAACCCATTACCACATAAGCTATTTTTAGATACAACGTCTTTGAATAAATCTACCGAAAAAGAGCATTAACCCTTTCCCTCATATAAACGTGTTTTCACGCATTTGCAAACAGAGTAGACCCAGATCAGACGGCTCCTATAGGAGCCGTCTGATCAGGGTCTGCTCTGTTTGCTAATAGAATTTCAAAGATCTGTGTCTTTACTTTCTAAAATGACTACAATGCTCCACCTTCCATAGTTCATTATAACCTTTTTGTCCATGAATATTCAGTAGGTATTGAAATTTGTAATAAACATAGAGACAGGGAAAGGGTTAACTAGAGAAGAAGAAAAAAAATAGAATTTTCTAGTTTGAAACCATTGTGATAAATAGAGCATTTGCTCCTATAGGAGCAAATGCTCTATTTATCACAATGGTTTCACAAAGTGACTTCTACAGAGTCGTCAAAAGTCGTCAATATGAGGGAATGGGTTAAACAAGTTTACTTACCCCAAACACTAGTACTGAGTTCTGCAGCGAAAATTAAACTGAGAAATTGCAGTAATGCCATGACTGTTTCTCTGTGGACTTCACTGATATTCTCTCAAACCTGTAAAATAGAGATTAACCCTTTTGGTGCCAGTTAATTTTCGTCTGTAAACAATACCGGCTGGTTTAACTTTCAAAGAGGACATTCCTTTCATTTTTTTTCTCTAAAACGTCAGTGGTGAGTCAAACAGTTTGGATCCTGATGAGACACCGAGTTACTCCTACAGGATCTTTCAGCATAATTTTCGTCCTGCATTAAGCTACCTACTGTCTTAACTCTTTCCCTCATATAAACCTGTTTTCACGCATCTGCAAACAGAGTAGATCCAGATCAGACGGCTCCTAGAGGAGCCGTCTGATCAGGGTATGCTCTGTTTGCTAATGGAATTTGAAAGATCTGTTTCTATACTTTCTGGAATGGCTACAATGGTTCGCCTTTCATATTTCATTATAACTGTTTTGTCCATGAATATTCAGTAGGTAATGAAATTTGTAATAAACATAGAACAGGGAAAGGGTTAAAAAACACCCAGAACAATGCTTATTTTGGTTGTTGTTGAAGGCAGATTAATTTTTACTGTTCATCTGTGTAAACGTCACATCAAACACGTGATGCCTTATTAGGAATGACATTCCCAAATGGTGGTCTATCTGAGTTTATACTGTTTTCAAATCCCCGAAAGCACATTTCAACTGATCCAGTTACCTGATGAATATTTATGCAAAACCTGATGACCTCATACATTAATGAGCTGAATGTTGTATAATTGCATATTAATACAAACATGTTTGACCATAGCACAAACTGTAGAATCAGATATGTATTATTCAATGAGCAAACAGTACAGATCCTGATCAGACGACTCCTGTAGGGAACTGTCCGAGCTGGATAAGTAAAGGCGTCAAAAAGCGTATCTATCGAGTAAAGGGGTCAAAACAGTGGGGAATTTTACAATACATGTACAAGTAAATACCCATAAGAAGAGTGTGTATGCCAGGTCAAAAGTAATGCAGAATAGGAGCTTTCTGTATTACTTTTACCCTGTATTAAGCAACCATCTGCTTTTAAGACTCCTATGTTTAATAAATGAATGACCGTACACAATTCAAAAACCCTAACCAGGCTAACCATTTCCTTCATGTAAACACTTGTTCACACTTTTGAAAACGGATTAGACCCAGATCAGGACCCGCCTGTATGACCCGTCTGATCAGGGTTTGCTCGATTTGCTTATAGCATGATAAAGATCTGATGCTGCAGTTTTTGTCAATGCAAAATATTCCTTCGATAAAGTTACATGGTAAAAGTTCAGCTAATAAATATTCACGATGTCCTTACTTCATGATATTGTTCAGATAAAGGGATAACACAATTTCTTATCTAATTTTCTAGTGATTTGAAGGACTGTCTATTTTCTATTGCTTTTCTTTCAGTCACGTTCTCTTTTTTATGATGTAGTCTGTTTTAAAGAATTGAGTCATACATATACAATCAAACTAAAGCGATCATCAAAACAGGTGTGGTTTTGGGTCTTAAAAGTTGATGGTACCTTGATGCATCGCGAACATTATGCAAAAACTCCCATATTAGTTTTCTGTATTGAGCAATGAAAGACACAGAGGTACAGATAAAGGTGCGTACTCAAATACTAAAACCATCATTTCTCCACCAGACGATTCTAAAGAGTGGTCACAACATAAGGTTTGGCGGAGAAATAAAGAAGTTATTCTTGAACATGTTTTAATTTACATATCTTATCTGGACCTCTGATAGGCTTATTTATAATTTGGTTGTCTTTGAGGGGTTGTTCTGTATTCCGAAAGAGGATACTATAACCTAGAATGTTAAATTTCAGCTTGAATGTAAGGTGACTTGCTGCCTTGCAAAATAAATGTTTTGTTTTTCTTACACATAAAGAACTAACGCATAGTTCAAGTTGTTACGTCGTACTTTGCATTTAGCACCGTTAACTTGAACTCGGTGCAATCTGAGGTCCAGGATTACAGGAGCTAGCAATTACGTTGCCGCTTTCATACATTCTTTATTTTCTAACTCGTTGAAGATTTCGTTTACAGTGGAACCTCTTTCAAGCGATCACTTATGAGTAAGAGGGAAAGCAGCAGGAAGATTATAAAACAAATTATGAAAAACACTTCAAAAATCTTATCACAAAAAACAAAATCCCTTCATGTGGAGGCAAACACTCTTCTGCAGTAACAGAAGAGTGTTTGCTTCCACATGAAGGGATTTTGGGGGGTTTTGTGATCAGATTTTTGAAGTGTTTTTCGTAATTTGCTTTATAATCTTATTGCAGCTTTCCTTTTTACTCATAAGTTTCTCATTTCTGCATGACTTTCACTCTGCATTTAGCAGCCACCTGCCTAAAAGTAATTAAAATGCTCCTCAACTAGAATTCCGGTTTAGATGGGTTTTACTGTATATGCATAGATGCAGAAACTATGACAGAATGTCCAGTTTTCGCACAACTCCACAAAGCCATCGACAACGACAATAATAGCATCACGAGTAGCTTCACACAGACGAGATAATAATAAGGGGTATATGATTTAAAGAAAGAGAAAAAACATAGCCGGAAGTGGAATAGATAACTACCAGCACATTAGATAAGAAACTGCGTTAAAACAGCTAGTTATATTGGGTATGCACGTGTTACAATATCGACTGAATTGTATAGACAATGGGCTTGTGGGTATGAACTTGTATTCTTGTAAAGTTCGCCCCGAGCACGGCTTACCCCTTTATTTGATAGAGACGCATCTGCGAACAGAGTAGAACCAGATAGGAGCCGTCTGTTCTTGGTCGGTACTGTTTGCTTATGGAATAGTACAGACCCGATTCTGCAGTTTTTTCTATAACCAAACATTCTTGAGTTCATTTTCATTTAATCAGTTAATGATGTCACAATGTCTTATATGAATATTCATCAGATGAAGGGTTAAGGAGTTCAGTTTAACATATTTGTTTTGGTTTCAACAAGCAGCATGAACTCAGACCAAAACCCGTTTGGAATATCAAACTACTTATAAGTACCCTTCTAATATGCCGGATTACACATGTAGATATACTGTAAACCTGTCTACAGCGACAACCAAATAAGTCTAATTTTGAGTTATTTAGACAGTTGGTAGCTTAATGCAAGAAGAAAGTTACGAGGAACACTCCTCTGGGACCTCGGTATCATGCTACGTTTCCTTCGTCCTGCATTAACTCTTTCTACGTCGGTCCAGGTCAGGCGGTCCCTGTAAACATTGAGGTCGCCTATGAGAGCAGGTGGTACCTTTACTCAATGAATATTCATGAAGAAATTATGACATCACGAATGTTAATTAGATTAATTGTTATAATAGCATATATGCAAGGGAGTTTTTGGCCATGGCATAAACTGTAGAATACGCAACCCTGGTTATTTCGAATTCTTATTTTAAACAAACTAGTACTTGTAGGCAGGTGACTGTTGAATTCAGGCTGAACTTAATGCAGAGCCCAATAGGAGTTTCCACATTAGAAAATGATTTTGATACGACGGTTTGTGGTTATTTACCGTTGTAGAATACTATATACGTTTAGTGCGTGAACATTGTATCTTAACCCTTTGAATGGAAACGAATCTTCTGATATTTGAAGCAGTGAATACCCATATCAGAGGGGTTCCTATAGGAGCCATCTAAACATGGTCTGCACTGTCTGTCATTCAAAATCCTCCAGCAAGTTTAAGCCATTCCTGCTGAATGGACCCTGTAGTAAAACACTGATGGGACATTGTACGTTAAAGTGTTCAGTGTTCAAAGGGTTTAGACATACATTGTGTATTTTATTTGTTGTGGACTATCCCTGGTCTTAACGCTGATAACAGCGTCGATCACTAGATGTGTTTTAATATATGTACATTCCATTGTTAATGCAACATAAGTTTACTTCAATGGTTATAACTAAAGGTCCCGTGTTAAAAAACGTTTCTAGGTTTAACCCGTTGTATGTTGAATGGCGAATACAGTCAAAGCCCTCTAAATCGGACGTTAAATTTAGTATAAATATCGGTTTTGAAGACAGGTGGCAGCTTAATGCAGGGTGAAAGTCACACAGAAAGCTCTTCTAGGAGCTTTCTACATGACTTTCACCCTGCATTAACCCTTTCCCTGCTCAGTATTCCCGTAAGAAATTATACCATCATAAATATTTATTAGGTGAAGTTTTATAATGTAAAATGTTCAAGAAAACTTTTGCTTCGACAAAAGTAGAGTCAGATCTATATTGTGTCAAAAGCAAACAGAGCAAACCCTGATCAGACGACTCTTATAGAAGCCGTCTGGTCTGGGTCTACTCTGCTTGCAAATACGTGAATATGCATTTATATGAAGGAAAGGTTTAAGCAGCCACCTGCCTTAAAGTGTCTATTTTTTCTCTACTAGAATTTCGGTTTAGAGAGGTTTTACTGTAGTGCATCATTGTCCAACAATGGCGTCAATTCATTAAAGGGAGTGTATGATTTGCCCGAGGGGTCTGAAAGACAAAAGGCGTGGATCCTGATCAGAAGGTCTTTAGGAGTCCTTTGGTGTGGATCTACAGTGTTTGAAAATGACAGCTAACCCTGGTCGCGCATTCAAAGAGTTAATTAACACTTTCCTTCATATAAACGTGCTGTCACGCATTTGCAAACTGAGTAGACCCAGATCAGACGGCCGTCTGATCTGGGTCTGCTCTGTTTGCTAAAAGAATCTGATAGGTCTGTTGATTTACTTTCTTAAATGTCTACAATGTTCTACCTACCATATTTCTTTATAAGTATTTTCTTAATGAATATTCAGTAGGTTTTGAAATTTGACCTAAATACAGAACAGGGAAAGGGTTAAACCAGCATCAGCCTCTGTAGTGTTTTTTTTTCTTTTGAATGTTTAACGCACTACTGATTGCTGCTGAAATATCTCTACACTAACGGGTTCTAAGGTGAACGGTAGCTTAAAGCAGGATGGACAGTAAACGGGAAGCTCTATTAGAAGTTTTCTTAATCACTTTCGGTCTGAATTAAGCAGCCACCAACTGGCCGTTTTAACCTATTACCTCATTAGACCCAACCTCTTTGAATAAATCTAACGAAAAGGAGCATTAACTAGAGAAAGGGAACATTTTAGAATTTTGTAGTTTGAAAACAATTGTGATAAATAGAGCATTTGCTCCTATTGGAGCAAATGCTCTTTTTATCACAATGGTTTCACAAAATGAAATATACAGAATCGTCAAAAGTCGTCACTATGAGGGAATGGGTTAAAGAGCTTTTTACTGCAGCGTTTAGAAAACAACAACGGGAATTAAAATCAAACTTTCACAGTATTTATTGAAAAATGGATATTATAAGTATTTAACCTTCGTGTCCCACCATCACTATAGACAATGTACACCCTAATTTGACAACGCTCTTTATAGGGCGGTATTTAATCTAGCTCTACACTGTTTGCAACAACTGTTATCGATCAGCATCATTTGGTCTTAACCCTGTCTTTCCTTATGAAATGATATGGATTTGAATTCTATAGTTTTTGCCATGATGAGAATTGTGTTCATATGCCAGAATAAAACATTTTAATTAATATTCTATGTGACACTATCATTGCTTTGCCTAAACCCATTCCCACTTAGGCTATTTTTAGACCTAACCTCTTTGAAAAAGTCTACCCAAAAGGAGCATTTACTAGAGAAAAGAAAATATTTAGAATTGTGTAGTATTGAAACCATTCTGATAAATAGAGCATTTGCTCCATAGGAGCAAATGCTCTATTTATCAGAATGGTTTCAAAAAGTGATTTGACATTCACTTAGAATTCATTAATATGTATATGATAAACGAAATTATCTTCTTATTTCGTTTGATATTAAAATATGTATGTCATATACATACATGGAGTGAATGGTTAAGTTCATCCTCTTAACTTAATTTAATTTGATTATGGAGTAATCCATTCCTTAATTTAATTTGATTATGGAGTAATCCATTCCTTAATTTGATTTGATTGTGGAGGAATTCATAGCTTAGTTTAAACTGAATATGGAATAGCTTTAATAAAATGTTTTAGTGCAAAGCAAACATGCTATCCTTTGTTGTTTTGTTTGTATACATTGTAAATATTCACGTTAAATTGATTTATAGTTTCATGTGAAATAGATAATGTTCTTATCTATAAGTCTGAATAAAATATCTGTTCTGTACTATTCTGTAAAAATCCACATAGTACATAACACGAGTAAATTTTCTTACCCTTTCACCGCCCAAAATTGTCGTCTGTAAAGAGTGTCGTATGCTTCTAGTTCCAAAGTGAAATATCTTCAATATTATTAAAAACCCACAATCAGATTGACTCGGTGTCTCATCTGGATCCAAACTGTTTGCAAAGGTTATCGTGTATTCGCCTTTGTTGTCGAAAGACCTTTTTACAAGCTAAGTAATTGTCATCCGCTAATTTTGATCACTGCAGAATTGAGTAGCTCTATTTCTTTATTTTTAACAAAAAGCTATTTTCAGAGTATCAATTAGTTTAGATTCTGATGAGATGTTTAGTTCTTCGTAGCCTCATCTAGACCCAAACAGTTAACATAAGGAAACCACGAAATCGCCGCCAAAGTGGAAAGTATTTCAATTAAGATTATCTTCTCAGGGCGGGGCCATAGTGGTCAGGAATTCCGATATCTCAATGAAACCTGCAAACCTAAAACCAACTTGTCTTCTATTTTGTTCATTTATTCGTTCATTCGTTTCGTTCATTTATAATTGTCGTTCGTCTATTTGTTCGTTCATGCATTTATTATGCATTCATTTATATTTTACGTTAATTCATTCGTTCAATCACTCATTATACGTCCCTTTTCAATTGTGTGTTCATTAATATCTATTCGATCAACACTTACTCCAATTCTTACTTTCTTCGTTCCTTCAACAGGGTTTTCTTTCATCTATTCGTTCATTCGCTTAATCATTTCTTTGTTTGTTCGTTCATTTATTCATTCAGTCATTATTTCATTGATTCGTTCATTCGTTCATTTTTCACTAGCCTGATCTCGTTATCCGCGATCTCACTCGCATTTGCAGACAGCTTGGATCCAGATGAGACGTCTTGAAAGTAACTTGGCGAGTAACTCTGTGTCTTATCAAAGTGCAAGCTGTTTGACACCGAGTCAATGGTTTCTCAAAAGCTTGTGTTGCGACACTTGGTCGACGGTTTCTTAAAGGCTTAACCCTTTCCCTGTTCTACGTGTATTCCAAATTTCAATACCTAATTAATGTTCATGGAAAAATAGTTACAACGAAATATGGAAGGTAGAACATTGTAGCCAATTTAAATATTTTCAAATTCCATTAGCAAACATTGCAGACCCTGATCAGACGGCTCCTACAGGAGCCGTCTGACCTGGGTCTACTCTGTTTGCAAATGCGTGAAGACACGTTTATATGAAGGAAAGGGTTAACATCTAATAGGACGTTGTCAAAATTAAACATATTCAAATTTTCACAGATATTGCATTTTCACAACCGGTATATTAAATGTTTTATGCAAAAAAAAAACTTCTCTTACTTTGAATAGGGAAATGTTATCCAACGCGCTTCCTTCTCCAAATAAAAGGTTCACATCGCTTTTAATGTATTCATTTTTCTGAACACAGGACATAACCTTATTAACGGCCTGCTTAAAACAAAGACTTTGGCCTTGTTAATAGTTCACCGTTGTTTTACGGTGTATATATATTACCAAACCGCCCAAAATCCGTGCTGGTGCATATTTGAACCATTCTTTATGACTGTTTGTTTGTTTACACAGCTCACGGAGAGGGGGTAATTTATCCAGGCTATATGAGTGGTAGGGATATCTATGTATCGATTACTCTTATCTAGACAGGTTTAGAATGACAGGACCCGGGCTCAAAGATTCAGCAGGCATTTTATCTGGGCGACATTAAGAACACTTATTGTTGTGACATGCCAGATACATAGTTTAACCCTTCTCATGCTATCAAAAATTGGTGTCAGCTGAAAATGTCATTGCAATTTTTATTATTTTTAAAAAAAAAAATATATCAGTTGACTTAATTGTTTGATAAACTACTGACGAATATGTGACTAACAGGTTGGATCCTAATGAGGGGACGAGTTACTCAGTGTCTCATGTGGATCCACGCTGTTTTAAAATGGGTCATCCTGGTCGTGCTTAGTATGAGAATGGTTTAACCCATTACCTCATAGGCTATTTTTAGACACAACCTATTTGAATAAATCTACTGAAAAGGAGCATTAACTAATGAAAAGGGAAACAAATTGTAGTTTGAAACCATTGTGATAAATAGAGCATTTGTTCCTATAGGAGCAAATGCTCTATTCATCAAAATGGTTTCACAAAGTGACTTTCTACAGAGTCGTCAAAACTCGTCAATATGAGGGAATGGGTTAAAGTTAAGCATCTGTACAATGGTGAGACTAATTATAGACAGTTTAATCATTAATATAAATCATTAATATGTATAACCTCAATTTTTAAAAGAGTTTATGGTCATAGAATACTTTGGTTATGGCAGAAACTGTAGGATCGGTTCTTTCGAACCTGATCAGACGGTCCCTACAGCAGCCGTCTGATCTGGGTCTGTTCTGTTTGAGAAGACACGAGGAAAAGGGTTGGTAGAGATACTTACATTCTACGTAACTGGATTGTGAATCAAACATGCTCTTGATTTGATAGAAGCACCTATATATTCATTAAGTAGTTAGATGTACTATAGAAAGCTTCTAAATCTACTGTACATATTTATATCGCTTTAGCCCTGAGAAACAGATATATTCAGACCCTTATAACCGCCATCGACCATAAAGTCCTTTACTGTTTGTGTACTTGGATATGTACTCGAGTGTAAGACTTTGTAGACCCTGACCAGACCACGTCGCCCACGTGTTGACTGATCTGGACCTCTGTTTGCTGACAGCCCCGATGGTACACTGTCTTGTAACGTGTTTTTACAAGTAAACAAAGCAAAACGTCTGTACAACGGCCAACGTAGAGAAGCCTGTGTCTTGGATTTTAGAAAGGTTAAATCTTAACCCTTTACCTGTTTAATATTCATGGAAGAAATGATGATATCATTAATATTAATCAGCAGTACAGTAGAACCCTCTAATGCGACCACTTAATGAATAAACATGGGTGGCGTTATAAGCAGGTGGTTGCTTAATGCAGGACAAAGGTAAAGCAGAAAGCTTTTGTCCTGCATTAAGCTACCACCTGCCTCTACCACCCATAAGTATACCTCTTTTAGGTCGTCGTATTAGAGGGGTTTTATTGTATTTTATAATGGCACATATACACGGGATTTGTTGGTATTGGTAGAAACTGAAAAATCAGATTTATATTATTTCACAAGCAAACAGAGCAGACCCTGGTCAGAAGGCTCCTATATAGGAGCCGTCTGATCTGGGTCTACTCTGTTTGCAAATGCTTGAAAATGAAGGAACATATTAAAGCAGTACATGTAAGGGCTTTCTACGTTACTTTCGTTCTGCAGTATAGATATATACAGTAAAACCTCTCTATAACGGCCACTAAATTGTGTTAATTAGTTGATATTTAGGGCAGGTGGTTGCTTAAAGCCAGGTGAAAGTAAAACAGAACGCTCCTATAGGCGCGTTCTGTTTTACTTTCACCTTGCTTTAAGCAGCCACCAGCCTTTAACACAAAATACTTGACGTAATTTAGTGGCCGTTATAGAGAGGTTTTACTGTAGATAGATAGATAGATTTTATTTATTTCAGTAACTTATACATGTATCTCGTTACATATACAGATATTCAATACATGTGCATCACATGACAGTGAAAGAAAACACACACACTTCAAACAACAACAGTCACTTCATAAATGTCTATTCCTTTAAAATGCAACTTAGCACTAAACTGAAGGGTTCATAGTTGCGGAGAATGAACAAATTGTTAAGTCATTCAGTTGAAATAGTGTTAATTAATCACACATCAGGTTGATTTCTTGAAATAGATAATAACAATTCCTGACGTCTACTGTTTGCTTCTGTAATAAACAGTGATAATCTGGTCAGCAATTGTCTATTCATTGATGTTAAAAGTTCTATAAATTTGTACATACTTGGTCTTTCTCTATAGTATTTTTGATATACTTTCGTCTGATATCGTCGAATGTATTGCATTTAATAATAAAGTGAAATTCGTCCTAAATATCTCGTGTCTCACATAATTGACAGATTCTTTCATTCATTTGTATTCGCTCTCTTCCATATCCGCCCGTCTGTATGTGTAGATTATGAGAGGCAACCGAATGCTTCCAATTATACTTAAGTACATGTAGTCTTCTTCTGAAAAAGTATTTTTTTTATCAACGTAAAGAGTATTTAAAACAGCATTATACCACTTAGAACTGATGAAATCTATTACCCTTTGTTTAAATGATGAAATAAAGAGATTACCATTTATATTCTGTGGATCAATCCAAGCATAAGAAAAGCCGTAATCATCTCACAATGTTTTTACGTTTCTTACCCAATTTTTCTCGCCATTTCCATACCATTCAAGTGATCTGCATTGTTTGTTATAAATAATTCATTCAGTGGTAACGTTTGAGACATTTTGTTTCAAATTAAGGGAGGAGCCAGTTTTAATTATTCAGATGATTAAGGATTAAGAGCCGTTGTATCAGTAGTCAATAACTTAACCCTTTCCCTGTTCTATGTTCAATCCAAATTTCAGTACATAAGGAATATTCATGGACAAAATAGTTATAGAGAAATATAGAAGGTTGAACATTGCAACCATTTCAGAAAGTGAAGAAACCGATCTTTCAAAATCTATTAGCAAACAGAGCAGACCCTGATCAGACGGCTCCTCTAGGAGCCGTCTGATCTGGGTCTACTCTGTTTGCAAATGCGTGAAAACACGTTTATATGAGGGAATGGGTTAAACTTATTTCTTCTTAGCATTGGACATTACCAGAACAACTTCGAAATATACCTGGAATTTGGTAGAGCCGATACTGCAGCATCAGGGTCAACCTTTACCTTTTAAATATTCATGTAAGAACTGACACCAGGAATTATATATATGCTAGTAAAATGTTTATAATGTACGGAATGATGGTTATACAGATGGACAGACAGAGTGAAAATCTACAGTCTAGTTAACTGGTTAACTGCATATTTGAAAAGTATGTGTTTGATATTTTCAAAATATAGTAAGAAACAAAACTAGAATTGTGTCCATAGGACATGGATACCCCACTTCTGGCGATAGTGTCCTCAGTTTTACTAAAGCCATAGGAATAATATATACGTACAGTAAACCCCCTCTAATGCGACCACTATGAAACCATGTGATCGCTAAATGCAGGGTGAAAGTTATGCAAACAGCTCCTGCAAGAGCTTTCTGCATAACTTTCGTCCTGCATTAAGCTCCCACCTGCCTTTAAGACCCAGATGTATATGAATAATACATCCAGATCAGACGGTTAGTTACTATAGAAACTATCTGAACAGGTTCTGCTCTGGTTGCTTATGACATAATACACAGCTGATTATTTTCCAGGAACTAATTGTTTCTTGTTCAGTTCATGCCAATATAGATACCTGTTGACTGTTGATAGTATGTCACAGAAACTACTACATGTATAGTAGAACCAGTCTCAAACGCTCATTCATTTATTGAACACATATGTCTTAAACGCTAGTGGTTAATGCAGGATAACAAGTAATTATATATATATACAGAAAGCTCTTATAAGAGCTTTCTGCATTACTGTTGACTTGATTTAAGCTACCATGCGATTTTAGATAATTTGTGAACTTTGTTTCCAGTTTGTAGTTTTGAAGGATTGTTGATGACACACGACAAACAACACAAAACGGGTCATTCGTATGAACTTTGATAAACTTCCATTTTGCAGTTTAAGAAAGTGTTCATTGAAATTTACTTTTAGTTCTTGGGACATACTTAAACAGTCAATTAAAACCATTTATATAAATTTGATATCAGAGATAAGAACTGGACCCAGCGTTATAAAACTTCTGAGTCTGAGATCATTCTCAAGTATCTGATAAATACGATGCCTGAGAATGGTCTCAGACTTAAGCAAAAGGGACCCTATCTATCTATCTATCTATCTATCTGTCTATCTGTCTGTCTGTCTGTCTGTCTGTCTGTCTGTCTGTCTGTCTGTCTGTCTGTCTGTCTGTCTGTCTGTCTGTCTGTCTGTCTGTCTGTCTGTCTGTCTGTCTGTCTGCCTGCCTGCCTGCCTGCCTGCCTGCCTATCTATGATGATGATGATGATGATGATGATGATGATGATAATAACAACAACAACAATAATAATAATTGTTATTTTATCATCATTGTTGTTATTATGATCATCAACATCATCATTACAGTAAAACATAATTTGGTTCCTGAAGGGATGCTGCTTTAACCCGATTCAAACTACATGCACATACAATAGGTAGGCTTAATCACAGATAGCAATTGTCAGCGAAATAGTATACCCAGAATACATGAATTCGTTTAAAAATCCTTGTTATAATCATGAATAACTATACAAGAATCTTCATGTATTTTCAAAGACTGCCTATTTATAATGGCGGTTAAACAAAATAAACTCTTGGTCATATCAGAAATTGTAGAATTAGATCTATATCATTTATATACATGTATATGCAAACAAAGCAGATCCAGGTCAGAAGGCTCCTACAGGAAACGTCTGGTCTAGGCCTGTTCTGCTTGTAAATTATGCGTCAGAAGGCATCTTTAATAAAGAAAATGTTAATCCTTTCCCTGTTTTATGTTTATTCCAAATTTCAACACCTACTGAATATTCATGGCCAAATAGTTATACATGTAATGAAATATAATGGAAGGTTGAACATTTTAGAAAATAAAGACACAGATTCAATAAGAAAACTGGGCAGACCCTGATCAGACGCCTCCTATAGCAGGTGCGGATCCAGGATTTCAGATTAGGGAGCGTAGAATTTTTTTTGGACGGGTGGCGTAGAATTTTCTGTTTGATGACATAAATAAATAGTGTGTTTGTAATACATTTTGAAAAAGAGCTGTGTTAAAGGAAGGTGGCTGCTTAAAGCAAGGTGAAAGTAAAACAGAACGCTACTATGGGAACGTTCTGTTTTTCTTTCACATTGCTTTAAGCAGCCACCTGCTCTTAATACCAACTAATTAATACAATTTAGTGGTCGTTATAGAGAGGTTTTACTGTATATAGATCTAAAATATTACTAAAAAATTGTTTTGGCAATTATTTTATTTTTTTTTTGGGGGGGGGGGGGGGCTCCGCCCCCTCTAAATCCGCGCCTGTATAGGAGCCGTCTGATCTTGTTCTAGTCTGTTTGCAAATGCATGAAAACACGATTATACGAAGGAATGAGTTAATGAGTTAAAACTAGTATGTCCGTATTGTAAATGGGTTATAGTTTATATCGTGGCGAATACAAAATTTATTATTCTCTTTGATTTTATGGCTGAATGCATGTAACAAAAATGTGACGTGTATTTTGACATGATAATCTTTGAAAAAGGCCCTTAGTGGACTTTCGGTCACGGGTGTATATCACTCGTGGTTCACTGCGCATGGGCCGGAAGTAACGTCAAAGACGTCATTGACGTTGTCTCTTTAGTAACTTACGTCATTCAAACATTGTCTTTGGATACAACTCGCATGAAAGAATTATTACGATACTTTTTCGAAATATTTTGCTGCAATGTACGCCTACCGCAGAATTACAAGTTCAAATATGTTCCAGGAACACTGGGTGAGTATTTAGGATAATGTTTTTCGCGATCTTAAGATTTTTGTTTTATCTAAAATGGTTAAATTTGAACATTTAGTCTAACGCGACTAATCCGTCATTTATAAACAGGATCCAAGCAACTATGTAATTATACACATTATATTGCAAAGTATAATTATTTTATGTAACATTTATCATAATATTTATATTTTTAGAATCTCGGATCGATAGTGATCCTCTGACTAAAGGAAAAAAACGAAAATACAAAAGATTATAACAAATTACAAATATTGCAAGTGAACAAAAAAGTATAGGAAAGTTTTTTCACCACCGTCTGTAATTTAGCTTATACTTCTAAGAAAACAATAACGACATATTTTAGGTGTGCATTGGAAGCATTTATAAGCGGACATTAACCTTTAGCCTGCTGGGAATTTGTTTCACACAATTTTCATCGACTGAATGTTTGTTTTACAACCGCTAACGAGTAACTCGGCGTCTCATCTCCAGGGATCCAAACTGTTTGCATAAATAACCCCTCATCCGTCCGCAGCAAAATATGTCGCTTTATTCTACTGAACCCTCTGGTTAACATCTTCAAATTAATTTCGGAGCAGTGTGTCAACTTTGATATCTCGAACTGGGATAACTCGAACTTCATGATAACTCGAAGTAAAAGTTCGGTCCTTCCTAAATTTACACTACACAATTGATATAATATGTTTCACTACGCATGTCTAGAAACACATGTGACAGCTTAATGCAGGATTAAAGTAATGCTGAAAGCTCCTGCAAGAGCTTGCAGCATTACTTTAGACCTGCATTAACTTGTGGACTTGAGAAACTGTTCAGATTAGAAATACATGAACTCGAACCTCTGTTATCTCGAGTAATTTATATGGTCCCTTGATATGGAGTCAGATTAATACATTTTGTTGTTTTGAATTCAGAGTAGATGTGGGGTTTCTCGCCTACCCTATGGCTGGCATGACTGGGCGTCTCTCCCGAGGGCAGCTGACCTCCAGGCCTACTTCTATGGACTCAGACCTGCCACTGACACAGGTAGGACATATATTCACTAGGTTTCTATTTAGTTCAAGGAAATCTTTATTTATTACCCTATTACTTACGAATTAGTAAAACAAAACACAGGTACCTATTGATACCATCAACTTATCGCTCAGATTGATACAGACAATGAGTGTTTGAACTTTGGGTATACAAGGGAAGCTACCTGGAAATGACTTGGTTCTATTTCTTAAAAATGGGGAAAATAATGTTTATTATCTCTTTATTGCAAAACCGTATTAATTAATACATGTTTATATTCTTATCCTTATTTTAATTCCAGCTTTCTTCAAGAAGATCGGTGGGATTAAGGTGCTACCCAGCATTAAAGAATCTGACGATGAAGTGATATACCCAGAGGCTGTGGACTACAAACTGCTGTTCACTCCACAGACTCGTGGAACAGAACATGACCTGCCACGCCCGTATGGGTGGGCCACGTGGGCATCATTAGAAAGGGCCCAGGACATAAAAGCATTCTTCTTTGGCTCAAAAGGAGTATCATGGACAGGTATGTGTGCTTTCTAGAAATTATCTGTATGTCCTATAGCAACTTTGAAAAGCAGCTTTTTCTACAGATTTTGGTATTAATTGCATAGTCCAGAGCAACAGATAAAGGTGCATACTCAAATTCTAAAATCGTCATTTCTCCACCAATCCCTAGGTTGTGACCACTCTTTAGAATTGTCTCTTCGAGACGATTCTAAAGAGTGGTCACAACATAGGGTTTGGTGGATAAATAAAGGAGTTATGCTTGATAGTGTTTTTATTTACTCATCCTATCTGAACCTCTGCATACCCACATCATAGCAAGTTATTAATACTGGTTTAATTCTGAAGGTCTTTACATTACCCTGGTAGATACCTCATAGGTTTGTACAACTGCTACTGAACCAGTTAAGAATGTATGATGACTATGCTGAACACGTACTGGCAATAAAATGCGTTTAAACTAAGTCATTATTATATTAACAGGTCTACTGAAGAAACCAGAACTTTGTGGAGGATTCTACAAGTCTAAAATTGTCCCGTCTCCTGTCTGTGAACCTCGAGACGACAATGAAAATAACAGTAACGCCCTAGTTGAGCTCAGGCCTGGCGACATTGAACATTCTGTCCTGAAAACTAAAGGTGAGATTCATACATCATGTCAAAAGTTCGATTACAACCTATCTTTTTTATTTATCCATTTTTTCTCAAAATGACAGACAATTAGAACCATATTAGATTTGTAAGTTTTAATTAGCGCACTCTCAACTTAGATAAGTCAACCCTTTCCTTCATATAAACGTGTTTTCACGCATCTGCAAACAGAGTAGACCCAGATCAGACAGCTCCTAGAGGAGCCGTCTGATTAGGGTCTGCTCTGTTTGCTAATGGAATTTTATAGATCTGTTTCTTTTCTTCCTAAAATGGCTAAAATTTTCTATCTTCCACATTTCATTATAACTATTTTCTCCATGAATATTCAGTTAGTTTTGAAACTTGTAATAAACATAGAACAGGGAAAGGGTTAATGTCAGGTGAGTGTACAGTAAAACATCTCAGCAACGAAATGTCAAAATAATTTGTTTTATAGATCTATGGGGCATGTGGTAGCTTTATACAAGACGAAATTTATTCAGAAAGCTCCTGTATAAACTTTCGGCACTTCA